>AZHD01000003.1:2320259-2519595 GCA_001636815.1 Niveomyces insectorum RCEF 264 | reverse complement strand
GGGGGGGGGGTCGGCGCGTAGATCAACCTTGAGATAGGATTTTGGTGGCCGGGCGGGGGTGAACACGGTTTTCAACGGCAGTAAACGACGATTTCTATGTTACTTTGATGGAACCAAATAAAGCCTCGCGGGTTGCTTTCAATAGCTTCGTATTGTGCCAAGAAAGCCAAACTATTCGCTTTGCCTTCATTAAGATGACGTGCGAATCCTAAATTTATGCGACTTCCTATATCTGTAATGTGATTCCGAGGAGTGGGAAAAAAAGAAAAAAAAAAGGCGTCGCTCTATTTGTATGCAATCCATTGTGTTCCCAGCTACTGTGTTTTTTCTGCTGTCCCCTTTCATATGCTCCCTTGTCCGTATCTTGTCCGTATCCTAAAACGCCAAATTCTTCGGCCCATCGTCGTTCGTTCGTCTGTTCCGTCGCCATCCGGGTATCTACATGTCATTACGCAACTGAGCACTGCTCGCCCTCGGACCGATCTCGCTGTCATCCGTAAACCGTCGGCGTGCCTAGGCCGGGTGTTGATCCCTCGCCCGGTGCCCCGTAGAGTGAGCTTCCCGGTGCTGGCGGCTGCGCTGACTGTTGCTGTTGTTGTTGTTGCTGCTGCTGCTGCTGCTGCCCGTAGTCCTTGGTCACGCCCACGGGCACGTCCAAAAACTCAAACTGCCGCGCCGCAATCTGCGTGTTCAGCAGCGCCGCGTTGAAGCGCGCCTCGCCCGGCGGCAGCACCACCAGCAGGTACGTGTTGGTCGTGAACTTGCCGATGAACAGGTTGAAGCGCAGGCCGAAGCGGAGCTCAAACAGCTTGAACTGCTCCGCGTTGCGCGGCGTGCCCGTGTAGCGCGCCAGCGAACTCTTGAAACTCTTGAGGATGTTGCTCATGCGCTCGAAGCGGTCCTCGCAGGGGTTGCGCGCGCCCTCGGCGCTGTGCCAGTGGGAGACGACCAGGAAGCTGGTGCGCTCAAAGAGCAGCAGCTCCTCGGCCTCGACGAGGCGGCCGAGGTGGCCGAGGTGGGTCTCGATGAGGGCGAGGTTGGGCACGAGGTCGTGGATGATGCTGGCCCACGCCTTGTAGAGGGACTGGTCCCAGATGCTGGTGGCAAACGGGGTCAGCTCGAGTTCCGGGGTGGTGGCCGTTGCGCCGCCGCCGCCGCCGCCGTCGGCACCTCCTCCTTCTCCCTCCGCTCCGCCGCCGCCACCACCTCCTCCTCCCGGCGGCCCCGTATCCCCGGCGGCCACGTTCCGCAGATACTCGGCCGTCTTTTGCCGGACAAGCCGCACGCGCTCCTCGAACAGGGCCTCGCGCGTCGCCGCCGCCGTCAGGTCCATCTTGTGGATCAGCACAAAGACCTTGGCGCTGGGCGAGTGCTGGGTCAGCGCGGAGATGACGGAGACGTAGGTGGCCAGGTCGCGCTCGACGTCGCGCGACTCAATGTCGAAGACGTAGATGAGCACGCCGACGTTGCTAAACACGTGCTGGCGCTGCTGCGACAGGTAGTTGTCGGTAAAGGCCTCCTGGCCGCCGCAGTCCCAGAGGTTGAGCGTCAGGTTGCCGAGGAACTTGACCTGCGACAGGTCAATGTCGATGGTGGCGCCTCTGGAGACGGTTAGCACTACGTTTGGGCAGGGGAGGCCTGACACATCGGACACATCCCCCAAACTGGCACCTACAATCGCCGCGTATCCCGCGCCAGGTAGCTGCTGAAGATGATGGACCGCATGCTCGACTTTCCGGAGCCGCTTTTGCCCATGAGCAGGACCTTGCGCTTCTTGGGTTTCTTGATCTCGCTGCGCACGTCGACGCCGAAAAACGGTTCGTCGGCGCTGTCGGCCATGTTGAGAAGGAGGGCACTTGAGACGATAGGATCGTGGAACAGCAAAGGCAAATCGAGTTGCCCGGGTTCAAGGAGCGATTTTGGTGGGATGAATGAAGCTCCGTCTAGGACAGCCCAAAAAACGCAGAAAAGGCGGGGGAGGTTGATATGCGCGTGCTTGGGTGGCTCGTGCACGTGGGCTTTACTGTCAGCGTCCCAACATGCAGGGAAGGGCCCCGTACGCTATTCTACAGCGGGTCAAGTGTCCGGCTAGCCGCTAGCTACAGCGATCCGCCGTCTCCGTCTCGGCGAGTTCAATAACGGCCAAGCTCACCTTTTTCTAAGAAGTCTCATTTCTGAAGGCGTTTATTTCACGAGGTAATTACGCTGTATAAATTAATTTTATTCTTCATTTCCGATTGTCTCTCGTACTTATCCGTTCCGTCTGATGTGCGCGTCGGAACACTGTTCATAAATCGTAACTTGTCCTCAAATAACAAGCATTCTGGCCGACCGCACTATCACCATCTCGTCTTCTTCGGGTGTGTTCGTTTCCTTTTCAATTTGTTTGCTCGACTGCCTGCCTATACACGGTTTCAACACTCGGCCGGTGCTATGCAAACGGGCAGCCGGACGACCGTGCCGTGCGCAACCGCGCCTCTTCCGCGGCGCCTTCTGCCACGCCGCTGCCCATCCGGTTGAACGGGCCAATGTCTTCGAACAGAAAGCCCTCGGGCAAGAAGGTCACGCCGTCAAAGCTGGTAGCAGCGGCGGCGGCTTTTCCGCCCGGCTGTTGCTGCTCTTCTCGGTGGCGGCGGTTGCCGGGCACGGTGCCGCCCAGCGCGCGCGTCAGCAGCGCCATGGGCCCCCAGCGGTTCCAGACCGTCGGGCGGTTGTACCACGGCTCGAGCATGTACTCGTTGAGATGAATGCGGCCCGTCTGCGGGTCGGCGGCCGCGGACGTTGGCCGGTACAGGCCGATCCGGGGAAGCGCCAGGTAGCGGAGGTAGAACCGGCGGGCGACAAGCGCCGTGCACGTCACCGCGGACGCCACAATGCCGGGTTCGGGGTACCTAACACCGGTCAGATGATTCCGCAGGGGGGGGGGGGGGGGGGGGGGGACACCCACGAAAACGCGTCCCGCACGCGGTCGCCCATGAGGACGGTCAGGACTTCGAGAAAGAAGGGCCGGACGGCGTGCGGGAGGTACCACAGCAGCAGGTCGACAAACGTGCGCGCCAGCTTCGTGTTGACGGGGTCGGGCCGCATGGCCTCGCGCTCGTACTGCCGGGCCCAGGCGGTGATGTCGTCGGTGAACTCAAGTCCGTCGTGCCAGCCACTGCTGCCGCTGCTGCCGCTGCTGCCGCCGTCCGCAGCACCCGCCTTTGCTGGCGCACGTGCCAGGGCGCCCGCGTAGTCGATCTGCATGGCATCACCGAGTGCCTTCCAAAAGACGCCGAGCGCGCAGCGCTCCATCTCGTTGAGCGGACGCCACTCGTACTGGGCCATGAAACGGGCGGGCTCGGTGATGCACACGGACAGCGTGTACAGCAGGTCGGCGTTGCGGATGGCGCCGCTGGCCTGGTAGCGGCTGTGCAGGTAGTTCATGCGGGCAATGGCCTTGAGGCAGCGGTCGGACGTGGGCGGGTTGAGGGAGAACCTGCTGGTCAGCAGGCCAGGAAGTTTTTCTGAAGGGGGGGGGGGTCCAACTCGGTGTGGAACGCGTTGAGATACGACTTACTCGGCAAATAGGGTGACCGTGTCCTCGTAGCTGGTGATGTGTTAGATCGGTCCCACGGAGGACCGGTTGCCATTTTGAAGGGAACCACCTACCGCTTCGCCGCCCTTTTCACGTCTTTCAGCGAGCCCGTCGCCCAGACGAGCCGCGATATGCTCGGAAAGGTGTACGTCTTGAAGATGCCAAACTGGATCGACAGCTTGTACAGGTACGGAAATTCGTACTGGATGATGTAGCCGAGGATGGCCTGGGCGTCGTCGAGGGTCATGCGGGCGAGCGATGCGCGGTCGGGGTAGGGGAACTTGCGGCGCATGGCGCGCTCGAAGCGAAAGCGCAGCGCCGAGCAGAGCAGCACGTAGCCGGCGAAGACGGCGAACAGCACCGTCGGCCAGGACACGGTTTGGGCGGCGAGCCAGGTGGTTGTAAGCAAGGGCTTACCGGCGCTACCGGCGCTGCCGATGTTGCTGACGGAAGCGCCGGAGCCGTTCACGCGGCCATCCATAGTCTCGCTGTTGTTCGTTCTAAACGGTATGCTCTTTTCAAGTAAGGAAACTATGACAGTTCTTGGCTACAGAAAATAAGATAGACGTTTCTCAAAGGATTCAACGCGGGAAAAAGAGTTGCATTCACGGGATGCTTACATCACGGCCAAACCGTGGGTTTTATGCTTATGGGTATGCTTGCAGACCAGCTCTTCAGAGGAAAATAGCCTTCGTCGTCTAGCGAATGGAGACTAGGGCTGCCCATATTCTCTCTCTGGACAATGAACGGTTCAGTTGATATGTGTTGTGTGTTGCATTTTATCATAGAACAGGGGGGGGCCGACCGTGGGCATTGCGTGGGATGGAGGGTGTCATTGGCCTGCATGCAGGAGCGTAAAAGCAATAATAATCTGTATTCCCGTCAGGCCGCGGACTTCTAGACGGTCTTATCCAAGAACAAGGCCATTGTTCACCACCCCCGGGGCACTGTGCGTTGTCGGATGCATGCACGATATGTACGCTTTCGCCACAAACAGTTGGCTAGATTGGATGGTCGTATGTGGGCGTTTATGACGAGTAGCGTCTTCTCCGTTACTGTTTCTCTCTTATTATGAAATTCAAGAAAAGACTATCCTATTTTAAATAGCTGTGGGATGACTTTCATGATAGTTATAAAAAAAATTATCAATTTTGCTGGTAGTATTTCGTCCTCATGAACGTCTCTCTCGGTCTTTCTGTTGCCCCTTTTTTATTCATACGCCATTTCTTTCTTTAGCTTTAGGCTTTCGCTTTGCGGCTGTAGTGTAATGGCCTGCACGTATGTCTGGTCTCCTCTGTATAATGGAGCCTTCTTTTCTACAAGCATTTTGCTAGCATCGATGGGAGTATCTCTTGAGTCTTCGACAACGATGTTAATTGATTTGGTTTTGCTTTGTTTTATACTGTGTTTTTTTTGTTGCATTTTGTATACAGTAGCTGCTTTCGCCGCTTCCTACTTCAATTTCCTACAGCTCGAGACATATCAGGGATGTCTCGTAGTCTTTCTTTGTTGGAACTCCTTGAACAAAACGGAGGAATTCGACGCAACCCAACAGCACGCAAATATTCAAAACCTCCCCCTCCTATCCTTCTACCAGAAAGCCGCCAGCCCCAGGCTGCCCACAATGCTCGCGATCCAAATGGCCCTCGTGCCCGTCGCAATCTCCTTTTTGGTGTAGCCAATGGCGGCGTCCCACACCAGGTGGCGCACGCCGTTGATCGCGTGGAACAGGAACGGCCACGCCAGCAGCGACTTGGCCACCAGCTTCACGGCCACCGGCAGGCCCGCGGCAAACGCCACGAGGCTCGCCGACTCCATGTGCCAACCCACGAGCGGCGCCGCCAGGTACGCCAGCGAGCCGCCGTACAACAGGCCCGAGTAGAACATGCCGGTGAACCGCTGCATGATGGAGGCGCCGTACCAGATCTGGCTCTTGTCGTAGATGGAAAGATGGGGGGAGACGGGGCGGTGGAGGCGCTGCGCCGCGAGCAGCTGGTCGGCCTGGGCGGACGAGATCTTTTCGGTGGAGGCGGGTCTACAGTCGGTCAGGTCAGCGAGGAAGAACAAACAACAAAACATTGGCGAGAAGCCCATAAAACTTTTCCTCCAAGGGCGGGCGTTCTACCTTGTCTGGGTGGCCAGCGCGGACCGGACGAGCAGGGCGCGGGCGGCATTGTTGGGCGTAAAGAGGGCGGTGGCCGGTTTGGCGGCAGCTGCGGACAAATGTTAACGTTCAGGTAGAATCCTCGGCCCCTCTGTCGCCGCAATGGAAGCAACAAACAATAAGAAAAGCTGTTTCTGTCGACAAAACGTACCTCGCCGGAGCGCCATCACGCCTACCCGCTGGGCAATCATGATGGCTCTTGTTGGAAGAAAACCAAAAAAAAAATCTACCGCCGTATGTATTTGCTTCGCTCTATCGTAGAAAACAGGGGCGTCGTTGCGCGGTTGTGTTGGTTGGTAGAAGAGCGTGCGCAGACAAGAAACTTGATGATGCTTGCTTTTTGCTGCTTTGCGCTTTCTCGTGATTGCCCTCGCCCAAAGAGACGCCAATTGGCCGGCTGCTGCTTTTTCGGGCTTCCTCGGCTTTTTGTCCCCCCCCAGTCTGCCAGCCAATCAACGTGCGGCCGATTATGCCCGCTCGTGTCATCTCTCGTTGATGGGCTAATAACGTTTTTGCGTTCCGTGTCACGTGCGAAAGGTACCTCCCCAACACCGTTCGTTGAAAAAGCTTCATTGTCGTTCTCCCCTTTTTTTTCTTTTTTCCCTTCTTTTCTTCTTCAGATAGAAACCGAGCGCTCCGCCCCCAAAGGCATTGTAGTCCTTTCCGATTCCTGCCGTCAGGAGGTAAGGAGAAGAACTGCTCCATTCTGGGGTGGTTTCGTCTTCTTGCTGGGTGCTCGCAGAAAAAAAAGATCCTTCGTTAATCTCTGTCATCAGTTTTTTTTTCCATCTGGTGATTGTTTCATTTTTGAGATCTACATCCCTTTGCTTTGTGCATGCAGTGATCCGTGAGGATGCAGTTTGTTTGCAAGTTGTGGTCAAGAAGCATCTGCGTTTGCATATCGTCAAACGCCAGCAGCTTTTGTTCGTCCGATATCCCGGACGCCGTCTGAAAACGTTTGCTATCAGATGGCCCGTTGGGCGTGCCTTTCTTATGTTGCAAGGTTTTGAAGGTCAGCACAAGTCGATGGAGGGTCTTTTCATTTGGAAAGCACATGCGAAGTACAAGCATACGGCCCCGTACCTTTTACGCTGTTCCTAAAACGATATGCCTCAACAACCAAGACGACGCCAACAGAAAACTACTCAGGCTGATGAGGACTACGGAAAGCGTAGCCGACGATGTCGTCACGCTGGTTCCCGTTGATAGTGGAAACAAATGAACACAGATACAGTTGGATGTCTCGTTTGGGGCTTTACGGTGTTTGGTTTGTATCATTTTTGTCTTTTATTTCGTGTCTATCTTGAATAACATGCAGACCGACACTCAATCCATCCTATGAGCGTCCCAAAACAAAAGCACAGCACCTCATCCGCTTTCCGTCGAAAACAGTCTTCCTTGTGTATCATGTTATGCCGGTTGAGGTTTTGTGAAGGGGAAAAACAAGCTCGGATTGGTTGATGCTTATCTAGGAATCCGGTCGAGCCTCAATCGTCCCAGACCTCCGTTCCCAAATGGTTGGTGAGACGCGGTATCTTGTAGCGAAAATCGCACAGGCCCCGGAACTCGCACCGCCCAGGGAGCAACGTCTTGAACGCCGGCACCATGCGCTTTTGCGCATCCACCACGATGCGCGTCTCTTGGGGGATGGTCCGCGCCACGAACCGCAGGACGCGCATCATCGTGTACACCATATCCACCTTCGCCGGTTCCTTCTCCGAACGTAGAAGGCTCCAGGCAGCGCTTCGCGGAGTCACGGTAATGTCGATCTCCGAAAGGTTGCTGAACACTGCTTGTTGGATGTCCACGTCCGAGAAGGGCTTCGTGAGGTCGATGTGCAACACAATCTTGCGCATTTTGCTCAGCCGGCTCGCACTGAACAGCATGGACCCCGACTTGTCCCGAAAGAAGTTGCCAAAGGCGAAGACGTTCTTGCTGTACAACTCGGTTTCGACCTCGTCGGTCATGCGGCGGCAGATGAGCAGGATGGCTGGGAAGGCGCTCCGGCGATGACGAAAGGAGCCCGGATAACGGTACCAGCGTTTCTGGAGGCTCTTTTTGTGCCAGCTCCAGCCATCGTTCCAGACCGGCGCGTGCTTCCCTCGGCGGTGTTGTCCGTACATGTCTCGTAGCTCGTCGCAAAAAAAGCCGAGACCATGCGGAATGCACAAGTCGTAGATCTGCAAACGGATCTCTGGCGGCAAGGAGAAGAAGCCGTTAGGACGCGAGGGGGAAAGACTGGATGCCATGGTCTGGCAGCTTGGGATGTTTTGGCCGTGTTTGATGATGGTGCGCCTGAGAGAGCAGGCTGGAACGATGAGGTTTGTGTGAAAAGAAGTCTAAGATTTTGGATTTTCTGTGTCTACCATGCCGGCAAATATATATGAACGGGAGGCAGTCCTGGTGAAGGTGAGCTTCACTAACGTCTGAACGCTGTTGGGCCAGTTTTGTTATTTTTCATGTTCAGGGCCTGTCGGCTGCTTCACTGGTATGCACATGAACATTGTGCACGATAAATTATCGCAGTGAATGGAGGCCATGAAAACCGCTGGTGACGTCTCGTGAGTACGTCAGGCAGCGCAAGGCACAAAAAGGTACGTTAGGAAATGTTCCAAACAATGTTAGACAATAAAAAAAAAAATCACAAACGTCCATAGTGAAGGCATGTATAGAAAGAAGTTCAATGTTCATTTATGGAGCACAAGTCTCTACTATCTTGGGGATCTAAGATTCTCTTTTGCAAATGGAACAGAGCAGAACGTGAACGTGACGTTGATATAAAAAAAAACTCAAACGGCGCACAGGACTGCATCAGAGAAAACGCTGTCTCGGCGCAAGAAAACTGTGTTTGCTCATATTCAGGTTGAGAGAGCAACACGATCCCCGGAAGGCTGCACGTCCCAGCCGTCATCAAAACACCTGCATAGCTTCGTTGACGATGGCTTCGACGGCCCGCTCACGAGCTGTTCTGAGTGCTGCTAAAAGAAAAGTTAGCAAAAGAACAGAAAAGGAAGAGGAGTGTGAAAACTCCCAGAAAAGAAAACCTACCGAAATCCCGCGCAACCGCCGCTCGCATCGCCTCCGGCAGGTTCACCTGCACGGTTCCCCGCGCGTTGCAGTACGCCCCCGTCGCATCGATCGACCACCGCATCAGCAGCGTCCGCAGGCACGTCCCCCACAGGGCCCGGTTGCCCAGTATGCGCGCCGTGTACAGCACGTACGGCCAGTCGGCCGGGTCGGCCACCCTGCCGTCGACGTCGAGCGTGCCACGGCCGTTCCCCGGCAGGCGGCTGGTGAGCGCGCGCAGCCACGTGTCAACATGAAAGCGAAGGCGGCTCAACAGGGGTGAAGTAGGGGCGGGAAAGGGAGCCGTGGCGGCAGTGGCGCCGGCAGCAGCGGCAGCGGCCATGCTGCCGGACGGAAGGCGGCTGTCCAACGGGAGCGACGCCGAAGGAGTCAGCCGACGCGGACCGTTTAGCGACGGCACGATCTCCAGCGCGCCTAGTTGGTGGCCGAACAGGACCGCGTACGCCAAGACGCGCGGTGGCAGCTCCGCGGGAATGGGCACCGTCGCGGACGCCAGCGGCGGCGGGCCAGGGCGGCGGAACAGGTTTTGCGCCATGACGTCGTTGATGTTGTTGTTGACGTGGTCGTGGTCGTCTTCATCGTTTTCGTGGCCCCCGTGCAGCGCCTGCAACAGCCAGTACATGCCCGTGACACCGGCGGGGTCGTCGACCGTGGTGTCGCAGGCATCCGTACCGCGGCGGCACAGCTGCGTCCAGCGGAGCGCCGCACGCTGCATCCGCCGCGCGGACACGGTGAAGCGCGTTTGTTGACGCGGTGTGCCGGCGTCGGCCTCGGTGGCAACCAGGTGCACGATCACATGGCCGGAGCCACCCCGGCAGATGGTAACCTCCCGTACGTGTTCTTCCGCGGGTGTATTGTTGTTGTTCTTGTTGTCGTTGCGGGTGGACACTTTGGTGAGACTTTCACTGCTGGCCGAGCTGGTGCTGCAGTCACATTCACAGTCATGGTCGTAGTCGTCGTCGTGGTATGTGGCCCCGTCGTGCGCATTAGATGGCCTCTCTCGCCCAGTGTGTTTCTTGCTGTTTTTCTGTTGTTGCTGAAGGTGCACGTCGTGGTGACCACCCTCACAGGCCACGCTGTTTCCATTACCTCCGGCAATACCAGTCTCTGGCCCAGTGGTGTCCGTTTGTCCTTCTGGAACACCCGGCCAGCCATTGAACACAGTTGCGCTCGCTGCGTTGTGCTGTTGCTGCTGCAGTTGCTGCTGCTGCTGGAGGAGCCGGGCAGCAACGTCGTTCAGCGGCTGCAGCGGAAACTGGCCTGGCACGGCGGGCACGAACCCGTTTGGATAGTATGCCGCGGCGGCTGCCAGCATCTGCTGCTGTTCCGACAAATGCGGATACGCATATGGATGCGCCATCGGGAGAAGCGTTTTGGCTCTCTAGGTTGGTCCCCTGAAGATCGCACGCGGTTGACAAAACTTGACGGCGATGGCCCGATGGCGGTGATCGATGACTGTCTAGATTAAGATCATGAAGGTAGAGTCAAGAGCGCGATGGCGGCGAAGTGATTCTGCGAATGGGGGCAGCCAGCCCTGAGATTCTGCCGAAAAGTCGAATCCAGTCGAATCAATGTGGAGTTTCACTTGAAAAATTTGAAGATTTGATATAGTGAAGAGAATAGGAGCAACGGAGGACGGTAGAAATTTGTTTCTTGCAAAAGCGGTCGTTGCCTGGAATCTAGGGCTGCCTCAGTGCCGGGGAAGCAATATCTGTGCGTTTGACACAAGCCATGTGAGAACAGATTTGCCCATTGACAGATAAGCAAAATAGAAACATCAGATTGATGAAGTCACTTGTTGTTGCTTGTTTTCGGTCGGTGACAAATGTGAGCCCAAAGTGAAAATAATCTGAGATTCTGGACTCTCTTTTTTTACTATGATTACTCTCACGAATGAAGATCAATGATAGACTGAATGAATACTTCAAAAAGAGAATAATGACATGCTACGGAGTCCCGAGAATTCACCAATAAATGACTTTGACCAGCATGCACGGGAGTGTTTTTCATTCAAACTAGAACCCAGATTTATTTCCTTTAAAACGCACTCGCGTTTTTCAGAGTTAGCTCGCTAGCTGTAGATTCAGATACCGTTGACGTAAAATAAAAAAAAAAGAAAAGCATCGCGTTAAATCTTGTCCCAGTTGCCTTGTTCGCCGTGTCTTTCCTTGCCGGACAGTTGCCTTGTATCCCATGTCATTCGCATTGCCCGAGAGTACCGTAACCGTTGCCATAAACCCATGCACGTAAACGAGAAGATAAAGAAGAAAGGACGACGAGTATTGCTCAGGAAAGAAAAAGAAAGAAAGAGAAGAAACACCCTGAACGAGAATTGAAAACCCACACAAAAACCAGCCACCCGTTTGTTTCCCGAAAAATCAAAAACCAGACCCCTGGCTCTGGAAAACATAAAAAAACCCAGCAAGCTAGAACATCATTCCATACAAAATTTCGTCGAGTTCGCGATAAAGACTGAAAAGCAAGTTGCAACGCGTATGCTCTCCGCCATTTGTAAAGTCCGAAATCATGGCATCTCCGTCTGGAAAGCCGATACTTTTGACTTGGGTTATGAAACTCGGTAAACAAATTTCCTCGGCATCGGGAAGGGGCAAAAGCCTTGCAGAAGCGAGGCCTTGCATGAGCCAGCCGACAGAGAGGGCCTTGCATTTGTCCGTATGCGTATGATGACTACAAAAGGAGGCCCCGACCGTTGGAGAAAATTGCAGATCTAGATGAATTGTTCTGTTGATCGCGTCTAACGCAGCTGTGACAGCCTTCGGGCGCATCAGCGTAGCTGGATCTGCCATTAATATGTCGGTTAGCGATTCATTATTTTTTTTTGTTGATTGACAAACAGGAAATGGAACTCACGAAACTCTGGACCGATAGCTGTCATGACAAAGTGTGGCACCGCCCTGAAGGCCTTGAATATGTTGTAGTTGGAATGTGAGTTGCAGTCGGGACTTTTGAGTTTGTAGAAAGCAATGTCGAAAACGTCTTTGCTGCCAAGCTTTTCCGCAAGATACAAGGCGTAAAAGAGTTCCTCAACGTAAAACAATGGTGCTTTTTTTGAAGAAATAGCATCAAGCCAAGAGACGGCGAGTTCGTCAATAGGAGCATACCCGCCGAGTTGGTCAGCCAGCTCCTTGGCATGCACAGCAGCTCCGAGCGTCTCTGTTCTCCAGTTTCTTCCCTCGGTTCCATTCTGTGTAATGAAATCAACAAGAATGGCTCGCCCGTCTTCGGCGGCGATGCAGTCGGAGCTGACTGAAAGAACTGGGGGTGAATCTTGTGTGCGTCGGCGGGATGTTCTGAGATACGCCCATCGTTTACAGTGGCTTCTCATAAACGTGTCGCAAACACGGTAATTCTCCTCATTTTGGCTTGAGGTCTTAATGACAATTGTTGTGTCAATGCATCGAGTCTGCGCTGAACCAAGAACATCATCAGCCTCTGTGCATACGTGTTCGCTACTGGCGTTGGTCTGATCCGGCTTGTCGAAACTATCCGTGTCATTCCAGCTGTCCCTCTCGTCCACGTTATCCATGCTATTCGTTCCGTCCAAGGCGAAGTGTGTGAGCGAGCGTCTGTTGTCTTTGGGTTAGTTAAGCCCAGGGCAAGATTAAACACTAAACGACAAATATATTAATGAACGGGCCGGTCTGGACTGACCGATCCTGAAACTGTGGTGCGTCCTGTACAAGGCCATGTTCATCGCGTAATCGCTCTAATACGGCGTGAGGAGATTCCACCGGGGCTGACTTCTCAGAAACTGTGGTAGCTACAGAAACAATCAAAGGTTAGCTAGGGTTTTGAGAAGCCTCAGTTGCCGCAAAATTGCTTATTGATTCAAGTGAAAAAACTAAGATTACCTTCGTATTGTTCTGAAGAGAAGCCTTCGCTTTGCATCTCTTGGGTGGGCTGCACGCCAATCGGAACGTGTTCGGTAGAGGTTGAATCGTTGGTGTTGGCGCTGGGTGATTGCGCGCCCAGCTTTTCATCTTCCAACTTTGAGATGTCGTAAGAATTGATTGACGAATGGATCTTTTCTGAGAGGCAACCTTGCGCTGGGGATGTGGATGTAGTAGCAAATGGGTCTGAGGCACCATCAAAGGCACAGACCCCAGGCTTTAGAAACGAATTATCCACATTGTGTTGCACGCTGTGAAAGCTTTCAGTGTTCCCCGGAAATTGCAAAGCCATAAGCCGATCCTTGGTTTTATGGAACAAAGAACAAAAGTCGTCCTTGACACGGCTGTCGTCCGTAAGAAGTCGTCTTGCTTTCTTCCTGGGGGTTAATTCCGGAGAAAGGCCCGCTTCGTTTTCATGTGTAGGGTTGCTTGGTGTGCGTGGCCTGCTTGATGTGCTCAATGTGTTGTGTCCTGCGTTCGCGTTAGACTAGGTCACAAACGCTGTCGTTGATATGGAATAGGAAAGAACCCATACTCTTTCGACCATAGTAACTCTCCGGTTCGTCCTCCGCCCAGTCGAAATCGGGTGTCCGAATGGCCGGGCTGGGCGAGCGAGAAGAAGTCGGAGAACTGAACTCAAGCATTCTCAAATTGTAGAACAATGGCAACCGACATAAACCCGAAAATAAAAGCAGAATAAAGCCGCAGAAAAAGAAACCCTCCAAATAAACGCCTAGAAACAGAAGACCGAATAGAGAAGTGTTCAGAAATTGGGTCTGGATCGGCAGACTACTGCTCGATGCAATCTGAAGGTGTGTTGTTTTGTGTTTTTGGGTAGGATGAACGGCATCCAAAGCAAAACAAGGAGTTCTATATGTGAGAAGTACTTGAATACGAAAACGAAAAGACGTTCAAGACTGGTATTAAATTACAATTATTGAGAAGTCCTTTCGTTGAAAAGCCACGAAAAAACGCATACACTCACAAAAAGAAAAAAAGAGAAATGAAAGAAAAGAAAGAAAGGAAAGAAAAAAAGAGAACGCGAATCTGAAGGTAAATCGCAAAGAAGTCAAAGCAAATCAAAGGAGATCGATGCGTAGAATCTGACTCTCCTACTCAGAAGAAAACAGAAATCAAAACAAACACAAAGCGGAAAAGGACAAAAAACCACCCAGGAAAAAAACGAAACGACTGAAAAGAACGAAAAGCAGAAAAACCGGCAAAACGCAAAAGCAAAGAACACCGAACAGAAAAGAAAAGATCAACCGAAAAAATAAAGAAACAAAGAAAATCGTGAAACCGTTCTCTTTGTTCAGGTTAGAGTATTCTCATCGAGGGTACTGGACCTCGTTCGAGTGCTGGGAAGGACAAGGGATATCGCTGGGTTGATGTTTTTGGTGCGTTGAAGAGAAGAAGAGAAGAGAAAGAGAAAGATGGAAGCGAGCGGCAGATCGCGAGATGAGCATTAAGAATAAAGGCATGAATGATGGAGTACGTAAGCAACTGGCCATTTATAAGGAAGGAACGCGATGAGGGCCTGCTTTTCGTGATCATTTCAGGTCGAATATTGCCCTTTTAGGAAGTAGGAGGAACGACCAAGATGGTTCTTTCCCAATATGGAACAGAACATGAATCGCCCCGCGCCTCACTCAACGACAGGTGAACGAAAACTGACCAGATTGGGTAGAAACAGTTTGTGTTGCACACATGTTACCATGATTTCGCATATCTTCTCGCTGCCATTGAGTCGTTCGCCTTTTTCGTATCTCACTTACATATAGCCAAAGGCGCAAAAGGGGTATCACGTGATTGTAAACAAATGGAAATAAAAGCCGCGGGCGGTTTTTGCAGGAGTCGACTGAACCAAAAAAAAGACCGATCCCGTCTACGTTCTGCACTGCTGAGTGCAACCGATGAAGCCATGCCTTTCCCACGAAGTTTCAATCCAAGTCGCTTCCTGACGGCCGCGGCCATGGTCCCGCCGTCCTTACCCAGCGCTGGCCGCGCTCTCTTTCGGCCCGGCCGTTGCCTCTCCCCGGGACGGCCCCACGGCCTGCGACGAGCGACCGCGCGCAGCCACAGCACCCGCGACAAACCCTCCTTCTCGGCGCCCCCATCCGCAGCCGTCTCCCGTGCCGAGCGAATCCTTGCCCGCCTGCCGCCACGCCTGCAAAAGTACACCCGCCGCTTCAAGGACGCGCCCGTCTCGCACGGCGTTGCCTTCTTGCTGCTGCACGAAATTACGGCCATTGTGCCGCTGTTGGGCCTCTTTGGGCTTTTTCACTATGCAACGGCGATTGCGCCGCTCGACTACATGTTGGGCCACTACGGCGGGCAGGTGGCGGACGGCGTGCGGCGGTTCGAGCGCTACTTTCGGCGGAAGGGGTGGTTTGGATTTGGCGACGAGGGCACGGCGGGGACGGAGGGAGCGCCGGCTGACACGAAGAACGAAACGAATGGGGACGACGCCGCCGCTGCTGCTGCCGCCAACTCTGCCGTCCGCCAGCGCTGGACCAGTGCCGATGCCAAATACCGGATCGTGGTGGAGGTGGGCCTCGCGTACGCGATCACCAAGGTGCTGCTGCCGGTGCGCATCGTCATGAGCCTGTGGGCGACGCCGTGGTTTGCGGGCGTGCTGGCGCGGGTACGCAGATTGCGGAGACCAAAGCCTTGACTTTGAATTTCGGATTTCGCATTACACAATTACGGTCGCATAGTTCGCGTGCGCATCTACAAGGGCTCTTTCTTATACGCCAGACCAAACACTTTTTATTTGCCTTTTTCTATGCTTTTCATCCGATTTTTACCTTCCCCGTCCTTACCCTGCGGAGGACCGAACGAATCGTTCACTGCCGACAACTGCCCCGGAGGGTGCAAAATGCCAGACACGTTAAACGAAGACATTCCGTCGCCCTGTCGCTGGATACGAGCATATTTACTCGTACACCCAGTCGTGCTGGGCGGCCTTGTACTCGATCAGGTCGTCCTTGCCGAACCACAGGGCAATCTCCTTCTTGGCGTTCTCGACGCTGTCGGAGCCGTGGCAGACGTTGCGGCCGGTGGCGATTGCGTAGTCGCCGCGGATGGTGCCGGGCAGCGAGTTGAGCGGGTTGGTGGCGCCGAGGAGGGCACGGCCGGTCTTGACGGCGTCAAGACCCTCCCAGACCATGGCGACGATGGGGCCGCTGAGCATGTCTGGAGGATGTGAGTGGTGGTTTTTATGGGCGAGAATGGTTAGGTCGGCTCGATTCATGCTACTCACAGGTGATCAGGCTCGGGAAAAAGGGCTTCTCTTTCAGGTCAGCGTCTGGAAGAATCGTTAGCTGGCTTTGTCACGGTTGGCGCCGACAAAAAAAAACGAAAACTTCGCTACAACAATGGCCAACGGGTGGAAGACGAACAGTGAGCTTCAAGGTGCGCCTTGGTGGGCGAGACGAGCTTCAGGGCGACCAGCTTGTAGCTATGTGTCGTGTTAGATGGTGTTGCTTCGACGTTTCGACTTTGCTCGAGCGCCCAACCTACCCGCGCTGCTCGAAGCGGCTGATGATGGGACCGACAAGGCCGCGCTGCAGAGTAGAGTCAGAGAAAAGACGTCGTCTTGGGGGGTTCACTGGGCACAGTGACGAACCTGGACGCCATCGGGCTTGATGGCAATGAAGCTGGAGGCAAAAGTCAGTCGACGGGCTCCGTTGGGCAACAATTGGTGGACGATATACCAATTTCTTTTTTCAAAGTCAAACGTACGTCTGCTCGGTAGCCATTGTGTTGTGTGGTGGTTGGACACTGGATGGTGTTGTTGAAGGATTTGAGAAAAAGGACGACGACGACGGCGAACTGCTCAGCGTGGACGGAATTGGACAGAGAGAATGGGTAGAGCGGTGTTGGTAGAAGAGGGCAAAAACGAGGGCGACGATGGCCAGCGCAAGAGAAAAGAAAAGTGGTGGGGTCAAAATTTGCGGTGGCCGATGGTGGGGCACAGCTTCTCGCCTCCTCGGATGGTGTTTGGTGGTGGTGGATGCGTTAGCGTGCTCTAGCTGCTCGCTGTCCTGCTGTGCCCTGAAGGGAACGTGACTCCCGGTTGGGTCGTCGTTGGAGGCCATTGCTGTAGAAACCGCTTTTTGGGCTTTTGGGGAAAATGCTGCCCAAGCACCGCAACGGGCAATTCATGGAAGAGTGGCCCTAGAGAATACAGATGGCTTCTTTGGAGAGACGCATTTAGCACTGAAAACGTAATAAAAAAAAGATTGATCTTGATGTCAAGAAGGTTCGTGGAGAGAAGAATTTGGGAAATTGGAAATTTGGCTGTTGACGACGCTCGCTGCGAAACCGCATAAACCCATATGCATAAATATGCACCTAATGCAAATTTCATAAATTATACGCCACAAAGCGGGCTTGCCCCTGTTTCTATTCTTCCCCAAAAATAGAGCGAGGGAAGGACCCCACTTTTCCCCATTCCCCATATTTTAACTCTGCCCTTTCCAGGCTTAAGAAAGGACAGCTTGACAGACTCGATTGTTGATTTGTTGATTTCTGACAACAAAAAGCCATCGACATTGTACGTCGGGGGCTTGCATCATCCATCGGTGCGATTCTTTCCACTTTTCTTCTTCGAAGCCTTTGGAAGGCCTTTTACTTTTTCATTTTCCATCACTCAGCTTTCAATTCATCTGTTTTCCATCCACACTGCCGGCAGTGCGTGTCCTGCCAGCGTGTCGTCTTCGACATGCGTTCTCTCACATCGACATGGGCATCAGGCCTGTGTCTCCTGTCGGCGTTTTCGTCACTGACGGCTACCGTTGGTATGTTGGCGCGATGTTGTTGAGATCGTTTGGTCGCTGCGCTAACGCCTTTTTCCTCCCAGTTGCTGTCAAAGAGAACGACTTCAAAAAGTGCGACCAATCTGGCTTCTGCAAGCGCAACCGAGCCGTTGCAGACGCCGCGGCCGTTGCCGGTTCCTCCTGGACATCGCCGTACCGGATACTGCCCGAGTCGGCGTCGATCAAGGATGGCCAGTTCCAGGCCGTCATTCTCAAAACCATCAACGAGCAGGGCGAGACCGTGCGTCTGCCCCTCACCGTGTCCTTTACGCAGGCGGGCGTGGCCCGCGTGACCGTCGACGAGGAGAAGCGACAAAAGAAGGACATTGAGCTGCGCCACGGCAGCACGGCCCGCAAGGAGCGGTACAACGAGGCCGAGAAGCTGGTCATCGTGGGCGGGCTGGATTTGGACAAAACGGCCAAGACGGTCGGAGGCGGCGAGGACGACCAGTCCGGCATCACCGTCCAGTATGGCCCCGCGGGCCAGTTCGAGGCGCACATCCAATACAGCCCCTTCAGCGTCGACTTCAAGCGCGACGGCGAGACCCAGATCAAGTTCAACGACCGCGGTCTCTTGAACATGGAGCACTGGCGGCCCAAGGTCGAGAAGCCCGAGAAGAAAGAGGGCGAGGAAGACAAGAAAGAGGACGATGCGTCCGCATCGTCGGACGAAGAGAGCACGTGGTGGGAGGAGACGTTTGGCGGCAACACGGACTCCAAACCCCGCGGGCCCGAGAGCGTCGCTCTGGACATCTCCTTTGTCGGCTACAACTACGTCTACGGCATCCCGTCCCACGCGGGCCCGCTGTCCCTCAAGGAGACGCGTGGCGGCGAGGGCAACTACGTGGAGCCGTACCGCTTGTACAACCTCGACGTGTTTGAGTACATTCTCGACAGCCCCATGACGCTGTACGGCGCCATTCCCTTCATGCAGGCGCACCGCCCGGGCTCAACCGTGGGCGTCTTTTGGTTGAATGCTGCGGAGACGTGGATTGATATCGTCAAAAACAAGTTGAAGAGCAACCCCAAAGCCATCGGCAACGCCGGCGGGGTGTCCACCGACACCGAGACGCACTGGATGTCCGAGACCGGCCTGCTGGACGTCTTCGTCTTCCTCGGCCCCTCGCCGCAGGACGTGCTGCAAAAGTACAGCGAGCTCACGGGCTACACGGCGATGCCGCAGGAGTCGGCGCTCGGCTACCACCAGTGCCGCTGGAACTACCTCTCGGACGACGATGTCAAGGATGTGGACCGTAGGATGGACAAGCACGGCATCCCGTACGACGTCATTTGGCTCGACATTGAGTACACCGACAACAAGAAGTACTTTACGTGGGACCCGGACAAGTTCAAGGACCCGCTGGGCATGGGCCAGCGCCTGGACGAGCACGGCCGCAAGCTGGTGACCATTATTGATCCGCATATTAAGAGTGAAGACAGTTATTCGGTCGCCACGCAGCTCAAGGCGAACGGCTACGCAATCAAGGACAAGGAGGGCAAGCCGTTTGAGGGCTGGTGCTGGCCGGGCTCCTCGCATTGGATCGACGCCTTCAACCCCAAGGCGGTGGAATGGTGGAAGGCGCTTTTCAAGTACGACGCGTTCAAAGGCACGATGCCCAACACCTTCCTGTGGAACGACATGAACGAGCCGTCGGTCTTCAACGGACCCGAGACGACCATGCCCAAAGACAACCTTCACTACGGGGGCTGGGAGCACCGCGACGTGCACAACCTCAACGGCATGACGTTCCACAACGCGTCGCAGCTGGCCCTGGTGTCCCGCAAGCCGGGCGAGCTGCGCCGTCCCTTTGTGCTGACGCGCTCTTTTTTCGCGGGCTCGCAGCGTCTGGGCGCCGTGTGGACGGGCGACAACCAGGCGTCCTGGGACCACCTGGCAGTGGCCGTGCCCATGCTGCTGAGCCAGGGCATTGCCGGCTTCCCGTTCGCCGGTGCCGACGTGGGTGGCTTCTTCGGCAACCCGGACAAGGAGCTGCAGACGCGCTGGTACCAGGCGGGCGCGTTTTACCCATTCTACCGCGGACACGCGCACATCGACTCGCGGCGCCGTGAGCCGTACCTGGTGGGCGAGCCGTACACGGGCATCATTACGGCGGCGTTGCGGCTGCGCTACAGCCTGCTGCCGGCGTACTACACGGCGTTCCACCAGGCGCACGTGGACGGCACGCCCATCATCCGCCCGCTGTTCTACACGCACCCGGACGCCGAGGGTGGCTTTGCCATCGACGACCAATTCTTTGTCGGCAGCACGGGCCTGCTGGTGAAGCCCGTCGTCGCGCCGGGGCAGACGACGGCCGACATTTTCATCCCGGACGACGAGGTGTACTACGACTACTTTGACTACACCGTCGTGCCGACGCTGCCGCAGAAGGTGACAACGGTGCCCGCGCCGCTCGACACCGTCCCGCTGCTGTTGCGCGGCGGGCACATCTTCCCGCGCCGCGACCGCCCGCGCCGCTCGAGCGCGCTCATGCGCTTCGACGACTACACGCTCGTCGTCAGCGTGCCCAAGACGGGCGGGCACGCCGAGGGCTCTCTGTACGCCGACGACGGCGACTCGTTCGACTTTGCCACCGCGGGGCAGTACATCCACAAGAAGTTTGTGCTGGACGGCAACACCATTGCGGCCTCGGAGGCCGAGGCAGGCCGCGATACGAGCAAGGTCAAGCCGGGCGCTTGGTTGGCGGCCACGCTGCGCGATGTGCACGTCGACAAGATCGTTGTCGTCGGTGCGCCGGCCGCGTGGGCCCGCGCCACGACGGCGACCGTCACGGTAGCGTCCGAGGGCAAGACGTGGACGGCGCCGCTGGACTTCACGCCGGCGAGCAACGGGCGGGCCGCGTTTGCGGTGATACGGCACGTGAACGCAGGCATCGGCACGGACTGGACGGTGACGGTGGCGTAAGAAAGCGATTGAGATAGAATTTCGAGAAAAGGAGGGTTGTCCACCAAACAAGCTCGCGCAGTATGACGAGCAGGACGGGCATTGGGGATGTACCATTTACACCTGACCTTTGAATCAGAAGACACAATTGAAATACACAATTGAAATACACAATAGAACTGTGCTTTAATATGAACTCATTGCTAAAATTGGGCTCTAGGCAAATTGTTGAATGTCACGGGAATCGTAGAAAAACGTGACCTGTTGTCGTTCGCTCCTTCCGTGTGTATTACGATTTGGATCACGTTTTTGGGTAGTTTTTTTGAGGCAGCAACCAATCTCACGATGATGGAACGTCCACAGGTTAATGTTTGCCTTTTTTTTCTCTTTTTCTTTCAATCGACTCGGCTGTTGAAACACCAAACAATTTTATGTTTTAGCCGGTTCTCACCCGCGGGGAAGAGACAAGGCAGACACGCAAAGAGGTGCCGCGTCCGCCGCCACGTCCCGCGTTCCAATGCCCAATTTTTGGGGTCTCTTGGGCCCTCGGCAGACAAAAGGGCTGGTCAAACAGATAGGTAGCACTGCGTCAATATATATATTATCGGGCACTATATGCGCCATGGGCTGACAGGCGTGTCTTTCTACCCAGAAGCTCGGGATCCGGTGCCAGCCGCCATAGGCGCACCAGCGCGGCGCGATTCCGCCTACATTATGGGCCCATATGGGGGTCCCCCTGGTTGACATGGCCAACCCCAGGCCAATCTAGACCAGGCTCAAAATGCAATATTGGCTGCAGGGCCTCTTTGCGAGCCAGAGGCATGCTGGACAAAGTCCCACATTGCTCTCGCAAGGAGAGAACCGGGCCAACAGAAGATCACGCTGGAAAAGAGACGGCGATGCATCAAACGAAGCAAGCAAGTTGTGTTCTTTATGCCGTGGACAGACCGGCACAGGAGGTCTTGATTATGGATGGCCTCCAGAAGCTGGAAGAACGTCGGTTGTCTCCACGGCGCTTTGATTGGCGACCGGAACTCAAGCAGCGGCATCACGCAGCGGCAAACCTAAAATGGGACAAATTAGACGAGTGGGCTTGCTGCCCCGTGCCAAAGAGGGCTTGGCTTTGCAACGGGCGGGAGAGCTCATGGCAAGTCTAGACCAAATACGAAGAAAGGGAAAAAGGGGGGGGGGCCAAACCAATGGATTCAGCCGCACAGCTTTGGTCGAATAGCGCCTCTTCTTTTTTTCAACTTGCTTTGAAGGGGGCGTTTTTTGTTGGCGGGTATTTTCCCTGCGTTGCGTCCTGTGAGCTGGCGGAAACGATCGAACAGCACCCAGAGCAACCATTTTCTCTTTCCTTCCTTTTATCTGGCGTGCCGGGGGTTGGGCTGAACGAGAGCGTTCTTGTCCCATTATTTTTTCCTCCTTAGCAGCAGCCTGGTCTCGACCTTTCTCTTTTTCTCAACGGTGGCTTTTCTTGGCTTTTCATTTTCTCTTCCTACGACCGAGACCGCTACCCGTCTGGTCGGGCAAGCTTCACAACTACATACTCACACACACACCCCCACCCGGCCAAAGAAAAAGAGGCTTTCTCCGTGCTCTGGTTGCCTATCTTGTCTCTTTCGGCTTCTTCCACGATGCGCTAGGCTGAAGCAGAGGCGCGGTGCGATTCTTGCTTCTATAGCGTCGTCGAGACGCGCCTCCTGAGACGAGCGGAACGCGCTCTCAGAAGCAACACACACAGCGCCGTTGTTCTTTTTCCCACCCCCCCTGAGCTGGACGTTCCCTCGTCGGATATTCCTTGTTACGCGCTGTGGAGGCTCTGCGAAGTGTGGCGTCTTGGCGGATAGAGACGGCTACACTTGTAGAGGGCGAGGTTGAAAAAAGTGCTTCCTCTCCTTTCAGCCTTGAACGGCGGGCTTTCTAGGCTGGTCGGTCTCTATCAGTCCTTCTTCTCTCAGCCTTTGCAGAACTTCACCCGTGTCGGGTAAGACTGCTGCAGGCTGTTCTTTTCTCTCTGTCCCCCCCACCCCCATCTCTTTTGCTCGGCTTTGCGCCGGTCGTCAAAGTATGGCTTCCCTTCCCGAAGGCTGGGAGTCCGACTACGATGGCAACCGCTGGTTCTTCGTCTACAAGCCTACGGGTGCCGTCCAGTTTCAGTTCCCCAAACCGGGCGACGAGTTTCCCGAGTACTTTGACAACTTCGGGCCCATCCAGCAGAGCTATGTCGCCACCCCGGAAGAGCGTCTCGAAAGCGAGCGCCAGCGCCGGCAGTCCGGCCTACCGCCGCGCAAAGCCACACAAGACGCAGCGACGCCGGCGCCGCATCCCGCGAGCAGCAACAACGGCAGCACGTCTGCTACCCTCGGCCGGGGCGACTTTCTTAGCTCCTCCTTCGACATGTTCGGCTACCTAGGCCCGGACTCGTACACGGACGTCTCGCCGCCCATCGAAAATGACCACAACGACAACGACAACGATCCCGTGGCCCGCGGTACCATACACGAGGCAGATAGCACACCTACCAGCGCGGTGCCCACACCGAACCAGGCAAACAGCGTGACTACCGGTGGAGACGCGGGTCGCGCGACGCCCGCCGTAGTCCCACCGCCGGCCACTGCCAACATTGTCGTCTACGAGCTCCCGGACGCCGCCACCTTGGGCGGCCGCCACTACGCCTCCGATCCCGTCGGCAACATCTCCGAGCTGGCCACTGAGCAGACACTTCCATGCGGTGTGGAAGTGAACCCGCCGCTTGCGGAGTTGCCCGACAGTGCCATATCGGTGGGCCATGGTGTACTACGGTCTCCCCAGTCCGGTCCGGCCGAGCTCGCGAACGAGCCGATCGAACCAAAGGTGGTGACGCCAGCAAGTGCGCAGCCACTCGTGGCGGCTCCAGCGCCACAAGCTGCTTCTGCTGCAACGGAAGGGACGTCGTTGGACAAGCCGAGCGGACAGGCGGAAAAGTCGGCAGACGTGGGCTGGGGCCAGCTCGACGAGGAGCACCGGGCCGCGCCGAAACCGATTCCGACGACCGACGCGCCTCTCATCGTCCAACCCACTCCGGCTTCTCCCTCCTCTCCAAAAGACTCGAGCAATCCTGCCCAAATAGGGCCGGAGGCTGCAAATGTGACGGCAGCACCAACGACGACGGAAACAACGCCGGTGACACCAGTGATACCGCTCCCAATCACCAATCCGAACAAAAGCCCGAACTCACTTACAACTACAAATACGGCTGCGGTGAATGGAGACAGCGTAATACCCACCGTTTTGCGGCCTGCCTCGAGCCGTCAGCCTGCTCCAGCGACGTCTTCGTCAAACCCACCTAGTCCGAACTTGTCGTTTGTCCCTTCGGCACTCAGGCCCGGTGCCCCCGAACTGCCAGCCCCGTCCAGCCCGCCTGCTGCAGCGAACACCCTCGCGAAGAAACCAGTCAGCCAGCAGCAAACCGGCGCTGCACCAAGCGTGCCCGCCCCGGGAGAGGTTGTGCCCCACCCCCCCTCTGGCGGGTCTGGCGTGTTTGGTGTGGTACACACGGCTACGCCGCCGCCGTCGGCTCCTCTTGATGCCGTGAACAAAGCAGCAGGCTCGCCACTTGCAGAAATATCGCCAGAAATGGTGCCGGAACCCCTCCGCATTGTACAGCCAAAGGGACCAACATCTCCGACGACGAAGACAACGACGACGCCGCCGGGAGCTGCCCAACGACCTGGTTCGACAGCTCTCTCACGTCCTCTGCCTGCGAATGTTGCTGTGGCGGGGAAGCCCGGTTCCGAGGCAAGCCAGCGGCAACAACAGCACCAACGAAGTGATAATACGTCAACGCCGGAGTCGTCAACTGGTATTGTGGACAACGAAGCTATACCTGCGCCGTTGAAGCCTAGGTCGCCTCCCTCGCAGACCCCCGCTGCTTTCAGCATCCGCGCACCAAGTTCTGCCCCAGCGGCGCCCTCTGCAGCTGTCACAAGGGCGGCGTCGCCGCCTTCGACGGCGTTTGGTGTTGTCGCAGCGCCTAACCCTGCTACTGCAATGCCCGAATCAGATCATTTTTTGCCTCCATCTGAGAATGCTTCGAAGGCAAACGATGCTGCTGCTTCTCCTTCGAAGTCTCGAGTCGTTAAACTTACTGAGACGACCGCTACGAAACCTGTTACCACACCAGTGCAAGAACAGCGGAATTCACCTACCCCTAGCCCCGCAAACACGACGGTGGCGGCCGCAGCGGCACCGCCGCCGCGGGCACAAGCGTATCCAAAGCCATCTGCTCCCGGTCAGCCCCAAAGAAAGGTGTCAGTGGATATACCAATGTCGGCCAACTTTGCCCCTTTTCCTCCCTCGGCTTCAACTGCACCCGGGGCTGGGCCTCAGGCTCCGTCCCGCGCCTCGACTTCGCCTTCGCCATCGCCGCCAGTCGCCCGACCGAACAATGTGTCCCCCGCTACTACGTCGAACAGTCTAGGGACGATCGACGAAATGTCCTCTGGTCTGATCTTGGCGGATGAGGTACGGCAGCAGCAATCTGCGGCTCCAGCAGGCCTTGCAACGCCTTCCCCGACCCCGCCCCCTTCTTCACAAACACAGGCGGGTGCGCCGGGAAGCAGCGTCCCGCAAAACCGTGTCCAGCGAAAGCCGACATTGACACGCAAACCGGTGGGACAGACGTCTCAAACGGCCAACCCCTCGCAGGCCGCTTCCTCTGCACCGGGCACGGCGGCCGCGCATCGCTTGTCGGTCTCGTCCGTGTCGAGCCAGCCGTGGGGCGTGTCGCTGCCCGACCAGTCACCCCAGCCGCCGCCGCCCGGCCCGACGCCGCCGCCACCTGGTTCCGAGAGAGCATCCACGCCCGCACACAGCGTGCGCGGGCCGAGCCCCCAGATGACGCAGCCGTCGCCTGCTCTGTCGGTCAACTCTCCCCTTCAAAATCCGGCCACCGGGTTTACGCCCACGCCACCCCCACAGAACGCATCCGGGTACGTGCCCGTGGGTACGCCGGCGTCGCCGCCTCCTACTCCAGGAATGGGCCCCCCCGGAGCGGCAATGCAGGCAACTTCGGGGCCTATACAGGGTCCGGAGAGCCCGTTCGCGGTTCCACAACCGCAGCAGCAGCAGCAGCAGCAGCCGCAGCAGTCGCAGATACCGGCCACGCTGCAGCAACCGGGGCGAGCGGCCACACCACCTCCGCCACAACCGATGCGGCCGGCGCAGACGGCAAACGCCGTGCATCGACTCTCCATGCCGGTCCAGCCTGGCGCACAGCCTTTCTTTCCGGCCCCCCCGCTTACCATGGGCGGAGTACCGCCGCCTCTGCCAAACCGTTCACCGCAACCACTGCCTCCTCAGCAGCAACAGCAGCAACACCAGCCGCAGCAGCAGTCATTCGCGCCAGGTCAGACGCCTCTTCCAGGGCCACCGCCTCAGCAGTTCCCTCATGTCCAACACAGTCAAACGCTGCCGATGTTACACCAGCAACAGCAGCCCGGTGTGCAACCTCAGATCCATCTTCCAGGTCAAGCACCTCCCCCTGGCTTTGCGCACCCGCAGCATAGCCAGACGATTCCGCTACCGGGACACACGCCGGTGATGCAACCGGCTGCCCAACCTGGACAGTGGCCTGCTCAAGGCCAACAGCCGCCGCCACTGCAGCAGCCTCAGCAGCAGCAACAACAACAACAACAACAGCAACCACCGGCACAACCACCGCGCCCACCACAGCAGCCTCAACAGCATCCTCAACAGCAGCAGCAGCAACCGCCACCGCAACCACCGCGCCCACCACAACAGCCTGGAGCACCACAGCCACCGCAATTTGGCGCCCCACCCACGCAGCCCTATCTGCCTCAGCAACCCGGAGCAGGATACAGGCCGCCGCCCGGTCAGCCGGCAACTGCGACGTACGCGACTCACAGGCCGCAAGCGAGCAGCGGCAGCGGCAGCGGCAGCAACCTGTTTTCCAAATTCATGAAAAGTCCGGCCGTGAAGAGGACAGCGTTTGCTATCGGCGGCGCCCTCGTAGGCGAATCGTTGGGCCTCTCCGGCAACACGGGTGCCAAACTGGGCACCTCCGCGTACGCGACGCACCAGCAATACAAGCGCGACAGCGCACAGAAGCAGTCCGTCAACAACGCGGTGGCTCAAGCACAACAACAGGCCGCACAGCAGATTCAGCAAGCACAGCAGCAAGCACAGCAGCAGGCGCAGCAGCAAATTCAGCAGGTCCAGCAGCAGATTCTCCAGCAGGCCGGTCTGCAACGGCCTCCGCTGCAGACGATGCACACGGCACCCGGCCAACTGCAGCACGGCGTACCGGCCATGGGCAGCCCGCTGACGGCGCAGGTGGCGCCATCGGCGTCAGCGTCGGGCGTGGGCGGTGCTCCCCTACAGAACCATGCCGGTGCTGGGCCGTTCGCTCCGGTACAGCCTCCGGCTCCACGGCCGGCGGCTCCTGCGATGCACTCGGCTCCACCGGGACAGCTACCACAGATGTCAAGCAATCCTGGCCCAGCACCCGGCCAGTTCCCCGGCCAGATGCAGGCGCCCGGCCAAGGTCCGGGCCAAAACGCAGGTCCTATCCCGGGGCAGGTGCCCGGCCAAGTTCCCGGTCAGATACCCGGTCAGGCCCCCGGCCAGGTACCCGGCCAAGCGCCCGTCCAACCCAATCGACCGCCAGCTGCCATGCAAAGTGGGCCTGCACAGGCTGCAAACCAGATGCAAAGTGCGCTTCATGCGGCCTCTAGTCTAGCTCCCAACCAGCACACCAGCCCGTCGGCCGGTCAAGGCACGCAGCCTCCCAGTGCTACTCCCGGTCGACCACCACCGACCGGCCAATTGCCGGGTCCGCCGCCTGGTGAAGGCCCTCCGTCCGACCACGACCGTGCTGCAGGTGGCCGACCAGCCGCACACCCATCTGCCGGAGGCCATCAGCAAACTGGGGGCGCGCCCCGCCCGCAGGGTGCCGGTCGTGGTTCCACGCCACAACAACAACAACAACAACAGCGCCCGCCAAACCAGCAGCAACAGCGGCCAACGTCCAACCAATACCATCCAGGTGCCAATCCATACCAGCAACCGGGTGGACCCAGGCCAAACCAATACCGCCCGCCCGGACAAGGGTATGCGCCGGGTGTTGGGGCCGGACGAGGCAGGCCGCCGACGGCAGCGGCACCGGCACCTGGAGCAGCCCCGAGCACCGGAGCTGACCTTGCCAGCGCGTTCGTGAATGCCTTCTTGCAACCGCAGCAACACCATCCCCAACACCAGCAACAAGACACCAATGCGCTGCTGGCCGCCATCCAGCAACAACAGCAGCAGCAACAGCAGGCCATCCTGCTCAACATGATGAACCCAGCGCCGGTGGCACCCGTGTATGAATTCAATTACGTCGACAGCGGCAACGGCAACGACTACAACAACGGCAATTTCAACGACGGCAATGATGTGCAAATCAACGTTTTCGAGACGATAAACGTGGTGGACACCTCCGAGACCGTCAATCTCGACACGGGCGACGGGGGCGGTTGGGGCGACTCGATGAACTATTCTGGCGACGACTGGGGCAACGACGGCAATTTCTAGATGGCACGTGTCCGTGTTGGTGCACTTCCATCCTTCTGCATCTGGGACTATGCCGTCGACTTTGGTTTACACGATGTATATGGTTTTTCCAGCGTCTTTATTGTTTTTTTTTGGTTCTGATATATCCCAAAGCCCGGCGAGTCATTTTATAATCAGCCAAATTCAAGATTATACCCTTTTCTACTGATCGTCATGTAAGAGTAACCCGGCAAGGGGGCCATCGTCTCTCGCTTTGCTTTGACTGTAGAGTGTCTTGCTTGGCGGGGAAGCCTGTTTGGGCCCAATCCTTTCCCGAGAGTTGCCTAATTCAGCAACCGCCACACGGAACCGCCCACCCCCCATTGTTCTCTCCGCCGCTAATGCACAACATTTCCCAGGCCCCCCCTTCCCTGCCTAGAACCAAAACTCCTCACGTGAACCCGCGTTGGGGGGCTTACACGAACCTGCCCTATTGATCGACGGCGCGCCTTTAGGCCCACGATCGCGTTGAACACTGTGCAGGATCTTGAACACCAAAACTCGGGACAGAGGGACTGGGCGGGAAAAATGGCCCGTCTCCATTGGTTTTTTTCTTTTTTTTGTATCATTGGCTTCACAACGTGACCGTTTTCGGCAAAAAAGGACGTCCTGCTGCCTTGCATTTTCCTTCAAACCAGCCACAATGGATCTTTGTTGCCAGTCGTATCCAACGCTCGTCGTTGTTGTTGGTCGTCCTTTGGCGTGAATTCAAATTCAAGGGAGGATTTTTTTTTTTTTTTGGTTAATCTTCAGGATGTTATTTGAACTGGTTGACTTTCCTTTTCTTCTTTCTCTTTTTTAAACCTCCTCTTTCATCCCTTTCCTTAACATCACGTCAACTCTTCATCACGGCAACGCTTGCCCTTCGCCCTGTCTCTCTTCTTTTTCTTTTCTTCGCCATGCCGTTTCCTTTTTCCTACGTCTGCGATCTCCTCCAGCAGGTGGCCGACCTGCCGCTGCACCGTCGCAACCAGAAGCGGATCATCAACGAGCTCGTCCGCGCCTGGTTCGACCGTCACCGTGCAGCCGTTGACGGCCTGCTTCCACGGGCCGGCGGCAGCCCCTTGAACAAGCCGGCGGCGGCATCGACGACATCGGCGACACCAGAGACACCGGTCACACCAACGGCACCGGCCACGACGATCAACACAACCGCGGCCGCTGCCCTCCTGGCTGCCCTCCTCCCCGACTACCGCACCGACCGCGTCTACGGTCTCCAGGCCGCGTCCCTGCAGCGCATCGTCGTCCGTGCCTTTGGTCTCGGCCGCTCCCGCCTCATGGAGCTGAACCGCTGGACCCGTCCAGGCCTCGACGGCCAGGCCGTTGACCTAGCCGACTGCATCGAGAAGATCTTGGAAATCACAGTACGTCCTTGTTGTAGTTTTTGCTGTTATTTTTCTCTTTATTTTTCTTTTCTTTTCTTTTTTTTGCTCACAAACAGCCCAACCCCTGCCATCCGGTACCCGTCTCGGTTGAGGAGATCGATGCAGCTCTACTCGCGGTCGCCGGCCGGTGTCGGTTCAGCTCGCCCGCGGTTCGAGCGGCGGCGGCGGCGTCGGCGGCCACAACCGGGACAACAGCCCCCCTCCTCCGCGACCGCACCATCGGCTGCCTCTACCAGCGCCTGGACGCCCGCGGCGCCAAGTGGTTCACCCGCCTGATTCTCAAAGACTACCGCCCCGTCGTGCTCGACGTGACGACCGTCACGCGCGCACTGCACCCGGGGCTGCCGTTGGCCCTGCAGGTGCACAGCGATTTTGGGGCGGCTCTGCAGTCGTTAGCCGGCAGCGGCGGTGGTGGTAGTAGTAGTCGTGGTGATGGTGGTAATGTTGGTAATGGTGATGGTGATGGTGATGGAGATGAGAGCGTCGATAAGCCGAGTGTTGGGCCACGCCAACAAACGCTGACCCCACGCCTGGGCGTCAAAGTCGGCCGCCAGCCCTGGGCCAAGGCACGCAGCATCCAGCACTGCCTGGCGCTGGGCGGCCCGCGGCGGATGAGCTGCGAGCGCAAGCTGGACGGCGAGTACGTGCAGGTGCACGTCGACCTCACGCGGCTGGGGCCGGACGACAATGGCAACGGCAGGAGAAGCAATTGTCTGCAGCTGTTCTCCAAGAGCGGCAAAGACAGCACCTGGGACCGGATTAATTTGCACAGGTAAGGGGCCCCCTTTTGTTTTCTTGATCATGCTCATATTTTGAGACGTGAGGGCTTGGTTTCCCACAGCGTATTTACTGTGTTCTCGTATTTCAGTGCTATCTTAGCATCGCTTCGCATCGGCGAGCCCGACTGCAAGATCAAGACGGGCTGCATTTTGGAAGGGGAAATGCTCGCATACGACGAGAAGGTGCGTGCACGTATCATTTTTCTGTTTTCATTTCCCTCCCCCCCTCCCTTCTTTTTTTCCCGCTCGCAGACAGGCTCCCTAACGGAAACAGGAGGGCAAAGTTCTGGATTTTGACGCCGTGCGGAATCACGTCACGCGCAGCGGATCCATGCTATATTGCGATACGCCTTCAGAGTAAGGAACAGCAGCAGTCTTAACACTTGTTTCGTCTTTTTTTACTGTCCGGTTTTTTCCTTTTTTGGGGGGGGGGGGGCTGACAGTTGGAACTACCAACAGGTCCCGGGTGTACGAGCACCTCATGATCGTCTACTACGACGTGCTGCTCGTCGACGGCCAGTCCCTCCTCGGCGTCCGCCACGCCGACCGGTTCCGCCGCCTCGAAGACCTCATCACCTGCCGCCCAGGCTACGCCGAGCTCGTGCCGCGCCAGGTCATCGACTTCCGCAGCCACACCGCAGCCGCCGAACTGCGCCAGGCCTTTGCGCGCTGCATCACCGCCCGCCTCGAGGGGCTCGTCCTCAAGCCCGAAGACGACCCGTACTTTGACTTGACGGGACCGACAGACGCCCCGCCGCCGCGACTGGAGTGGCCCTACATGCGGTCGTATGCGATCAAGCTGAAGAAGGAGTACATTGGCGCCTTTGGCGAGGTCGGCGACTTTGCCGTCGTCGGCGCCCGGTACGACGCCGCCAAGGCCAAGGAGTACCCCCCCGACCTGCCGGGCCTGCGCTGGACGCACTTTTACGTCGGCTGTTTGGATACGGGCGCGCACTCGCCGGCGGCAGCTTCCCGGCCGCGCTTTGTCGTCACCAACGTCGTGACCTTGACGGTGGCCCAGATGACCGCCTTTCTCCGGTACTGCCGGCCCCGGGTGGTGCCCGTGGAAAAGAAACAGGACCGGCGGAAACGGGAACACAGGGGCGGCGAAACGGAAGCCGGCGCCACCATCCACACCAACGGAGCGCAGGCGGGCGAGCGTGCGCCCTTTGACCTGGCCCCGCTCGAACCGGGCCTCGACGACGGCCGCAGCGGGCCCACGGACCTGTTCGCCGACCCGCCCGTGGTGGACATCCGCTGCTTCTCGTTCCACCGCCCGGGTTACGGCAACTTTTGGTGTCCGCGGTTCCCCTCCGTCGTGAAATTCCATTTCGACCGCACCTACCGCGACGTCCTTACGTTTGCCGACCTACAAACCATGGCCGAGGGCGAGTCGACGCGGCGCTCCGCGGCGGCGACCGCCGACGCCGACGACGACGATGACAACGACGACGACGAGGAACATGCCCGCTGGGTGGCGCAACTAAAGGGGGCGGACCCGCGGGGGATCGCCGTGGACGCCGAAACGAGCCAATCGTCCGGGCGCGTCACGACGTCGAACGCCTCGACGACGACGCGGAGCCAGTCGTCCGACGAAGGCGGGGTCCTCGTAACAGGACCGCCGCCCACGAAACGAACAACGACCACGGTGCAGCTCGCAACGACCGTGGAAGAAAAGGACGAAGAGGTCGCCGACCGCCCGGCGTCCTCACCCTCGGCAACACCAAAGGCGTCGGGGCAGCCGGACGGCACAGCCACAAGAAACGTGACCGTGATTGACCTCACCGGCGAGGACGACGACGACGACGAAACACCGTCGCCGACACCGCGCCCTCTGGGTCTGCCGGCACTGTGCGAATCGCCGGCTACACCGGCCATCACCACGTCCCCGGCATCCACGCCACCGCCGACGTCGCCGCAGCCGACACCACAGCTGTCGCCGTCGCCTCCGTCATCGCAGCTGGCATCGTCCTCGCCTGTGCCACTGTTGTCCAGTTTGGCTGGCCACGACGTGCTCGGCTCGTCGCAGACGACGGTGGACAACACGCCCTGCAGCGCCACAATGCAGGGCAGAAAACGCCTTTGCATGAGCGATGCCGGCGGAGAACCCTACCCTATCGTGTCACCTCCGCAACTCAAGCGGACTCGCAGAACTTTGTGAAGGTTAACGTGGAATGGAAGGGCAAAAAAAAAAACGCTATGAAACATGAAACAAACAGAGTCTGTGCTCTTGCATTTGGTCCAATTTTTTTGTCGCCCAAGACAAATCTGGCATGGTGACGATGAGCCTGCATTTGGCGTGCACCGCGCGGTTTCAATGAACTAGAAAAGGGGTTTTATCGATATTAACGGCCCCGTCTGTGCATGCAAGGTTTTGTTTATCCCATTAGGATAGTTTGTCGTCTGACTGGAAAAAATAGGGGGTAAACACTAGCGCCACTCATAAGACAGGAGACTCCTATGAGAATATACCCAGATTATGACTCCGTCGTTCTCGCTTTCCGATTCACTTCTTGCTTTGTGGCTTGACGCATCGTGCTCCTTGTCGTAATGCAGGATCGCAGAGCCTCCAAAGAGACGTAGCGTTTTATAATTACTCGGTCAGCAATAACAACACGTTCCGTGCCACCGCAATTACGTGTATTTCTTTTCTCCCCTGTGTGACAGACAATTTCTTTCAGGAGCTCTGGCTGCTCTCCGAACCAGCCAGCCGTCATCATGCAGCCTTCATCCCGGAGCGCCCCAAGCCCCGTCTTAGAAGGCCATGGCGAGGACGAGAATAAATAATATGGAGGGGGGGCTCAAGGGCTTAAGGGGTATTAGGTACCCCCCCCCCCCCCCCCCAAAAAAAACAGAACAAAAAAGAACAAAAAATAGAAGCAGAAAGGAAGCTTAACAGCGGAAAACGAGCCAGATCGCCGGCTCGTTGCCCTTCTCAGTAGCGAAAGGGGTCGATCAATCGCTATCCGACTCCATGGGAGTAGAAAAGGGTCGAGGGGGCTGGCTGGGCGCGCTGCTCCTTTCCGCCTTTGTCAACGATCGTCGGTTCCGGGCGTTGAGAGGCCGGGCTCGTGGCGGATGGGTCGCGTGGGTTTGTCAAACTTGGGGGGCAGGCAAACGAACGAGAAGTTTATGGATTCTGTATGTATACATAATTACTCCTTATGTCTGCGAGTCCAAGGGGCTAAGCCTCAGCCGTTGAAGCTCGGATCCTCAAGTGGTATTACACTGAGATGTCAACGAGAGTTGTTTCGTTTGTTGTACGAAGTACTCTATAGTCCGTATCTTTTTATACATTGTTTATTATCAAGTGTACTCCTCCGTGGCCGTTAAGGTTTTCCTGTTTCTTTTTCTTTTCACCAGTTCAAAGCCCTTTCTTTGGTACCATTCTCAGGGGCAGAAACAAAATAAGCATGTTTCGAAGATCAAACAACCAGCCTCCTGGCCGGGGATCAAAGTGTCGATCCTCAGCGGGTTCTTGGGGTGTCCCTGAGACTGGACGGGCCCTGTGCTCTTTTCGTTGTCAGGGGTAAATAAAAATCAGTGCCGAGTGGACAACTCGCCAGCCTCCGACGGCAACGACCGTGCTCGTGAGAGGCGGAACAGGGCTTGCCAACGGATTTCTCCTCTCCTTTCTTCGACCTTTTCCGTTGAGTCCTGTCCGTTCTGGTCTCCTCGTCGTCTCCCAAGACGACAGGCAACCAACGACTCCAGCGACCAACGGAGGGAACCGGTCATAATCCGTCCTTTGTTTTTCATCTTTCGTATTCTGACTGACAAATTGGTCCTTGCAATCCATAAAAAGGATCAATATTCTGCCATCTCATTTTGACATGCATGAGCCCACCCTATTTGTTTGGAATCCTTTCTTTGGTTCTCTCATCTTTTTTTCACTCGTTTTCCCGCCTCGACTGCTACCCACACCTCACAGGCAACAAGGGTTTTATTTTTGGTGGTGGGTTCGTCGAGAAAAAGAAAGAGATTTGAAAGGACGAAATGTAACCCTCCTTTACAAAGTATGATATGAAGTACGTAACTCTTACGGCGCGGAAGCGACTCCAGCCTTTCCGCCGGCGGGCTGGCTGCCCGTTGGAGACAAGACGCAGAAATTGCGCGCCTTCCTCTCGTACGCTGAATAACCGCGAAAACACACGCGTGCTCGCTTCGGGCAGGCGCCCTGTTGCATTTGGCGGGCTTTCCGTAAAGATCACGAACCGCAACGGCAAGAACGATCAACATCAGATTTGCATGGAAGGAGGGAAAGAATACTTACCTAATGATTTTATTGGTATCCTGTAAAAATTCCTCTTCTTACCTCACATTTTCGCCTCCTTTACAACCTCTTCCATTTCTTTTACTTCTCCCTTGTTCCGTTTCATCCAATTTATCCAGCAGCTCACCAACAACAAACGCTTTGCGCACGGAGCGCAGCAACCGGTCTGCAGCCACCCCTGGTTTTCGCTCGTTTTTCGTTGCATTTTGCGGGCTTTTCAGAGGTAACACCCCCCCTTCTTGGTGGCAGCAAACCCGCCCCCCGTGTTCCCTCTTCTGTCTTGCTGCTGTTGATTATTGTTGCTTTGGTAGTGGTCGGGTTGCACTCGTCCTTTCCGATGGGGCGACAAGCGAGCCCAGTGCAACCTTGTTGCGCTCGAGAACGCAGTCCATGTGTGGACCGACAGACGCTCCGCGTCGCATTGCAAGACAGGAGGTATTGCCGCCTTATTCTCAAGAGTATTCGGAGTACAACACCCAGGCACCAGATAGAAAAGCACGACAAGAAACTCCGTAATACGCAGCAAGTCAGCCAGTTCCTTCGGCGAGCCATAGGATTTAGGATGGGCCACATGCGCGCTTGCTGGTCGAGGGACGGCGTATAACCGAGGTCTTTGTCAGATGCTCTCACCTCTTGATTTGAGCAGCAATGTCTGTCGTATGTTTTCTTTGCCGCCTGAATATGAACAGCAGCCTGCCATGACGGAAATGCCTTGACAACAGTGCCTCTGGGAGACAGGCGCAGCATACTAACAGATGCAACGCGCTTGTTTAGTGCATCCTTGGGCCATCCTCCGCGGACCCTGTTCCTTTCCCGGATGAGAATGTTTTTCTACACGCGGAGTCCAAAGTCGACTTTATCCCTCAAGAAAAGGACCGCCGTTTTAGCCCCTGGACAACTACAGGCGACTGTGCATTCCTGTGCAGAGTAATACGGAGTACAAACGAACCGAAAAGAGAACACAAAGAAATGTCTTGCGTCAATGCTCGTGCTTGTGTCCTGTTTTACACAGAGTATGTACGATGTACTTTGTACGAAGAACGGTGCACGAAAGTACGGATGGTGTTCACACCATGCACAAATTGCACGAGTTCTTCGTTTGGTATCCCTCATATATCACGGAGCAGTCATATGGTACGGGGCGTTATTACTTTGTTAAGCGCATCGTGCCCGACCACAAACGGGCTGCAAACATCAAAGTGTCCTGGAACGTACGAAGTACCGCAGCCGACATGATATGCAGAGAGAATACATCTTGACCGGACACGGAGCTCTTGCTCGCACCCCCTTGCAGCTCCTTCTGCAGCTAACAACCACCCCTGTCTCTCTGTTATTCAAATTCCCAGCCGTCTTGTCCTGTCCCGTCTTCTGGCTGACGGCAAATCTTGCCGCACCCGCACCCCCCATCTCTTTTGCTTTCTCCCCATCGTTCCCCGTACCCTTTTTACTGATTGTCCATGCTTCTTTCGGCTGCGTTGACGCGATTTTTTTTTGGCCAGTCCTTGTTGCTCGGACAGTATCACAAAGCAGTTTGGGCGACTGAACAGCGGCTGAAAAATTTGCACGCGCTGTTTAAAACAGCGGCTTCAACGCCTCTTCGACGCTCGTTTCCCTGGCGTCTCATAGCGGCAGCCACCAAGAGCTTTGGTGCTCTTTGCCGAAGGCAAGCTACTCGAAGGCCGCAGGGTGGTATTTCTTCCAACCTCGCGAGCTTCTACGGGTGTCCTTGTGTTGGATTTGGCTGTATCTTACCAAGAAAAAATGGAGTATGGAAAGGCCAAAAAAAGAAAAAAAGAGAAAAAAAAGGGAACGTAACATTGGGGTTCTGCAAAAGCTTTGTTTTCCTGTGAAAAAAAAACTACATACATGAGCGAGAGACTTTGCCTGGGCTCTTCGTATTTTGCTTTGCTTCGGTGGCTTTGAGAGAACAGGCCTCAGACCCCCCTTCAAAGTCTATTCTTCGTTTTATTTTCGACGCCATCTCGCCCCTTATTTCGTTTTCTATTTTCTGTTTTCTGTTTTCTCTTTCCGTTTCCTGTTTTCTTTTTTTGTTTCTCATGGTCTATGTTCTCCATTTTCAACTACTTGACACGAAATATATAAACCAACAGTCTATCTTCCAACCGTATCTTCCATCCCCAACCGCATCAAGCGAGGCATTGTCTTCCCTCTTACTTTTATTTTCATTCCAAAAACATACCAAAAATAATTTCCTCTATTCTCAGCGGCCTGCCGTCCTCTATCTTATTGTGGGGTTACCCAAAACGCACTGCAAAGCCTTTCATTGTCAATAAAAAAAGCCCGCTTCCCCCCAGGCGCATTTCCGTGTATTACACGGCCTTCGACCTGGCCGGCGCTTAACACCTACTATTATTACACCCAAATTTTACGCCATATTTTGCACAGCATAATTTCTGGAGGCGTCTCTTTGTGAGGAAGAAGGCTGTTTGTTTGTTATGCTTTTTTTCGTGTGTTGTCTTTTGTTATAAACCACAGCCTTTTCCGCCTTTGCCTTCGTTCGTCTTTCCCCTCTGTTCTCCCTCTCAGTCCAACAGCACAAAACACACACACACATACATCATGGCTTCAAGATCATTTGCTCTTTTGGCCAGCTTACTGGCAGTGGCCTCGGCGTCACCATGCAAGCCTGTAGACCCGCCTGTCTTCGTGCTTCCTTCGACTGGCACCGGTATGTTTTCCCCCTTACGCATAGTGTGAAATATCGGTTTTTCTCTCCTATTTTATAACATATGCTCATCATTTTTTTTTCTCATTCACAGGTACCCAACTGCCGTCCCCAGATCCGTCCTTGAGGCTGTTGAAGATTGCCGTGGGCCACGGCCTCCAAAACTACACGTGCGCCAGCAGCACGGCATCGACCGTGGCCACCGGCGCGCTGGCCGTCCTCTACGACATCACCAATCTGTACCCGGGCACGCCCAGCACGGGCGTCGACGCCGACGCGTTTTACGGCCTGCCCGGCTCCGTGCTCTGGGGCCAGGACATTCCCCTGAACCTGCAGACGCCCAGTGCCGCGTCGCCCGGCACCGCCACGTCGCCCAACAAGCTCGCCGAGAACCTGTACGGCGCCATCGTGCCGGACCCGTTCCCCTCCCCCGTGGCCAACCTCGACCTGGGCGGCCTCCTCGCGGGCGGCGCGCCGTTCCTGGGCCACCACTACTTTGACGCCAACGGCGTGCCCACCTTTGACCTGTCGAGCGTCAACCTGTTCGCCAGCCTGAGCAAGACGGGTGACATCAAGGCGCCCGCCACAGCCGACCCGGGCATTCTGGGCAGCGGTGCCGTCGACTGGCTGCAGCTGACGGCCAGCAGCAACGGCCTGTCCCGGGGCATCGAGCTGGTGTACCGCGTGACGACGGCCGGCGGCGCGTCCGAGGCGTGCAGCGCCATTGATGGCGGCGAGGGCAGCGTGCCCTACACGGCGCTGTACTGGTTTTACGGCTGAGAGGGAACCGCCTTTTTTTTGTCTTTTTACGCCGTCCACCTCCCTTTTTTTTCTTCCCTCCCTGACAACTTGCATAACCTCTTTTGTACAACATCTGGTGCCCTGCATCTTTTTCACCGATCATGTTGGATGGATATACCAGCTACTTTTATTCGCTACATTCTTTTTTTTGGAAGTTTATTTTTTCTTTTATTCTTTTACTTGGGGGCAAAGGAAAAACAAAGAACGGGGTATTATTTACACCATGGCACAAGGAGTTGTCCGTATTGGAACAGGCAGCCGGGACCACACTTCATTTCGAATTCTTTTTTCTTTCGTTTCATTTTTACAGTATAATATTCTAGGCAAATGGCGTTGCAATGGCAGAGAATTCTCTGCTCTGCCATTTTAGAAAACCAAGAGCCATGAGCCATGAAAAAAAAAAAAAAAGCATTTGCAATGCAATATTTTTCTTGTCAATACACTGAAAACAGAAACAATACATTTCCCCGTTGAAATTGGAGATTGCGGTCGCCTTCATTTGGCCCGCCCGTGGCTGGCAGAGTATGCTCCACAAAGTAAAATAAGGGTCAGCGACAAGGGGGAGTGTTCAGTGTTATTTTTAGGCGGGACGGGGCGGTGCTATGAGGCTTTTCCCTTCAATCTTTTCCTTCCTCTTTGCATTATGTAATTATTCGCCAGTCATTGCGGGTCGCTGGGCGCAGGGCCAGCGGTTAACGGTTGGCGGACCGCTCACGAAAACCGTCCACGCAACATTGCACAGGAACGCCTCCTTCTCATGCCCCCAGAACGACGCGAGATAACACGAAACCATTCTCATACTCGGATTGATTGTATAGTGCATGTGAGGATGCCGTACTCCCGTCAACTCAAGCAAAACTTTCTGCTTAACAGAACTCCCAAGACAGGCGACAACAGAAAATCTATTACATAGTACATGAGATGACATACATGCAACTTTTGACGTGGTCGCAGCACATTGCGGCCACGCGTCATGATTGGGGGGGTCTACTAAAAAGGAAGAGATAAAAAGAAAAAAAAAGCAACAAGGAATCGAACCCGTTGACTTCCCGAACCGCCGAAGGAAATGAAGGGTGGCCACGGAAGCCGGTAGACCGGGGCTCGATGGGGAATATGCAAGAGAAGGGCAAAGAATAAGACTGGAGACCTAAAGATATAGGAGGATGAGGCGTAGTGGTCTGGGAACTGGCACAACACAAGTTTCATGGTGTCTACGAATGCCCCTTTGGTGATTGGCAAGGTGCCTTTTCTTAATCGGAACGGCATGTTCTTTTTTTTGTTAAGCAAATGACTGTCTGTACATTGGCAATAGACCCCTTGTTTTTTTCCCAGGGTTGAACAGAAGGGAATATGTCAAAGGTACAGAATATACGGGGAACAGCAAAAGATTCCTGTTTGACAAAAAGCTAGCCGCCCCCAGGTTTCTTTTGCGATACTCTCATTCGTAGCCCCCCAACCCATGCTCATGTAATTTTCCGAAACGCCATCGTCGAGCGCCGCAACACCAATTTTTTTGTTCTTTTTGAAATCATCAGATGCAAAAAAGGACGCATTTCGCTTCGCTCTCCGGCGGGACGAGGGACAAGGAAAAAAAAAACCGTCCGATTCTTGTATTGTGGTAGGGATGTCTGGTCGTCCTATTATCGTCGTGTCGATGAGACGACGTCCGTCCCCGAGACTAGTCAAGACAAACAACGGGCTGTTCCCATCGCTCCGCTCAGGTCCAGCGCGTTTTCCCGCCTTATTTTTCGGCGGGCGAGAAGCCCCAAAAAAACTTTATGCCGTCGGGTTGGCGTTCATCTGTGGTTGTGGTCAGCACCGCGCTCGCTGGCAGCGTTCATCGATCGGCACCGACCATCAAAAAGAAAAACTCACCTTGCGCTTCCCGCCGACCGTGGTCGTCACGTTGACAAACCGCCGCGTGTACAGCTCCCGCTTGTGCGCGCGCCCCTTGGGCGACTTGCTCTTCTCCTGCGGCTCGACCTTGGGGGTCTGCGACTTGACTTTGCCCGCGCGCGCGAGACTGCCGTGAACTTTGCCCATGATTGCGGTTGCTAAGAAAATCGGTAATTTGTTTGTCGGTTTTGCGTTTGTTGTTCGGTTCAACCGTTGATGTCGAGTTGAGAAAATGTCGTGGTTTTTCGGTTTTTTTGGTAGCGAATGCGGTCGAAAATGGGCGAAAAGAATCGGGAAGCCGGATCCTTTATATCGCGGCGGATGGCGAACACACGTTACCATTATCCAGCCAATCACACTTTCTATACGGTATTACATAATCAAAAGATGGCAAAATGCGTCACGTGCTGGTCTCCAAATCGCCACCCGTTCCTTTTCATTTTACACCATTTATTTTTTACTCCGTCTCCGTATGACTAACTCCGGATGGGGCCCCCATTAGTGTTCGTTCAGGCTGTATTCGTTCTTCGAGCAGAGAAACCAAAGAATGCCAAACCGAATTCCTTGATCGAAACCGCTTATTTATTACAATGAATTATTGATTTGCTGGTATTAGCTACGATTTTTAACAGCATTCAAAAAATGACGGAACTATAAGAGCATATCAGTAAAGAGTTCGTGACGCTCATTGTACGGCTTTGCAAGTCGTAGGTCTCAGTTTTGATCTTCGAATAAATAACCAAAAAAATTAAGACGTATAACCAAAAAAATACAAGTAAATGACTGCCCTTGAAAGAGAGCAAATAAAAAGGGGAGATAGATGTTGCTCGCTGCTAGACAACATGCGTCACCGGCCCGTTAGCCTTCTGTCGTCCTGCGCAACAGCGAGCTTTTCTTCTTGTTCCGTCGAGACGGAATATGTGGATGTGTGGGATGTGTAGGATCTGTGCATCGACGCTGCGCACGCTATGTGCCGTTTGAATCGTCCAAGCAAAACTGGCACTTTTTCTTCGCTCGCCGTTTTCACGCTTACCACGTTCCGATTTCCTTCCCTTATAATACCGTGGCACAACCACCAGCGCCGTTTACCTGCGCGCATCAAGGCCGCCGGCAAGTTCTTGCTCGAGACCAGCCGGGTGCGCGACGAACTCCTGCGGGCGCGGGTCTTCGGCCGTCCACTGGCTACCCCCGGACGGCATGGGCACCTGGCCGGCCTGCTGCTGCGCCGCGGCGGCCGCAGCAGCGGCAGCAGCAGCGGCGCCGGCGGCGTTGTTGCCCGGGACCGTGCGGACGAGCTGGCGGAAGCGGTAGACCTCGTCGAGGATCATTTTGCGCATCTCGTCGACCTCGTCGACGACCTCAAAGTCAAAGTTGAACGTGGTCGGGCAGTCGGGTTCGTCGCTGGCGTCGTGCCAGATCTGCAGGTACTGGTGCTCGAGGGCCTCCTCGACGGAGATGCGGCTGCTGGGGTCAAAGGCCAGCATGCGGTCGAGCAGGTCGAGCGCGTCCGGGTTGGCGTTGGCGAACAGGGCCGGGAACGGCCGCTTGGGCATAAAGGGCAGGTTGCGCACGTACTCTTGGGCGCGCGACGAGCCGATGCGCGCCAGGGTCTGTTCCGAGGGCGTACCGAGGATCTGGAGAATTTGGTTCAGCTGGTCGACGTAGTCCCGGCCCTTGAAAAAGGGCCGGCTCCCCAGCAGCTCGGCCAGGATGCAGCCAACCGACCACACGTCGACTGGGTTTTTGGGGGTGGTGATGTTAGTTGCCAAGAGTTGCTCTCCCATATCTATCTCAGTTCACACTCAGCCGGCAGGCAAGAGGGTCGCAGGACAACGTACTCGCTTTGGTGTAGCTCTGGAAGCTCAGCATGATCTCGGGCGCACGGTACCAGCGCGTCGCGACGTACTCGGTCATGTAGCCGGCGTTCTCCTCCGGATCGACAGAGAAGCCGCGGGCCAGACCAAAGTCACAGATTTTGAGCTCGCAGTCGGCGTTCACGAGCAGGTTGCCGGGCTTCAGATCGCGGTGCAACACGTTGGCAGAATGGATGTATTTGAGACCGCACAGGATCTGGTAGATAAAGGACTGAAAGTGGGCGTCGGTCAGGGGCTGGCCCGAACGGATGATCGCGGCAAGGTCGCACTCCATGAGTTCTGTGGGTGTAAAGAGCAAATTGGTGGTCGGTTAGCGTGTGGTCTTGCGCAAGCATCATGTATGGCAAGAAAGGGAGTGGCTGAATCGCCTTTACCTTCGTAGAGATAGGTCTCATTGAAATTGCTGGGCCGTGGAATGTCCATGTCGTAGAGGCAAGTAATCTGCACCAGAAATTCGTCAGACATTTTTCATATTGCTTGTCGCCGCCGCCCTAGATCTCGCCGAACTGTAACAAAGCATGCCGCCCACTCACGTTGCGGTGTCCGCGGAAGTGCTGCAGGAGCTTGATCTCGCGCAGCGCCCGTTTGGCGAGGATCTTCTTGCTGAAGACATTGGTGACCTTCTTGATGGCGACGCCTTCGTTTGTCTGGTTGTTGACGGCCGCACTGGAGGATGTTAGCGCGCCCCGTAACGTTTGAGACAAAGTACTTGGGACAGGAGCAAAACAATAGAGCCAGACTCACCAGACAATGCCGTACGCGCCTTGGCCGAGCTCCTTGGTTACCGTGTAGCGCTCATCGACGATGAAATCTTGGTTGAAGACCTTGAAGACCTTGCGCCCTTGTAGATCAGCCATGGCTGCAGATTTTGTCGCCGTCGTGATTCAAAGCGAAAGAGTGAGGTTGTCGTCGTCGTTGTCGTCGTCAGGATGTTGTCTTCGTAGCCTTCTTTGGTGGGGTTTTGGGGAGATGGAGAGAGCAGCGGTGCTCGTTAATACTCGGCGAAGAGCAAAAAGCGGGCGGGCGCGCGGGCGCGACGAGGGGCTGTGGTTATGGCGGGGCTGAGCCAGACAGGTGGAAGGGGGAAGAGGATAAGCAGGAGTTGTACTCCGTAACGGGAGCGAAGGATAGAAAGACGGAAAACAAAAGATAAAAATAGGGTCTCTTGGGTGTCTGAACCAAGTCGACAAAAAGCGAGGAGGAGCAAAGGACAAAGAAAACTGGTCCTTCGTTACACCGGGAGCATGACACGAGACAACAAGGAAAGAACGAGAGAGAGAAGAATTCGCCGAAAGCAGACGAACAAACAAAAAAACAGGAAGGTGTTACCAAAGAGAAAGAAAGAAGGAAAGAAGGACCGGAGGAAGCAAGAACAAACGAACGAGGAAAAAAAATCTGTTCCCGTCGCTTGGCGTGAGATTATAGGCGGCTGAAGGCGGGTGCTGGTTGAAGAAGGCGCGAATCTGCAGCCGGAAAATGCAAGTCTCACCTTTTGCTGACAGCAACGGGCAAGAGCTGAAGATATTTTAGACCGAACGAAGCAAGAGCGATGATGATGATGGGTCGATGGACGGGACAAACGGGCAGGAACAGAAGCGGCAGACCTCGTATTTATCTCTCTCTTTTTTCTTCTCTCCTTTGTCTTGGTCTGCGCTTTGCTTTGTCCTGTGTGCTTCTTGCCTTTTTTGGTTTCGACGCTTTCAACGGAAAGCCATTATTTTTGGTTCCTGAAAAAAGGGGTTTTGTTGCAAAACCAACGGGTGCAACTAAAGTAGTTTGACGTGTAGTATGCTTCGTGGTCTGGCGGGTTTTCGCGCTGACGCAAAGTCACTGCAACGCCCAACGAAGGAGGCGCAGTACGAAAGGCACGCTTGCTATTTTTACGGGCGCCAAACGAAGAGGGCAAATATGACAAGCTTGACCGTTAAGCCGACAAAGACCCAAGGGGACATGCGCGAGAAAATCAAAAAACCCGCTTTGGCTACCGCGACGATCACCCCCGCCTTCTGCCCTATGGAACGAATACGAACGAATCACCGAATCAGAAACAAACCACGAATAGCCGCGCGCGACATCCTGCTGCATGGTGCCTGGGCAATTTCAGGGGTGTTGGGGCAGTGGAGGACCAAAAAACCAATTTCATAGAAGAGGAAATCGTAATCAGGCATGCCAAGCTAGCAGAAGTAATGCATCGCATGGTCCGGTCAAGCGCGCGAAGCGGCCAAATGGCGGAAAAGCAGAGGAATCCATCCACCAGCTGGAACCTGGTGGGACCGGCCTCCTGGCGGGATGAGAAGACGCGGAGAACCACTTGAAGACAAGAAAGAAGAAACGACACTCGCTGCGATGCTGGCAATACAGCTACCAAGAGACGGAGGCTGTCGAACAAACAAAGGCCTCTACACCAGACACCGGAATAGGAGAGACACACCGCTGGACCCGAGCGTGGCGCCGGCGTGCGTCTGCCAAGGTCAGACATCGGTTGAGGGGATCCAAGATGTCGCACTCTGGTTGATCCACGGTCATCGCGATGGAGTTGCCCCCGTGTCTCGCTCTCGTTCACTCCCCTTGCCTATCCCGGCAAGCGTGGGCGCTTGCTCACCCGCTGGCGAGAGATTATCCTCTCTCCTTGGTCTCTTGTCTCTCTCCTTTGTCCTCCTCCGCGTCGCTCTCCCGTTGCGCCGTCCCTTGTCTCACTCTGGCTTGATGTCGGGAAAGACGTCCTGCAGAAAGTTCTTGCTGAACCGCGTCACCTGCTCGTACGCTTTGGCGAACCCGTCGCGGCCGCCGTAGTACGGGTCGCTGATCGGCTCGGCGACGCGGCCGCCGCGGCCGGTGCTACCGCTGCTGCTGCTGTTGCTGCTGCTGCTGTTGCTGCTGCTGCTGCTCCCCGCGTACTCACCGAAGAGCATCACGCGCGCCTTGCTGCCGGGCTTCTTCCGCCGGAGTTGCTCGAGGTCGTTGAGGTTCTGGCGGTCCATGGCGAAGATGTAGTCGAAGCGGTCAAAGTCGGCGGCCGTGATCTGTATGTTCAGCTTCGTTGTAGGCAAATGAAAAGGAAAAAGGGAGAAGGGAAAGCAAAGGTGTCTCGCCTCGTTGGCTCGTCGCCATGCTCATACCTTGCGGGCCCGGTGGTGGTAGTCGGTGATGCCGTGCGCCTCCAGCGTCGCCATCGTGCGGTCGTCGGGTTCGTCGCCCGTGTGGTAGCCAACTACGCCAAGAACGCGCGTTTTTGTTAGTCATTTCTTCGTCTCTGGGAACCCTCCGTCCCGCGGGAGAATACCGGCTGGCCTGTGACAACGCACTCGTCCCGCACGAGTCGATCTGCGACACGCGCCCTTGGTATGGCGCCTTTTTCGTCATTGCCTGGAACACCCCCTCGGCCATGGTGGACCGGCAGATGTTGCCCATGCAACAGAAGAGGACGGCGATTTGGTCCGGCATGGTTTGTCGAGGCGGAGTGTGGAAAACATGGGGAAGGGAAAGACGAAAGAAGAAAACGAGGCGGGACCGGCACAGCGCGCGGAAGCGGTGTTTTGGCGGGGCAGCCTTGCCGATAAGATAGTGTTGTAGTGGCGCATCAGCGTTTAGAAGCACTAAGGCTTTACATACAACAACAACGACAGCATTTACAAGCTGACAAGACATCAATCTATTTTTGATTTTGACTCCGTCCGTTCAATCGTTACTGAGAAACGAGCAGCCGATCAACGTCAAAAAGTGTCGTATCTACGTTTCTGCGACATTCTGAGTCTTGCTCTGCTGTCTGCTTTCATTCTATATTTCCCAGGCCCAAACACACTTGTGCTTCGTCCTTTTTCTTTTTCTATTGTCTTATACATGAATTGTCATGCTAGAACCACGCCTCCCCATTCAACCTGGGACACTCGTTCCTGGTGAAAGCCAAAGTTGATCTGGCGCCGCAACCTACGCATGCCATTGCTCAGAGCAGTCATAATTGCTCCTCCGTATGAGGCGTGGTGTCTTGTCGGGTAAAGCAGCCACACTTTCCCAGCCACCCTCGTTGATCGCCGGAAGGCACCGAAGCACTTGCGGCGCTATCCCGGTTTTGGCGATCGTGCTTTGCAGACGTCCTCTCGACGATGGTGCACGCCTTTCGTATGGACCACCCTGGGTTTTGCGTTGTACCGATACGAACTATCTGATGGAATACCTACATCTCACATGGAGTATATACGTCTCCGCTCGTGCCATCCTTGCACATGCTGTGGGCGTCGTCGCGATACACTTGGCTGCCCGGCTCGGTGGTGGCGGGCCCATCTTGTTTCCTCGAACGTACGAAGTACGAAGTACAAGCCCACGAGGCAATCCTATGCTGACCCGCGAGACACTTATACGAGGTTGTACCACCGAGGACAAGGTGGCAGACAGGCCAGCCAATTGCCTCACCACCCGGGCCACCCGCGTTCTGTTCCCTGCCCCCTCATCGTCATCCTTCGCGGTGCGCATCCTTGCTCTTTTCGTGCAGCTCGGCCGACGGCGCTATCGCCCATCTGGTACCTGTCCTCCGCGACCTGTTGGCAGTAGGGCCAGTTGGGCCTAGTCGTACGAAGTAAGTATACGTGCACCAAGAAGAAAGCCACATCTTATTTTTCCTTTTCCGCGTCCGTAGAGCCGGATGGGCCAAGCCGCTGTGGAGAGAACCCACCGTAAAAAGTGTGAGTGCTCGGGATTTTCTTGTTCTCTTTCCCCCCTTGTCCTTCCCCTCAGTTTCCCATCTCTTGCACAGCTCAAGAATATCGGTGTAGTACCATTGGCCGGACAAGCCGAGAGAGGGAAAAAGCATGTGCTTTATTTGATATTGCCGCTGTTTTTGTTTTCTTTTTTTTTTTTTCCCCTTCCAGCTTCCCGTCGTACCATTGATTTCTTTTTCATCATGAACATACTTCTGCCCGACGTCGGATTGAATTAATCTAAATCGTTTTTTTTTTCCTGTCATAGACGTGGAAATCAACTGGAACAACCAAACATATGGGGGGGGGGGGCAGTGCTGCTCTTATTCCGCCTTTGGCAGGTGCTTTTCCCGGGAGGCGGGGCGGCAACGACGGGGTAGCAAAAAGGAAACCCCATTCCCGAGGCACTGCATCGATGTAAGTGGACAATCTACGGTCAGTCTGAGAGATACAAAGAATCAACGCATTGAATACGTTCTCGAATCGTGGTTTATTGTGGTTATGGTGCATGTCTTTTTTTTTTTTTTCTAGGTTAAATATGCACACCTGCTTTGCTAGGGACCGATATCAAAAAAAAAAAAAAATCAAAAAAAAGAACAAAAGAGAAAGACTGCAATGCCCGAAAGTAGACAGACAACGGAAGACGATACGAACTGCAAGAAGCCCAATTCGATCCATTAAGCTCTTGCGCTTTATTACAGGTTAGGAAAAGGGTGTGCAGGTCCAGCAGGTTTTTTCTTCTTCTTACGCTCTTGGGACTTGCTTCCTTCCTGCATAGCTCCGCTCCAGGTCCTTCGTTTTGGGATACATCCGCGGTACGACCTGAGCTCGGAAGAAAGCGAGACGAATCCCGGAGCTGCTACTTACATGTGAATCGGAGAAAACGAGGAGCGCTTTTGGGAGGGGAGGGAACCTGGACCAGGGGCTGGGGGGCGGTGGTGTTGGGAAACTGTTCCCACAAGCGTAAACAAGGTTGTCGACGACGTGAAGAGGAAGACCGGGGGAGTTGGAGGGTGTTGTTGCTTCTCCCCACAACGTCGACTCTTTCCACTTGCTCTCCACCACCTTCGTCGACGTCCTAGTCTACTTGCGTGTTGAAAGGCTATTCTAATGGGTTCCTGTTGGTGGCCAAGGTGGGAGAAGGGAGGAGAGGAGGGGGTGTCAACGTCGTTACGCAGAAGGAATAGCTTCATTCGGACCCGGGAAAAGCTTGATTGCCAATCCGTTGTAACCCCATCGTCGTCGTCTCTTCCCTGTCTCGTCTCCGTTCTAGGCCGGTTCTTGTTCTGCATATGTACGACTCTATGTGTGTGTGTGTGTGTGTGTATTTATGGCCGCCGGTCCGCCAACTCGTCCCTCTTCCTGTCCTTCTCCCCTTCTTATTTGATTTCCGTATCTACGTATTTTCTCCTCTCACAGTGTCGAAGGGTTCTTTGGTCGTTCTGTTTGTGTCGACCGGTACGAAAACGGAAATTTTCGCTGCTCGATCGTTCGCTCCTATATACACACACTCGCTGTTCGTTCTTGGTTGCGCCGTCGCTCATCACCGTTGTCTTTCATACACACGCTCGCTTCCAAGGGAGTAAAATCAGGAACTACCCGCTGCTCTTGGTAAAACAAAGAAGACGTATCACCCGACCTCCAAAATGCAGCTTACGGCCGTCGGCGCGCTCCTCCTCGCCTTTGCCGGCAGTGCCGTCCGCGCCAGCATCGCCGCCCCCTCCTACGCCTTTGCCGTCGACCTCGACGTCCTGGCCGCCCAGCGGCCCGCCTGCTCCGGCATCTGCGTCTTCCAGGCCGCCATGGCCGTCGACTGCGCCCCCAACGACTACGTCTGCCAGTGCACCAAGCAGGCCCAGATGCACGCCTTAACCCGGTCCTGTCTCGTCAAAACCTGTTCCAGCGAGCAGGTCGATCGTAGGTTTTCTTTCTCTCTCTCTCTGTCTGCCCCGTCAGACTTTCGCTTTTCATGTCGCCGACAGGGTGAACTGACCCGTCCCCCTCAGACGTCGCCTCTGTGACCAACCAGATTTGCAACGCGCTGCGGAGCGGCGCAGCGCAGCAAAAGGCCGTGGTCCGGGACGTGCCCGCACCAACGCCGGCAGCGGCCAAGGCCCGCCGCGTGCCCTCGGGCACGCCCGTGTCTACGGCTGCCACGCCCAGCAAAGGATCCTCGATTCCCGCCGTGTCCTCACCCACGGCAGGGTCGTCCATTCCGTCTGGCAGCCGGCCAACCAGCACGCCCACGGTGGCAACGACGGCGGGCGCGCCGCCCGGTACAGCACCACTAGCAGCAGCCGTATGGGCGGTTGCCGTGGCGGCGGTGGGCGCTGTTCTGTTGCAACTGTGACGAGACTGAAAAACCAGAGATGCGCACCGGAGGAGAAAAGCAAGAGCCTTGCATCTCTGTTTCTTTTTCTCTTTCCATTTTTTCTCTACTTTTTTTGTTTTGCTTTTGCTTTGTACGTGCCATGTGTTTCGAAACATGACCTCATTAATGTCTTTATTCACGATCATTTCATTCATTCACTACAGCGATTTTTTATTTACGGCGAACTCTTACTCGGGAAGCGTTCATTTACAGAGCACGTTGATGCTACAAACGAGACGGAATAGAGGAAGAGTATATACATAGAAGGCTATTTTGATGATGCAAGTCAAATGTGTTTGATTCTGGGTGCCACGGGTTTGAGGTGAGGAACCAGAAGAACGAGCAAGTCTTTACATACAAAACCACAAAAACGAAGATAAATAGAAAAGCTTAAGGGGTTGGTAGGAATGTAAAACTCTAAAAAGCTACAAAAGTAAATTGCAAGGAAAAAGGATTGAAGCGCCCAAAATTAAACTGCGCTTGTTTATTCCCATATAAAAGGGAAACTTAAAAATAAAAAGAATAAAAAATAAAAAAGGGGATCTCACCCCGGGCTAAAGCGTCCAAGTGCGCCGTCCTTGGCGCCGTCAAACAGCGCGCTCGTTCCGTCCAGCGCGGCAAGGTGCGCCGCCCAGGCCATGCCCCGCTGCCGCTCGCGCTCGATGTCCTTCCAGGTCCACGCCGCTGGGGCCGCGTTGTCGCCGTCGTTCTTGTCATTATTGTCGTCGTCGACAAGAGTATCGACATCGGCCGGGTTGCCGACGGCCTCCGGCCCGCCGCCGCGCCACCCTTCACCGGGTCGCGCGGGCAGCAGGTCGCTGGCTTCGAACATGTAGGTCGGGTGCACGGTAAAGCGGCCGAGCTTGAACACGTACTTGCTGACGGCCGTCGCGATGACGTAGGGCTGCAGGTCGGCGTCAATTTGTGCCGTGCCGTGGCGGCCCTTGGCATTGGCCCCCCCAGCCTGGCCTGTCGGCTGCTGCCCGTCCCACGACGGCGGCCGCACCTTGCCCTTGACCACCACGTGCGTCAACACGTACAGCCACTTGCGGTCCCACGCGAGCACGCGGCTCCACAGCTCGTACCCCTGGTACGGCGCAATCTCCTTGCGGAAACTGCAGAACACGGCGCCTAGGCCGATGCCGAAGCTGCCCTTGACGGGCACGCCGCCTTCCCCATTACCACCATTACCACCACCACCACCATCCGCAGACGGGTGGCACACGAGCCGCGTCTGCGCGTTGCGGCTGACGACGGCCACGCCCGGCGCAAACAGGTGCGTGACCAGGTGCGTGCGGCTGGCGTCCAGGTCGCTGAAATACGTGCTGTTGGACTTGTGGAAGTTGTAGTCCGTCTCGAGCAGCGACGCCCGCGTGCTCGTGATGGCGTAGTGGAAGAGCGCCTGCGGCGGGAGCGGTTTCCGCTTCCAGACCGTCTGCCGGATCATGGCGCCAAAAATCCGAAACGTCCACACAAAGGGCATGGACTTGAGGTTGAGCACCACAAACAGCAGCGCGAGCAGACGGGAGGTGCGGCCAGGCGCCGTGCAGAACCAGGCGAGAAGCGTCCGCCACCGCCCGCCACCGAGCAGCGCGTGCCCGGCGTAGGCGGCCGAAGCGGCGCCAGCGGCGGTAGCGAGCGGCACGATGACGGCCGCGTTGGCGAGGGCGTTGGCCGAGGCCATGGCTCTGATGGAAAGCGCGGCGGCCCTTCCCTAGGTCGGTCGGCCCAGCCTTCTTGTGCGCAACACGTGCGGACGGCGACAACGACACAGACGGCCGAGACGGTCGCGTACAAGGCCCGCCAGAAGGACGACAACAACGACCAACCAGACCGGCGCGGCCCGGACGTAGCAGACGAGGGTGCTGCTGCACTTGGCGAGAAGAGGCTGGTGGTGGGCGAGGAACGGCGCAGGCATGCACGCAGCGCGTACAAAAAAAAGGTAGAAAAATCCTAGGAAAAATACAAGAATAGAAGATGGTCCAAATGCAACAACAAACACGTACAATTTGATGCTCTTTTATGCCCCCTTTACGTGTGCGACTTCGGATTTTGTAGCATCGATACGCCCTTGCGCGATTGGGGTCGTTCTCCTGAGCCAATCGGAGCACGTGGCAACGGGGTTGAGAAAACCTCCCACCGCACAACGCGGGCCGAGGCATTTCCAAACCGCCCAGGCACCGCAGCCCGGCTGGTTGCGCGTCGATCGCTCTTGCTCTCTCTGAAAACAGCAACATGTCCGAATAGTTGGGGTCGCTTTTTTCCTCGTTAATTGCATTGGTTGATGCACGTTTATGTGCTACATGGTTTATATGCACATGGACAGCCAGGTCTTCCCACGATGGTGATCTTCGCCCAGACTTTGCATCTTTTCCAGGCCTAGAACGCTTACGAGCCAATCGTCGTTTCATGTTTCTTTTTTTTCTTTTTTTTTTTACTTGCTGCGTGCTGATGTTGCAGCTGTTCACGACGTTAATATGGTAGTGCCAACCACTTAAAAGCCCTTCCTTTGATTGATGGAATTCGATATGAGCCGCGCAGTAAAGCAGGCGGATAGATGAAGAAGAAAGAATCGTTTTTCGTGGCTGCCAAGAAATCCAACTTACCAGAATGTGGGAGAGGAGGGAGACATCGTTGTTCCAGGGTTGTCAACGTGACGACATCTCCGGCTGCATAAGGTTTTCTAACCCAAAAACACGGCATATTCACACGACATTATGCTTATCTCTGTTTTCATCTCACCAATGCCGCTGGTCCTCTCGTCAATATAAGGGACTGGTTATATCACGGCCAAATAGCCAGATTGCCGTGCAATTTTCTCCACGGCGTGCAGGCTGCGAAGGTCGTTTTAGACAGCCTCGGGAATTTATCCCGTTATTCTAAACTTTGCCTCTTCTCTCCTTTAATGGGCCAAGCTGCGGGGAAATGTCCTTTTAAAATGAAGAAAAAATCACCGAGGGAAGATGGGACGACGAGCGTGGTTGTATGGCTATCTCAGGCTTTTCTTGCCATGCCGGCTCACCGGGTAGAGGAAAAAAAAGGGGAAAAGGAGACGGATGTTAAATGTGATTATAAGGGAGCAGAAGGGCAAAAAATGGAGGGCAGCTGCTCTTTTTTTCTTGCGTACGAGACAACTGCCACTGAGAGACAAACGTTCAAACAAACCACTGTTTGTTTGTTTGGTTTGGTGATGTAACGTGGGTCTTGATTTAAAACATAGAAAAGGGTTCAGACAACGACCACGCACAGCGGTTTGTGTGGGACGACTTTCGGTCAAACCCGGTCATCATGATGCGCAATCTCCTCGTTCTGGTGGCGGCCTCGCGCGCGCTCGCACAGTCGTCCGCTGTCCCTGCACCCAGCGGGACCGGCGCTGCGTGCCCGAGCGCCACCGGCGACTACGCCGCCGTCGACAACTCCCAGCTGCCGGACCCCTGGACCTTCGCCAACGGGAAGCCCGTCGTCACCACCGAGGACTGGGCCTGCCGGCAGCAGGAGATCAGCAAGATCATGCAGCAGTTTGAGCTCGGCGAGTACCCGGGGCCCCCGGACTCCCTCACGGCCACCATGAGCGGCACGAGCATGAGCCTGTCCATCAAGGTCGGCAGCAACACCAAGACCATCTCCGTGGGGCTGACCCGGCCCAGCGGCGGCGGCACCACGGGCGGCCCGGCCATCGTCACGGTCGGCGGCTCGTCGATCCCGATCCCCGCGGGCGTCGGCCGCATCAACTTTGGCAACGACGCCTGCGCCGCGCAGCAGAACCCGGCCAGCCACGGCAGCGGCTGGTTTTTCGACCTGCACGGCAAGACGCACCCGGCGGGCGCGCTGACGGCCTGGGCCTGGTGCGTCGGCCGCATCATCGACGGGCTGGAGCAGCTGGGCGCCGCCAAGACGGGCATCGACCCGACGCGCCTCGGCGTGACGGGCTGCAGCCGCAACGGCAAGGGCGCGTTCCTCGTGGGCACGCTGGAGAAGCGCATCGCGCTGACGCTGCCGCAGGAGAGCGGCTCGGGCGGCGCGGCGTCGTGGCGCGTGTCGGACTTTGAAAAGGCCAAGGGCATCAGCATCCAGACGGCGCACCAGATCATCCGCGAAAACGCCTGGTTCTCGCACAACTTCGACCCCTACGTCAACAGGACGAACCAGCTGCCCGAGGACCACCATTTCCTGCCCGCGCTGATCGCGCCGCGGGGGCTGTTCGTCATGGAAAACGACATCGATTGGCTGGGCCCCGTGAGCACGACCGTGGCCATGAAGGCGGGCCGCCTGATCTACCAGGCGCTCGGCGTGCGGTCCAACATGGGCTTCGCGCTCGTGGGTGGGCACGGACACTGCTCGTTCCCCTCGGCATCGACGGCCGACCTCAACTCGTACATCAACCACTTCCTGCTCGGCACGGGCAAGACGAGCGACGCCGAGGTCACGCCCGTCGACAACGTCACCATGAGCGACTGGATCGGCCACTGGGCCACGGCCCCGACGGCCTTGGCGGCCGGGGCCCCGGCAGCGAGTTCGTGAGGGGGACGTAGTAGACGAGAAGAAATAGGGGAAAAAAAGAAAGCAGAATAAACAAGGGTAAATTATACGCTATACTGGTATATATATTTTGATATGCAGTCTCAGAAAAACAAAGGGAACATACTGGGTTTGATGCGCTTCCTACTTTTTTCTTCTTCTTCTTCTTCTTTTGTTTCTTTCTTTCCCTTCCTCGTAACTCGAACCCCCCCCGTTCAACGTTCCACGGGCACTTTGAGGCCGACACTGACGTTGGTGATTTTGAGGTCCAGCGTCGACATCGTCACCAGGTAGTCGTCGATCCGCACCTGGCTCTCCACGATCGACGCCACTACCTCGTACACGCGGCCGCCGTCGCTCTGCATGTGCAGCACGTGCGTGCTCTCCGCGATGGACGGCAGCTCGTTGCTGACCACGTACCAGCGCACGGGTTCCCCCTGCTGGCGCATTGCCAGCAAGAACAGCAGGCGGCCGTCGAGGGTGCGCCGGTCGACCACCAGGCAGCGCGGCTCGTCGCGCTTTTGGCGGTAGTCGATGAGCACGCCAAACTCGAGGTTGTCGCGGCCGTCGGGGCCCTGGCGGCTCGAGCACGGAAACGCCACCACGTCGCCGCGCGACTCGGGCTGGCAGAACACGCGCGTGCGCTCGTCCCACGCGTTGGCCGGGAAGGTGCTGAAGTAGATGCCGCGGTCGTTGAACACGGGCACGTGGACGCCGCGCGGGATCAGCCGCGGGTGGTACACGTTGCCGCGCCGGTCGCTGCCGGACAGGCCGCCGAGATGGTGGGACGTTGTGGCGGTCGTCGCTGCTGTCGTGCCAGGCAGGGGTCCGACGGTCGCTGGGTGGGGCGGCGGCGGCGGCTGCAGCGGCTGCATCGGCTGCATCACGGCCACGGACGTATTGGTCGGCGACATCATGCCGCCCCCGGCAGCCACCACGGCCTGCGCGTCGGCCGCGTGCGGATGCAGCAGAATGTAAAACGTGTGGTTTTCCGTCGTGTTGGTGTACTTCAGCTTGCTCCGCGAGAGCAGCGCGAGCGTCGGGCTCGCCTCGCGCAAAAACAAACCGGGGCCGACCTTTTTCAGCCAGATGCCGACCTCGGCAAACGGGCTCCGCGCGGCATCCGCGAGGCTCCCCGCACCGGCGTCGAAGGATTTTCGGCGGCCCTGGCACCCGATGCTCAGCATGTAGCGGTACCGCGGGTGGATGCCGGCCAGGGTGCTGTTGACGGCGTTGGTGTTGGTGCTGATGCTGGTGCTGCCGGTGCCGGTACCCGTACCGCCCCCGAGGGTGCTGCCGATGTCGCCGATCATGTCGGGCGGCATGTCCGACGCGCTGGCGCGCTCGTCGATGCTCAGCGTCATCGGCACCAGCACGAGGTAGGTGGTGATGCGCAGGCCGCGGTTGGTGACGGCAAACTCGGAGTCGTCGTTGCGGAACTGCGACAGGTGGTGGCAGTCCCCGAACTCGGCAGGCGACGCTGCCAGCAGCGGCATGTACAAGGGCGACGGCGGCGGGGGCGGAACGACGGTGTTTTGGCGCAGCGGGACGGGGCGGTGGTGCTGGGTGGACGAACGTGGTGGCGGGGACGGCGATCGCAACGGCGGGGACGGCGACGACGACGGCGCAGGCATCCAGGCAAAGAGCGTGAGGTCCGTCGTGCGCTTGATGATCTCTTCCTGCAGGCGCTGGAAGGCGCGGTGGCCCTCGCCGTAGATCAGCGGCATGTTGACGTCAAAGAGGCCCAGCAGGCAGTAGGCGGCGTCCTCGGTCTTGGTGGTGGAGCGCTGGGACGCCCAGGCCATGCGCTGGGCGGTCGAGTAGCGGCTCAGCCGCTCCTCGCCGACGACGGCCGGGACGGGGATGCGCGTGATTTCGGCGACCAGGCCGGCCAGCTTGATCTTGGACCCGATGGGCTCCCAGGCGGTGTCGTAGAACTCGACGTGCCGCGGCGCCAGCAGCTCCTGCAGGGTCCAGCCGCGCTTGAACCAGAGGCACTGACGGAGGCAGGCCACGAAGCGGTCGTCGCGGCCGTCGACCTCAGCATCGTCGCTCGGGTCGGCGGCAGCGGCAGGCGTGTTTTTGTTGTTGTTGTTGTTGTTGTTGTTGTTCGCGGTACTTTGACCACCACCACCATCGCGAGTCGGGTCCCGCGTAATCGCGGCAACGTCGAGATCCTTGAGGTGGACAAAACAAACGGTTGCGTTTTGGTACCAGCGAAACATGGAGTTGATCGACTCGGTGAGCTCGGTGTTGTTTGTCTTGTCGATGCAGCAGGTGTCGATCCAGGCGTACTGGAGGCCGCGCTGCAGGGCCAGACGGCAGGTCGTGGCAATCTTGTCGTAGCCCTTTTTGTCGGTCAGGTAGGGCGAGGCCATGTCCTGCAGGGTGACCTCCTGCTTGTCTTCCCATGTGTGCGACAGGATGGCGTAGGGCGGGATGGCGGCGTCGGGAAAATCCCTGAACTTGAGCGTGGCCGCATGAAGCAGCCGCATGATGATAATAAGGCGCGAGAAACGACGTAGACTGATATCCTTGGCGACAGCAACGATGTGCGACAACTCTTGGGTCGCAAGTTACGGGGGGGGATTGGGTCGCAAAATGCAAACTATCAACGTGCAATCAGGGTTGGCGGCGGTTTCATTTTGCAAAAAAAACCAAGACCGCTGGAAATAAAAGACGATTATTTTCTACTACTCTCACAAATCGAAAACAATGTGGCTGTCTCTACAGCAGAAAGGAAAAAAAGGGTGTGCGGAAGACGAGCGAGACAGGGCTGACGCTTTTTGCGCGCGGCACGCAGGACTGCACACATTCCCAGCCGCAGCCCGTCCTGATCAAGTCCGTACGTATCGTTTTGAGCCTCCTTTGGCCGTCCCCATGGCGGGTTCGGCATTCTGTGGCGTGCGTGAGGAGGCTTTCTGCAGCTTTTGCGTGCCAAGAAGCGTTTCATGCAGGCAGTGGAAACAGATGCAGAGCTATTTACTTTTCAGCAGAGCAAGCTGCAGTGCCCAACCTCGTTTGAGAAATGGACGAGGAGCATGGGAAAGAAGAAAATACGGAAATGCTGGAAAAACGGATCAAAAGCGCTGCGTCGTAAAAAGCAAAGTTGGTCCGAACCGAAGCGTGCAGCAACGGAGAACTCAGCCTCCGCCTTTGCTGTACCTGTCGGGGGACACAGAACTGAAATCCTGGAAAAGCAAAAAGGGGAATAAGATTCGACTTGCGGAAATAGACTTGAAAAGAATGCTCGTTTTCATTACAATGTAGCTTGGGCAGCTCGTCTGCCAGACAACTCTGTAACCAAGCATGCCGTTGGCACAAGGGAACACTCTGCCTTCGCGCATGCTCCTCTTTTCAGGAAGCATTCCCCGGGCAGCGCCCGTCTTTAAGGCGCCCGCCGCACTGCGGGAATGGCGACAAACTCAATACGATCGGCAGCAGGGATCGAAGCCAAGCCGACGAGGCGTTGGTTAGCTGCAGCGACAGAGGCCTTAGGTCCGCCACGAGACAGCCACTAGCAGTTTAACAAGGCACGTTGGCCTCGCTCTTCTTGAATACAACAGCCTTCCGTTGGACGGGTTCAAGTTGGGAGATATCTGGTGATGTCGGGAGAGGATGCTTGACAGGCGTTATAGGAAGCCAATTGGATTCGACGACCGACTGGCGATCAACCTGACAGCCATCATCGATGTCTTTGTGGAACTACACCGTGACTCGATCATAGAGACGGAACCACAATGATCGATGCGAACATGGGAACTGCGAAACGGCGGGATGATGGGCAGATATTAGCGGAGCGAGCATCTTTCATCGCGAGACCCTGTCTGGAACAACAGCCAGACTGCAACCAACGTTGACGGAGTCGACGCCGTCCTTCGTCTACGACTAGAGCGTTGGTTTGTGTTAGGGGCGTGTCAACTTTCTTGTGGGTGTCTCTGGTTCCAAGCGTCTAGAACTCGTAGACGTTCGCTGCTGGTTTTGTTGTGTTGTGGCCCTCCACAAGGCCATTGTCCTCGCCACGAGACTTTTTAAATCGCCTGCATCCCTGTCGCTGGGACAGTCGGTCTTTGCGGGTTGTCGATCGTTTCCCTTGCCGTTGGCCCAACCGGTCGTTGGGGCAGAGGGCAGAGTGCTCCATATATGTCTACTCTCCCCTTCGTAAGGGAGATCCATCCCCCTTTTAGGAAACGCTTGCCAGGCCAGCCCAGCGCTTTTGTTTGGTTAAAAAGACTTCAGAAAACACTCCCAAACCTGGTTCCAATACCAGACGATGCAACGCAACGTTAAAAGGGTTTGAGGAGAAAAAGGTTGCGGAGTTGCCGAAACAAATGCCGTTCTTATAAAAAAATACACCTTTTTCTCGAGGAGGTGCCTCTGCGTGCTCAGCGCAGCGTCGTCTATTATTTGTGGAAAGCTCGTTGTGTTGTTCTTCTCTGGGTTTGTGTTTGGGTGTGACCAGTTCCGAATATTTTCGTGGTTTTTGTTTTGCCTTTTTCACATGTTTTTGTTTCTTCCTTTTTTCTTTTTTTTTTTTGATCCATGCGAACATTTCACCGTAAATCGAGACAGCCCATCCGCCCTTCATGGACGAAAACCTGGACGAGCGTGCCATCCGCGAGCTCGAGGAGATCCTCGGCACGGATATCTACCCCGGCACCGAGATCATGCGCGACGTCGGCACCCACCACTTTGTCAAGGCCCGCGCCAGCCACGCCGCCGGCGCCGGCGCCGTCCTCGTCCCGCAGCCGGCCGCCGACCCGGCCGACCCCCTCAACTGGACGTTTGCGTGGAAGAGCGCGGCCGTCTTCGCCGCCACCGTGCTGTCCTTCAGCCTCAACCTGGGCCCGCTTGCCCTGGCGCCCATGTTCGGCAGCTACGCGGCCGAGTGGGACCGCAGCCTCGCCGACGTCGTGCAGTTCACCGGCGTGGCCATCCTGGTGCTGGGGTTTAGCAACTTCCTCTGGGTGCCCATCATGGTCTGCTGGGGCCGGCGGCCCGTGGCCCTCGGCAGCACGCTCGTGTGCGCGTGCTCGTCCATCTGGCGCGCGCGCGCGACCAGCTACAACTCCTTTATGGGGGCGAGTGTGTAGGTAGAGGGACGGAAAGTCTGGCAGAAAAGAAAAAAGGAAAGAGGAATACATCGTCTAACTGATCAGATTGAACGGGATCGGCGCCGGTCCCTGCGAGACGCTCATGCCGCAGGTCATCGCCGACATCATCTTCCTGCACGACCGCGGCAAGTACCAGACGCTGTACTTTTCCATGTACTTTATCTCATTGATGGTGTGTGTCTTGTCGTTTGTCTCATTTGTCCGCTTTTCCTTTTTCCATCCCGAGGTTGACCGTCCCCTAGATTGGCCCCATCATCAGCGGCGCCATGGACTACCACACCGGCTGGCGCAGTTTCTGGTGGTTCAACACGGGCCTGCTCCTGTTCGCTTTTTTGTGCCAGGTGTTTCTGTTTCCCGAGACGCGCTACGATCGTGCGCCCGTGGTCGCCTTGACCGCGGCCGCATCTCAGAAGTCGCCAGCGGCTGGACATACGGATGCGAATCAGACCATCCACAAAGCCGGCCGCAACGGTCCGGAAGGCAACAACAACACCGAGAAGGTGGCGGCCAACGAGGACGACGAGGGACGGCGGACGGCTACGGTTCCTGCTCAAGCCGAGAACAGGAACGAGCCCCTTGCCGGTGCACAAACACAGAATGACGATTGCGAAGGCAAGAAACAGACGCAGCGCGACCGCCGCACCGACGTTGCCGTCGAAACCGCCGCCGCCCCCACCGCGGCGGATAACGATGACCCGTACCTCGGCTGCAGCCGGCCCGGGCGCCAGCACTTCCGGCTCTTCCAACCGTACCGCCCGGGCGCCAGCCTGCTGCGCGAGCTCTGGCTGCCGCTGTACCTGCACCTCTTCCCCATCGTCGAATTCGCCGCCTTTGTCGTCTCGTTCTCCGCCTCGGCCTTTCTGGTGGTCAACCTCAGCCAGACCCAGGCCTTTGCCGCGCCGCCGTACAACGACTCGTCCCAGACCATCGGCCTGTTCAACCTGGCCGTGTTTCTGGGCGCGTGCCTGGGGCTCGCCACGTGCGGCCCGCTCTCGGACAGCGTGGCGGCCTACCTGACGCGGCGCAACGGCGGCGTGCGCGAGCCCGAGATGCGGCTCGTGGCCATGGTGCCGTACGCCGCGGCCATGGTCGTGGGCAGCGTGGTGGTGGCCCGGGGCTACGACGGGCACTGGCCGTGGCCGGCCGTGGTCGTGGTCGGCTACAGCCTGCTGGGCCTGCAGGTGGCCGCGCTGCCGTCCCTGGCGAGCACGTACGCCATCGACAGCTACCGCCCCGTGACGGGGTCCCTGTTCGTGACCATCACCGTCAACAAAAACGTGTGGGGCTACGGCGTGTCGCGGTTTCTGACCCCCTGGGCCGCGGCGCGCGGCTTCACGGCGCCCGTCCTGACCAACATGGCGCTGACGCTGGTGTTTTGTCTGTTTGCCGTCCCGTGCTGGATCTGGGGCAAGAAGCTGCGCGGCCTGACCAAGGACTCGTTTGTCCACAAGCTGTGATGAGAAAGAAGCGGCCAACTCATTTTGCAGAAAGCAGATAAGAGAACAAATGGCAGTAACACAATGGTATCATTGACTTTGGTCGTGAAACTCATTTTTGCTATTGTACAACCGAAGAGAACCCAAGAAAACGCGATCCAAAAATGTGAAAAAACCAAAAAAACACAAAAGAAAAAAAGTCTTTGATCAATCGTGGTCCACATAAGACCGCATACCTGTTCGCCCAGGGGTATCATTGCAAGTAACACCTGTCACCGTGGTCTAAACAATGCACCGGTCGTAACATAAAAGGAGAGCATAGAAAGCGAAAAGATAAGAGTAGAAAGACAACGCCAAGGAAAAGAAAAGACACGCAAAAAAAAAAAAAAAGAACACATCCCTCAGCTGTACCATGACGCCTTTTTGCCTGCATCCAAGCTGTACAGAATCCGGCAATGCATCGTCTCGCACACCTTGACGCGGCCCAGGTTCTTGAACTTGGGACCGTCCGGCCCCGTGACGTAGTGGTACTGCCCAAACAGCCGCCACTGCCGCCGGTCGCCCAGCGGGTACAAGTCGTCGCCCCAAAAGCCCCAAAAATGGAACCAGCCCGTCGACGCGTTGGGGTTGGACGAGGCCGGGACCAGGCTCGTGTGCGGCACCGGCACCGGTACTGTGCCGTCGTCGTGTTCGTTTTCCGTTTTGCCGTATTTACGGCCGCCACCACAACGACTGGGCCACTCCTGGTCGGCGACGTAGTCGTAGTGGTACGCCAGGTGGTTCTTGGCCGGGTCCCAGAGCGGGCCCTTGTCCGTCTCGTCCCGCAGCATCTTGAACGGCAGCACGTACGGGTGCATGCCGGGCAGGGCGTACATGGCGTGGCTGCCGACGGCCGAGTAGATGACCGGGCGCGCCGGCGGGCGCGGAGCCGCCTCGTCGCCGCCCTTGCTCTTGGGGTAGAACTTTTCCACCGCGTTCCACGCATACGCCTGCCCGCCGGCGTGCTCACTGAGGTAGAGTGCGCGCGGCACGCCGTTCTCGAACCGCATCATGCAGTGCTCCCAGTCGCCCACGTGGTTGCCGTACCGCACCTTGAGCACCGTCTGCCCCAGGTTGTAGCTGTAGAAGAAGAACCAAAAGGCGTCCAGGATGCCGGAGCCCTTGTCGACCAGCACCAGGATGGCCGGCGCCCGGGAGTACCCGCCCGCGTCGGGCTTGTGGCCGAAGACCGCCGTCAAGGGTTTTTGGTCGGACCCCAGATCGTGGGCAATCTTGTTCTTCGGTTTGTCCTTGTCGTTGGTGCTGCTGTCGTCGCGACCCAAGAGCGCTTGTTGCCGCAGACGCCGGAGGAGCCGGGCGTCGTAGGGCTTGGGTAAGCTGCCCTCCCGCGGCATCCCGGGCAGCTTGCGTGGATCGGCGATGCGGTTGAGCGGGTGCTCTTTGTCCACAGAGTACCACGTCGTGCCGTCTTTGAACGGGCGGTGCGGCTGCTCGTAGTCGTGGCCGTTCTTGACACTCTTATCGCCACCCGGTATGCCGCCCCGGTCGCCGCCGCTGCCTCCATTGTCGTCGCCGTCATTACCGTCGCCATCGTTGTCGTCGTCATCGTGGTTGCCGTCGCCGTCGCCGCCATCTTCATCAAACGGAAAGGGGATGCCGTCGCGGTTGTGCAGCCATGCGGGCCGCGTCTCCACATCGACCTCGCTGGTGAGGAACACCTCCGTCGAATGGTTGTTGAGCAGGTACAGGTTGTCGAGTGTGAGCGTGCTGGGGTGATCGACCGCCGTCCCGTTGGTGTACGGGATCATGTGCTTGATGTGTTCCGCGATGTGCGAGGGCCAGAAGTTCTCGCCCGAGAAGAGGTGCACCAACGGCGCATGGTCCAGGACGTAGCCGGGCACGTCCCGCAACGTCGACGCCTTGGCGGCACGTCGCGGGCCTTGGCGATCCTTCGTCGTGGTGGTGACGTCGTCCTGCGCCGTCACCACCTCTGCCGAGGCATCCGGGCCGGGCTGATGAAGCTGTTTTGCCTGATCCGATAGGTTGCGGCCAGCGATTTCCCAGCTCTCGTCGCCCACGGACTCGCGCGAGAGCCACTTGTAGTCGTCGCTCGTCGCAAACAAAGACCGCAATTCGAGGCGGCGCAGGTCCCCTCCGGGCTCGCTGCCGCCATCGCCGCCGTTGTTGGTGCCGTTGTCCGGGAGGCTGGGCGCATCCCAGCGCAGGTGATGCACACCGCAGAGACCCAGCAAGCGGCACGCTTGCCGGTCGACCCAGTACGGACTGGAGTCGACAAAGTCCTTGTCGCGGCGTTTTTCGTCCCGTGTCGGCGGTGTCGGGTTCAGCACGCGCGGCAAGAGCCAGAGAAGAAAGACGACGAAGCCGACAAAGACCACAATGAAGGTCACGCGACGAAAGTGGTGCATTGTGGGCAACGGGGCGAAATGACGGGATCGGGCCTGCGACGAATACGGACTTCTGCCACAAAAGAAAGACACGGCACCCTTGGCAGATCTAGAAAGGCAAACTCTTTCCTTCCTCCGGACAAAGCGAGGATAAGTCCGTTGTCGTCGTCGTCGTCGTCGTCGAGGAAGAGGAGGAATAGGAAGTCGGTCGATTACGAGGCATTGGCGGACCCGACCAGTGGAAAATGACCGTTCTGCGAGAAAAGCGAGAGAAAATAGGGGAAAAGGGGAAAGGAAAGTCCAGCAGAGACTGTCTCTGTCAGACGGGAAAAAAAGGCACTGCCGTCAACAGCAGAGACGAAGGATATAAATGTGGTGAGAAGGGAAGACGGAGAGGCCCAGAAAAAGTCGGAATAGCAGAAGAACGCCATTTTGGGCTAGAACCTCCGGAAGTGGCGGACGTCCCGGTACTTCGTACAATGCGTTCTGTTGGCAGGAGCGACCAGCGTTACGTATTTCATGTACACAGAGTTCTGGCGCTAAAACAAAATGTAGCGGTACCATATTTGCATACATAGTCACACTTAAAAAAAGGTACTGCGACTTTGATGCTGACGGTGCGCTGTCTCGCTCCGAAAAACGAAAACCAAGGACGCGCTAGTCCGCATTGGGACGCACCGCCTCGTGCTTATTCCTTCTATTATTCCTCTATTCCTCCAGGCCCCCCCATTCCGTTTCCGGCCTGTCCCAGGTGACAGGATATCAGAAACCCAAGGCCGACCAAGCAATGCCGCGGAACCGCCCACGCGGCGGCAGCAGTTCAGCTCCCTTTTCAGGGAGTTGCAATATATAGCGCTTTGCATCACAAACAATCGTGGCACGCATTTTTTTCACACTCTCTTTCCCTTCGTCTTCGACTTTCTTTATCCGGTTTATTACGGTCGTGCACGGGCCGAAAGGATGTGGCACATAAACCAGTGAAACAAGCAGCCATCGCAAATCCAGGGCATCGTGACCTCGACGGGGGCTGCATCGTTTATGTTGTTCGTGCGGCTGCAAGTTGAGTCGGACAGGTGTTGCGTAGGGCGCTTGCCATTGGGTGCGTTATGTTTTGTCATGATTTCTCCGTGAAACCCCTCCGTACTGCTTCAGTCGCCGTCGTGGTCCCTGGTACCAACCGACGACGAATCACTGTCACTTCTCGCGTCACGACTTTCACTGATCGCACGGTTGCTATTGGCTCCGTTTTCGTCGTCGTCGCCGTCGACGTTGTCATCCTCTTCCTCTTCCTCCTCCTCCTTATTGTTGTTGTCCTCGTCGTCGCTGCTGTGGTCACTGCCGAGGGTGAGGTCGCCCACTATTCGCGAAATGTCTGTTCGCCTCCTCTTCCAGCCACGCCTGGACGCAGGCGCCACTGGCGGCCTGCTGGTTTCACCGTGGTGTGCGCTCTCTGCTTCTGCTTCTCCTTCTGCCTCGGCCTCGGCCTCCGCTTCTGCCTCTCCCACTTCTTCTGCGGCCGTGTCTCGCTGTCGCTTGAGCCGCCGCTGGTAGCGCATCATCTGGGCCTTCTTTTTCTTTTGCAACTGTGCCTCGTCGGCGTCGTCTCGCACCGTGCTCTGTGTTGTTTCCACGGCGTTCACCGTGACCACGTCCTTCTCGCCGCGCCGGCGTTTGATCGCCATCAGGGTCTCCAAGAAGGCGGCCTGCTTCTTCTGTTGCGCCGAGGCCCGCTGCGGCACGGGAATCTTGACGCTCAGCCGCTTGCGCGCGTTTTCCAGCCGTTCCGCCTGCTGTATGTCTTTGCGTAGGCGCAGCTCGACGGGTGTGCAGCTGATGCGCGCCGTCGAAGCGCCCAGCAAGTCGACGTCCTGTGGTAACCGACGGACTGCCGCCAGTGGAAGCGCCGGCGGCGCGCTGGCCGTGGTGGAAGACGGGGGTTCTTCGTGCTCGGTGAACAGCATCTCGGTGCCAATGTGCTCGGCCCAGGCTCCCTGAAACACCATGCCCCGGTAGGCCAGGATCGGCTCGGCCGCGTGCAATTCGAGGATCTGGATGTCGGTCGGGTCTGGTTCCCCGACGCCCTGCTGCTCGTTTTTCTTCTGCGCGGCGCCGTCCTCCTCTTTCAAACCGGGCCGCCGTCGCACAGCCGCAATGCGCTCGGAGTTGTCACTGTCGTTGTCGTTGTCATCGTCGTCGTCGTCGTCGTCCTCGCGGCCTTCGGCGCCCCCACGATCTTGCTGCGGCTGCGTACTACGCCGTTTCGTTCCTTCCTTTGTGCTACTGTCCCTTGGCGTTGGCGCGTCATCCTTAATGACAAGCGGGTTCATCCACGACCGGAACCCGCCGCGGGTGTTGTGCACAATGTGCTCGTCATTGCGGTGGAGGAACTCGGGTATCGACAGGTCCAGCGTAACGAGGTGAGTCTGCAAAGACGGTCGACATTAGAGCTACGTAATCACACACATGCACACACACAGTGAACGAACCAAAAGACACCGTACCTCTGTTTCCGTTGTTGAATATTCGTACTCCCATTCCGCGTCCTCGTCGCCGGCAGCCACGGCCGCGTCGGCCGCTGTCGCCTCGTACGGCGGCAGGGAATCGGGAATGGGCGTCTCGGACACGTACGTGTCATCCATTTGGTTCGTCCGAGTTGGAGAGAGTGGAAGACCGGGTGCAATGCATTTGAGAGAGGGGATCGTCAAAAAAAAGCGGATGTAGAGCACGAAGAAGCCGGCATAGTTGCCCAGGCATTGGGATGAAGAGGAAAGAGCTTGCCCTGCGCTCCAATCAACGCGCCTGCTGCATCGGTCAAAATCAGCAATATAAAGATTTAGCGGAGAAGAGCGGCAGAATTGGACACGGTCGCGGGGTGGGCTGGGCGCGACTTACACCAGCGATGTGGGGGCCGCTGTATCGCTGCTGCTGCCGCTGCGAAAACCCTATCGTCAAAGGCCCGTCGCTATTTTTGAGTCATTCCAAGCAACCTCTCCTGTAATTGGAAAATACATGCTTCTCTTCAAAATCAACTGTTCGCGACGACAAAAACATCACCCAGCGTGGACGGTGGTCTCGTCCACCCCCGCCTGCCAGTAACTGTGTCGAACCAACATTCGTACACCCCGTATATTGACTTCCAATCGGACCCTCTCAAATTCCCTTCCTCCGGCATTCGTCGATCTCCTTCACCACCGCTCATTCGCAAACCGCCAGCATGCCCACTGTCTACCTTCTCGACTACGTTGCCGGAAACGTACGGAGTCTTGTCAATGCGATAGAAAAGGTCGGCTGCGAGGTCAAGTGGATCACCAGCCCGGACCAGGTGGCCAATGCAGAGGTACATTCACCGTGCGACTGTGTGTTGGTTTTTTTTTTTTTGATTGTGATAACTAACCGCCAGTTTCCTTTCTGCAGAAGCTGATTTTGCCCGGCGTTGGCCACTTCGGCCACTGCTTGTCCCAATTGGCCACCTCCGGCTACCTTCCGGCCGTCCGGAAACACATCGACGACGGCAAGCCGTTTATGGGTGTCTGCGTCGGCCTGCAGGCACTCTTCCGTGGCTCCAGCGAAGATCCTGACTGTGCGGGTCTGGGCCTCATTGACGGCGCGCTCGAGCGGTTCGACGACCACGACAAGGCCGTGCCGCACATTGGCTGGAACGATGCGCGGCCGCCGCCCGCGACCACCGCGCCGACGCCCTTCTACGACCTGCGGCCCACATCCAAGTACTACTACGTCCACTCCTACAAGTATCCGTACCGCCCGGGCGAGCTCGAGGCACAGGGCTGGTCTGTGGCCACGGCGACGTACGGTACCGAGACCTTTGTGGGCGCCTTGGCGCGCCAAAACGTTGTCGCTACGCAGTTCCACCCGGAGAAGAGCGGCGTCGCCGGCCTGCGGATCCTCCGCGCGTTCCTGGACGGCAGCGGCGCTGCAGCCCTGGCGACCGGCGTCGCACCACGACACGACCCGGGCACCCTCTTGTCGCATGCTGCCTCCTCCTTGTCCGCGGCGCCAGCCGCGCGCGAGACCTCGACCGGCACCGGCCTGACGCGCCGCGTCATTGCCTGCCTCGACGTGCGCACCAACGACGACGGCGACCTCGTCGTCACCAAGGGCGACCAGTACGACGTGCGCGAAAAGGCCGACGGCCGCGGCGTGCGCAACCTCGGCAAGCCCGTCGAGTTGGCCGAGCGCTACTACGCGCAGGGCGCCGACGAAGTCACGTTCCTCAACATTACCAGTTTCCGCGACTGCCCCGTCGCCGACCTGCCCATGCTCGAGGTTCTGCGCCGCACGGCCGCGACCGTCTTCGTGCCCCTGACCATCGGCGGCGGCATCCGCGACACCGTCGACACCGACGGCACCAAGGTGTCGGCGCTCGAGATCGCCACGCTGTATTTCCAGTCGGGCGCCGACAAGGTCTCGATCGGCTCCGACGCTGTGCTGGCCGCCGAGGAGTACTACGCGGCGGGCCGCCAGCGGTTCGGCAACACGGCCATTGAGCAGATCGCGCGGGCCTACGGCAACCAGGCCGTCGTGGTCAGCGTCGACCCCAAACGGGTGTACGTGCCCAAGGCCGACGCGACGCGCCACCACACGCTGGCGACGGCGTTTCCGGGCCCCCGGGGCGAGGGCTTCTGCTGGTACGCGTGCACGGTGCGGGGCGGGCGGGAGACGCGCGACCTGGACGTGGTGGAGCTGGCGCAGGCGGTGGAGGCGCTGGGCGCGGGCGAGCTGCTGCTGAACTGCATCGACCGGGACGGCACGAACAGCGGGTTTGACCTGGAGCTCGTGCGACAGGTCAAGGCGGCGGTGCGCATCCCCGTGATCGCGTCGAGCGGCGCCGGCGCGCCGGCGCACTTTGCCGAGGTGTTTGCGGAGACGACGACGGACGCGGCGTTGGGCGCGGGCATTTTCCACCGCGGCGAGTACACGGTGGCGCAGGTCAAGGACTACCTGGCGGCGCAGGGGCTGGTGGTGCGGCAGTTTGAAGGCGATCTCTAGACGCGTGAAAAGGCTGAGCATGGGCATATTACATTGGTATCGCGGAACAGGGTTAGACTAAACAAAGGAAGCATTATGCACTCCGATCAAAATAATAGATCTCGTCAAAATTAGGCGAAAATTGATGGTTTATATTGTTCTAGTTTTGAGTTTGCAGATTCTTTCACAAGCGAATGATACTGGGAGGAAGGTAAAGTAGAAACCTGAGTTTATCGGTACAAATTGAGTCAAAATAAAAGACGATCTGCTAACTGCTAAATACGCCGTGAAAACTGTAGTGCAAAAAGCTAAAAAAGTATCAAACTGTTACAGCAAACAAGAAGCCCGCAAACCAAGTCGCGAACGGCAATGAACAATCTACCTCGAAGGGAAACTTTCACAAAACCACCGTAAAACAAAACTAGGATAAAGAACCCCGACTTCTGAGAATCAGAAATATGAAAAAAATAAACCCCTACAATTCCATGCCCATAAATAACCACGACGGACTGGTCACGTCCACGCCCTCTCCGCCCGTCCACGTATCCAACGTGGTCAGAGAGAAACCGGCCCACTGCAGCCCCTTCACCAGGGTCGTGGCGTCGTCGGGCGCGGCTATGCGGTCGACGCAGACAACCAAGTGGGCGCAGCCCAGCACGGAGTCGGCAAGTTCGATCAAGGCCATCAGACTGTTTCGGTTAGCTCAAGTTTTCAATGGGACAATAATAGAAGCAAGTTGAAAAGAAAAGAAAAAAGGGGGGATGGGGAAACGTACGCTTGCTTCAGATCCCGCCCCAAAAGGCCGGCGTCGAAAAACGCAAACAGCGACTTGTCGCCGGCCACGTCCTCGACCAAGACCGCCCGGAAGCTGGCGCCGCCGGCGTAGTCCCACAGCTCGAGCCACGCCGTGGGGACGGCGTAGGGCTGGACGGCGCGGTCGTCCATGGTCGCGTCGGTGGCGTCGGTTGCGTTTGACGGCGTCCGCCGCAGCTCTACGGCAAAGTTGCCCTGCTCGTCGGGTGGCGTGCAGAGCTGGCCATTGCTGATGCCGTACTTGTTGTCGTTGTCGTGGTTGTTGTTGTTATAATACACACTCGCCAGGCTGGAGCCATTACTGGCCGTGCCCCTCTCACCAAGGAATACGGTTTTCATGGTCTCGCAAAAGAGTCTCTCACACTCTTCCCTGATACGCAGTGTTGCCCCCCCTCGGCGCTTGTTGGTGTTGCTGTTAATGCCGCCAGATGAGCTGCTGCCGCTGCGCTTCTTGGGAAGCAAAGCGAGCTCGTTCGTGGCGGTGATGGCGGCGAGGGGGGGGCTTGACGGAGGTGAAGGCAATCCTGAGGAAGGGACCTCAGGAATACCACTCTGCCCCTGGAAGAGATGTTAGTTGCCGGTGAATGATCATACAAGGCCGCCCCCGACCGGTAATAAACACAAAGAGAAACTCACCGGAAAGAGCGGTAGTGCAGTAGTGGAAGCCGCGCAAGGACGCGGCGTTGTCGTCGACGATGTAGCAGCTGGCAAGGACGTTGGCCTGGCGGACGGCGCCCTCGCCAGAGTAATTACAGGAGTAGTTACTTCTACTAGACTGTTTTGTTTGCGCCATGACTACCGATGGATGCCACTTTCGTTGTCTTTGATAGAATTGGTGCTCTGAAAGGTGGTAACGACGAGGTAAACGCGCGAAAGATTGGATGCAGAAAAGCGGTCAAATCAGTTGATTTTTATGGATGAAAAGCGAGGATTGAAAAAAGACCAGTTCTGTCTTGTGATTTAAATGTCGAAAATTGTGCAGGAATGTTGCCAATCGTTTTTGATCAGATGAAGGAATTGTTGGTGGTTTTGTGTTACTTGATGGGTTGCAGAGGTAATACCGAACCGTTTTGGCCAAGAAATGAAAAGAAGCAGAGAGAAATCGGGCTTTGAGGGGAAAACCGAAAAAGCGACGGAAATGAGTTGGATCGATTTCTTTCTTCCCGCAGGACAGGCGAATCGCATGACAAATACGTACCGTGTTCCTTACATACACTGTACAATGACACTGTACGTATTACAACGTGTATAAATTATAAACACTGTACGTTGTACTGTCTTTAGTTTTATTCTTTCTCAGCATCTCACCGCCTTACAAGTGTGAAGTTTGATCTCACGGCACTGCCCCGCTTTTTGGCCCATCTACCGCCTAATCGATTAGAACCCCGCTTCGATGGCTTGCACCATGTACCCACAACCTGCTTATGACGTATTGGCTGTGTGAACAGTCGCCGTACCCGTGACCGTCCTTTGCTTTCCCACAACCGTTTGCAGAGGGCCCGGGAGTCAAAGGGTCCCTCTTTCCTTTGTCACGCGTCGGATGACCCCCCTTTGCTCACATCATTTCCACGGTTTTGGTGGTGTGAATGCGCGGGGACCTCCTGTTGCCATCCCGCAACAAAAAACTGGCCAGCATTGGGCGGCAATCAGCCATGTGGCCCATCTCTCTTTTTGCAACCTGATCTTTGCTCGTCACGGACACCCCGTTGGTCTGAGAGTTCCCTGGATGCTCCGCCCCCATCCTTTTTCTCCCTTTCTTCCCGCTGCGTGGATGCAAGGCAACTCACCTGCAACCAGCCAACCGCCCTGCAACTCCCGACGCCTCCGACAGCCAAGGACCAAGAGCTTATTGAGCCCCCCTTGCCCGATGGACTGATTGCCTGATGGTGGGCAGTCCGTTTTTGGTGCGTGCATGGGCTTGATCACGATGAAAACGGCTGTCTGTTGGCTCCTCTGATATTGGATCGCCGATGCGGTTTTGTGCTGTCCTGGGCTTCTTCTTATTTTGTTGATTTTGCTTATATTTCTTTTGCCGTCTTGGATTCATTTTTTGTTGGAAACCCTTCCTATTGCTTTTGCTGTTCATTCTGCCTCCATTCTCGTCGATCACCGTCTCTTTCTCGGCTCGTCGTTGCTTACGGTGCCGCCACTTTCCCGCCATGTTTGGCCGCAACCGCTCTGCCGACTACCAGCGGCCCTTTGCGTCCTTCCTGCTCCCGTCTCTTCCGAACCTGTTCCGCGCGAGAAAGACGTCTGTATCGTCCGCACCCAGGTCGCCGCGAAACAGCATCGCCGGCAGCCGCTGCTCTGCCTCTGTTTCGGCTCTAGCTGCCGCCGCGCCTGGCAATAACAGCGGCGACGACCATGCTAACAGCCACGGCTCCGCGAGCCAACGTTCGTCCTGCCGGTACAGCGTCGCCTCGGCGTCGTCGGCTGTGAGTGGCACCAGCAGCCAGATTCCACCGTCCCTGTGTATGTCAACCTCGCCGAGCTCCTATGGATCGTACGAATCGGGCGATCAAGGAAGCAGTACCGCGTTTAACGGCAGGGGTTACGTCCCGGGGGTGGTGGGGCCGCACGATCTTCGTACCTCGTCTCCGCCTTGGTTTGCGGCGACGTTGACCGCCGAGCCGGAGCTGGACCACCCGGACGATCCTGGCATGCTCGCTTCACGGTCGCGGACATGGCCGGCCTGGGGCTTAAAGTACAACCAACAGCACAACGGACGCCGCTCCCTTCCCCCTCTACCCTCCAAACTGAACCAGAACAATCCCCACCACCACAGCCGCCGCCGCCGCCACCTCACGCGCGTTCAGCCAGACACGCTGCGTTGCGGCAAGTGCGCGGCCGACCTGGCCTTTTCTGCGCAGATCGTCTCCAAGGGTTTCACCGGCCGGCATGGTCGCGCCTACTTGGTTTCGGCGCCCGCCACGGCCGCCGATCATCTGTATGCGCCGGAGGTGCCGGCCGGCAAGGATCGCGCGAGGAAGCACCACAACAAGGGTGTTGACGACGATGACGAGGATGGCGAAGACGAGCACAATTTGGCCAACATCCGCGTCGGCCGGCCCGAGCACCGCCAGCTCGTCACCGGTGCCCACGTAGTCGCTGACATCAGCTGTGCCCTGTGTGGCTCGAAGCTGGGCTGGAAATACGTCGACGCACGTGACGCTGCGCAGCGCTACAAGGTGGGCAAGTTCATCCTGGAGATCGCGCGGCTTTCGACGTTCCACAGCTGGGAGGACGAAGAGGCGCAGGAGGATGACGAAATCGACGACGGCGGCTACGGCGACGACGAACGAATGTACCATGCGGACGAGCACGCGTACGCGTACGACCGCCATTGTTGTGACGGCGTGGAATACGGCGCGGTGGCCGACACCGTTGGGACGGTACGGAGCATGATGGCGAAGCGGACGTTATCCTCGCCTCTGAGCGAGACGTCCGGAGGTGCCGAAGGCGACAACCGGGCACCAGCTGCCATCGAATTTGACTCGGACGACGAAGACGAGTGCGAGGACATTTTTGCCGGCACGTGGGACGCCGAAGTGGTGGCCAAGCGGCGGAGTGAGAAACGGTCTGTGCTGGCTGCTGCCTGAAGATCCTATCTTTGTTTTCTTTGTTTTTGGGGTTTATTTTTATTTGGCAACATTTTTCTAGATACCATTGCATTTACCGGTCTCGCTTCCCCTTTTTGGTTATACATCCCCTGATACCCGGTTTACTGCGCCCTCGGTTTTTTTTTTTAGTTGTTTGTACAGGACGACCCTTCTTTCTGAGACATAGTACGTTAATATGACTGAACATGGCGGTGACAGTAAAGTTCACGAGTTCCCATATGACAAACTGCCTGTATTATATCTCTTCGGACGGGCGCCTCAAAATGATACAAATTTTGTGTTGTGCTATGGATGTGTTTTGTCGCATAGGGTGCGTTCAGCCGTCGTCTAGACACGACGAAGCGGGACATCTACACCTTTGGCTCTTCAGCAAAATAGTGCAAATAGGCGCCCAGCAGCTTGATGCCCTCAATGTAGTTCTTTTTGTCTAGCTTTTCGTTGATGGAGTGGGCACCGTCGGTGCTGCTACCCATCGGCAGCAACAGCACGTTCTTGCCAGTCGCTTGCTCGAAGGTGAGCGTGACGGGGATACTGTCATTGTGTCAGTGAAACATTTCGAAAAAAAGAAAAGGCCAAGAATGCGTGGAAGTCCGGGAGGGCGCGTTTCGAGGAAAAAAAAAACTCACCTTCCGCCTTCGCGCGTAAAGTCGGGCTGGACCCCCCACACGCGCTCCACGGCCTTGGCCGCGGCCGAAAAGTTCCAGTGCTTCGGGCTCGCAACCCACCAGTTGCCCGTGTGCAGTGCGTACACGCGGAGCGTGTTCTTGCTCTTGAGCTTGGCAAACTGCGCCTTGACGTACGCGTACACGAGCTCGTTGGTCTTGTCGATCTCCATGTTGGGCACGGTGCGGATCGAAAACTTGCCCACGACCTTGGCCGGGATCACCGTCTTGGCACCGGGCGCCGAGAAGGCGCCCTCGACGCCGTGGATCGACAGCGAGGGGTACCGCCAGCGGGCCATGAGCGTCGACTTCTTGTCGTCGAACACGGTGGTCTTGCTGCCGAGCGCGTCGTGCAGCGTCTCCATGGTGAAGGCAATGCCGTCGTACAAGGAGGCCTCGTCGGCCGTCACGGGCGCCACCTGCTCGGCGATGCCGGGGATCTGGATCTTGCCGTCCGTGTCGACGAGCGTCGCCAGCACGCGCGTCAGGTCCGTCATGGGCTCCTGCGCGGTGCCGCCAAAGACGCCACTGTGCAGGTCCTGGCCGGGGCCCGAGACCTCCACAGCATAGTAGTTGCAACCGCGCAGGCCGTACGTCAGGCACGGCTTCTCCGTGCCGAGCCAGTAGTTGTCCGAGATGCAGACGGCCTCGGCGTCGGCGAAAAACTTCTTGGCCTCGGCCATGATGAGGTCGTCCAGCCCCTCGGAGCCGTACTCCTCCATGCCCTCGAAGCACATCAGCAGGTTGACGGGGAACGCGATGCCGGCCTTTTTGTGGGCCTCAATGGCGTTGATCCAGCCCAGGACGGGCCCCTTGTCGTCGGTCGAGCCGCGGCCCAGCATGCGGCCGTCCTCGGCGATCGACAGCGTGAAGGGCTCCGTGTTCCAGCCGTCCGTCTTCTCCGCCGGCTGCACGTCGTAGTGGCCGTACACGAGAATGGTGCGCTTGCTCGGATCGCGGCCGTAACGCGCCAGGACGACGGGGGGCAGGTCGAGCTGCGGCTGGTCCGGCTGCTTGCCCAGCGGGCGCAGCTCCACCTCGGCGCCGAGCGCCGTGAGCTGCTTCTCGAGGAAGTGGGCCATGCGGACGACATCGGGACGGCGGGAAACGTCCGAGGAGACGGACGGAATGGCGACGGCCTGGCTGAGGCGGTCAATGAAGTGGTCGGACAGGTCGTCGACCTGCTTGAAGAAGCCGTCGAGCTGGGGCGCCATTTTGCGGGCTTGGTGGGTGCGAACGGCGTCAGTCAGATACGAGCGGCGGTTGTGAATACCAAGGCGGTCAGGAAGGCGACAGCGGCGGGTAGGTGAGGTGGTGGAAAAGGGTGTTTGCGAGAACGAGGAGGTCGAGAACGAAGACGACGACGACGACGACGAGAATCCGAGGCGGCACAAAGGCGATAGCGGACGAGGCAGGTGTAGATGGACCAAACGGGAAGGCGGCAGTGATAGCGATGAGAGAGCCAGGCGGGGCATGCCGATGCAAAATCAGGAAGCGGTAGTTTGGGGAGAAGGAGCAAGTAAGAAAAAGCGATCTTCGTGCTCAGCGCCCAGCAGAAGAAGTTGGTGTGGAAGCCCGGCACGCCCTATGCCGCTGCAAGCCAGGCGCTTTATCTACCCCGCTATGCCCAGATTAAGAAGGTGAAGAGGAAAAAGACACAAAAAATGCCATTATGTAAGCAGTCTTCACGACAAGCAGACGACATCCCATACAGCGGACGAAGCTGCGGTAAGATTTTGCTCTCCTTCAACATGCAACCAATCTACGGAGTGTAGCCCACAACTGCTATGCTGCCACGACGAATCATGAAGCAGGTGCCGACAATCACCCAGGTCATCCCGGGCGCATTTGTCCACATCGTGCTGAAGCAGGACCAACCGACGGGACGGACGGTCCAGGGCGTCGTGCAGACGGTGTTGACCCGCGGCAACCATCCGAGAGGCATCAAGGTCCGGCTGGCTGATGGGCGTGTAGGCCGCGTGCAGAGGGTGGGCGGCGGTGGCGGCGGGGGAAACGCCGGGACCGGGGCGGACAGCGCTCGTACTGCGGGGCACGACCGCGAGACCGCGCGCGGCGACGACATCCGGGACGCGACGCGTGGAGCATTTGAACGCGCCGAAGAGAACGGCGACGACGGGAAGGAGGGAGAACCGCGTACGCAGATTGGCTTGGATGCCTACATACGGCCAGCGAAATCAAAACAACGGAAGCGGCAGGAATCCGCCCGGCGTGGGATCAGTACGGATGCCGCAGTGCTGGGCCAAGAGGATGAAGTGGTGGCGCCATCAGCACAGCCGACGACAAAATGTCCGGTGTGTGGCGACTTTGAAGGCGACGAGCTGGCCGTCTCGCACCACGTGGCAAGCCATTTTGATTCATGAGACGATTGTCAACCAGCCTCGACGGAACGATTACGTCCACACAATATCCTTTCTGCTGGCCGCAAGCAAATGCGGAAAGTGACGGCTATTCTCAAAAGGCGGAAGGTTTTATCTTTCACCTTTGCGTGTTTTTCGCGAGACACAGATTTTGGATAACTGGACTTCCATCTCAGCGGCGTTGGTCTAGTCGAACTTATGCAAGACGAAGAACGGTGTCTTTGTCGATTATTGACACGATATTGGCCCCTTCTCGCTGTCGCCGTTTTCTACCAGCCATATTGGACGGCGTCATCTTATCAGATTCACCTTGGATAAACGAGGCTTGCCGGGGTTGTGCTCCTTGACCGTAAGCATTTTACGGAAGACATACTCGGGAGAGGTTTTTCGGCTGGTTTCTCACTGTACTAGAATGGTGACGAGCCAGTGCCTTGCAAAATCCCGGATCAATGACAACACGAGGAATCGTTGCAGATGATTGGATGGCGTTAGGTATTTTATGATTTATGCCCGGTCTTCTCAATGAACGAGGAGTTCGTGCCGCTGAGATTCAAATTCTTCTTCGAATTATCATCCAGCTCAGAGTAGTTTTCCGGAATTTTGGCCCCCGGCCAGCATCAAAGTTGGATACGTCGTACGCTGCAGTTCATAATTTCTACCTTTACAAAAATAGCGTATCGCATCTGCCACATCTGTTTTTCCTACACTGGGTCTGTAGTCAGCATGAACGGAAGAATCTAATGCTTGTTGTGATCGCGGTTTTCTGGTTAACAAACCGCATATAAATGTGATTTGCCTGCCACTTCTCAGTTTCACATACTGTCGACTGCCATGCCAGTTAATGATAACGTGCTGTATTCTCGTTCAGCTAGGACCAAAAAAATCCAGAAAATAAAATAAAAGCCACATTATGATCCGGCTGCGGCCTGTTCCCTTTATTGATGGATTATTGACAGTTGAAGCCCAGCCAATCTAACGTCCTTGAGCACTTTTCACAACACTGCGCCACAGCTAAAAACCCGAGAAGACGGGGCTGATTCTCTGCGGCACTGGGGGTACAAGTGACCATACGTGCACACAGGCCAGCAACAGAGGGCTCAATGGCATCAGGATGCAATCAGCGAGGTGTGTCAGAACAAAGGCTGCACGCGGCTGGTGTCACAAAGACGGGCTGGGGGCGCCTCTAGGACCTGGGAATTTAGCTCTTCAATGCCGAAATTACAAGGACGCAGGTGGTATTACACGCTTGCTGAGTTAAGAGCAGCCGGAAAAATCATTGAGCGCATCACCCAGGACGGGTATCTTGTTTGAACCAGCCTCTTGTCACTGCGTCGTCTTCGTTTGGTTTCATCCTAGGACAGGGAACGTCGTCCTTCATTTTTTCGGGGCACACGTCTTCCAAGATCACCGCGAAAGCCACGTTTGACGAGAAAGCTCTTGCTCGATAGCTGGGCTAACTTCATCAGCAGTCGATTGATGTGGTGGTGCATGGTAACATTGGACATGTTGGGCTCTTTGCCATCCGAGGTAACCATTTTCTCGACTGTTGTCGGTTTGCCAGACAACGCACTTCAATACTACGCAAAGACGCCCTAACCTAACGCAGTCTAGATTATGTCAGAACCATCAATCAAGAAACGAGAACGAAAGCACTGGCAAGCGGCTTCTTGCTGCCGCGCTTAAATCAACAGAAGCGAGACAGCGAGCGGCGCGAAGAACCGAGAGCGAGATGAAGTGCAGGAGTCCGTGCGCTCGTGCATGTCGTTTTTCGTCGTCGTAATACCTTGCCCAGATGTGGATCAAAGCAACGCCACACCATTGCATGCTCGGCACGCCCCATTACGTAATTTTTGACGTCCGTCCTCCACTCGTGCTCCCCCTTTCCCGCAACGCCTGCAATACTTCCGTTTTGTTTTGTACTTCTCTTTGTTGCCACTGTCCACGCCTACGAAAATCGCCCGTCGATTGTTGACCGGGGAAAAGACAGCAGAGCTGAAGCGAGGGATGAGAGAACGCATAGCTGCCGTAGTTGGAGAGCGTTGTAAACACGCACAATGGCCCTGCCGATACTCCGTGAGCTGACGGGTCATGGGAGATGAAATAGTCTGCCCCAGAAATAGACCATTTTCTCTTTTTTTACCCCTACGGCATGCGTCTCCGCGGAGATGCTGCCCCCGTCTTGACCTCTTGGCGGACGGATATGCCGTACCGGCTGAAGTTTTCTTTTTGACCGGTCGGCACGGCGGACACAAGGGTGGAAGTCTGTCACCGAGGAAAAGAAAACGGACGCTTTTTTTCTATTTGAAATCGTCCATGAAATTGCGATGGATCGGATCCCCTTCTGCTTTTTTCTTTGTTCTTCTTGTTTTCTTCTTTCTTACTTTCTTCGTGAGTCGATCCGTCTCTTGGATCTCCGAATGCCGAGATTCCGGACAAGGGCCGGGCCAGCACCGTCTAGCGGCCTAGTTGGGGTCAACCGCCACCGTCGAGGGGACAATCAGACACTTTTGGTCCCAAAACCAATACCGCCGTCACACATAGCCGAAGTAGCGGTGACTGGATGCAGACGGTATCCAGACCGGGAAAGCCGTTGCCGTCGCCGTCGCCGTCGCCGTCGCCGTGGTTCGTCTGCGGTGCTGAGATGCCGGTTAAGAGAACCATCACAACGCCGTCAGACAACGCAAAGTCGACCGAGTGGCCATATCTTCAACCTACGTCTCCGGCCGGAGACAAGAGGCAGCACACGCTGCTGCTGCTGCCGCTTCCGGTAGAAGAACATTTGGTTGAAGGACAAGGCGGGCGAGTGCAAAAGAAAAGGACAAAGCCAAAAAGGAACCGTAACGCAAGACGCACGCGATGCCGATCTGGCATGGGGCCGCCTCGGCTGCCAACTGGGAGTTTGACATCGACCAGTACCTCAACCCGCTGATCCCGCCCTCTGCTGTGCCGTGGTTGCCGGCGCCGCTCGCCCATTTCTGCGGCTACCGCAGGCCGCCCTCGCCCCGTCCCATCGGCAACCTCATCATCATTCTCTGGGCCTTTCTCGGCGTCTTTTGCGGCGTCAGCCTCGTCCTCGTGGTCACCGCCCACATTCCGGCCTTTTGCCTCGACGGCGCCCCCGTCGTCATCGGCAGTTTTGGCGCCGCCGCCGTGCTCGAGTTCTACGCCATCGAGTCTCCCCTCGCCCAGCCGCGCAGCGTCTTCTTCGGCAAGGTGTTCTCGTCCATCGTCGGCGTCGCCGTCACCAAGCTGTTCCTGCTCGCGGGGCCCGACCGTTTCAACCAGCTGCAGTGGCTCGCCGGCTCCATCGCCTGCGCCGCGGCCACCGCCGTCATGGCCATCACGGGCACCGTGAACCCGCCCTCGGGCGCCACGGCTCTGATCGCCGTCACCGACGAAGGCATCCGCGCCATCGGCTGGTACCTGGTGCCGTCCATCATGGTGGGCACGATTCTGATGCAGGCCGCCGCACTGCTCATTAACAACATCCAGCGCCAGTACCCCGTGTACTGGTGGACGCCCGAAGAAACGGGGCAGGCGTGGCCCTGCCACCGGCGGTGGCGCGAGCAGCACGACAAGAAGCAACGACAACATCGCCACAGCAGCGGCGATGCCGCGTCGTTGGAGGAAGAGGGCGCGGCCGGCGGCGGCGTCCACCTCGAAAAGCCACCCAGCCGCGGCGACGAGGCGGGCCGGGCGGAGGAGGAGTCGGACGAGCCGGAGCCGTGGCGCGTGACCTTTACACGCACGCGTTCGGAGACAGGGCGAACGCTTCGCATGGGGTCCCACGAACAAGCGCAAGTGATCATCACGAGGGGGCGAGTCAGCGTGCCCGACAGCATGTATCTGCGCCCGGAGGAAAGATTGATTTTGGAGGGATTAAGCGAACGGTTATAACGAGGGCCCTGGCGTGGGCATGGCCTGAGCATACTTTAATTTGAGACTGCGGGCAAAACAAACCATTGTTCAGCGTTTTATTCGCAGCGATAATGTTTCTAATTGATACACCGAAACCAAAACCAAAAACTTAGTTCATTTCTATCTCTATAATGCGCGTCGTCTTGTCTTTATACGTCTGCTTTCACTGGATCCAACTGCTCCGGCGCCGGCCGCAGCGGCCACAGGTCGCCGTCTGGCGGCAGCTCCAATCGGTCGACGGCCGCTTGCGACGCTGCGTGGCCGGCGCGGGCAGCCGCCCGCACAATGTCCGCCGCAGCGAACCGCTGGAACTTGAGGTCGGGGTACTGCCAGCGCGACGGGCCTTCGACAGCTGCCGGCAGAATGTACTCGATGGGTTTGTAGAGCAGGTCCCAGACGCGGCCGCCGCTGTCCACCGCGGTACCCTCGACCCGGTCCGCCACCATAGCCAACCGTGTCAGCGCCTGCAGGTTGAACGTCGAATAGTGCCAGCTCCGCGTCCGCCGCAGCTCCGCCGGCTGGCTGCCGTCCGGGCCCAACGTGGTGGCCAGGAGCCGCCGCACGAACTGCGCCTCGGCCCGCGCCTGCGCCGTGTCGCCCACGTACGCGGCAATCGTCGCGATCAGCATCGCCGCAAAGCTGCCGTGGTTGTTGGGCTCCGCGTGCTCGGTGCGGCCAAAGTCGCTGTGCACGAGCCAGTGCAAGAAGGACGTGTTCCAGCGGCGGAAGCCGGCGTCGTCGTCGGCGGTCCAGGTTGTTGCTGTTGTTGTTGGTGCATCCGCCAAGATGGCCGCCGCGTCCAGCGTGCTGGCGTAGGCCTGCGCAAAGTCGATGATGCCGATGCCGCGGCCCGTGTTGACGCCCGGGATGAGCTGTGCGTGGTTCAGGTGCGGGTTCATGGCCGTGTCCGGCACCACGAACCACGTCCGCAGGATGGCGGCGGCGTGCTGCGCGTACGCGGCGTTGTCGGTGTAGTACCACGCCAGCGCCAGCGTGTAGGACGCGCGAAAGACCTTCTCGACGTACACGCGGTCCGTGTACTCCAGGACCTCGGGATTCTTCTCGCCGTCGCGCTGGATGTACGGCCGGCCGCCGGTCTCGGGCTTGGCCGGGTCGGGCCAAAAGTAGGGTGCCTGGCTGACGTAGTCATGCTTGTCGCCGCTGGGGAACGGCCGGCTCTTGGTCACGACGGACCAGGGCCCCTGGCCGAGCCAGCTGTCGGCCTCGGCGGTCAGCACGGCGAGGGCGGCCTTCAGGGTGGCGTCGTTGCCCGCGCGCAGGCGCGCCTTGATCGTGGCCAGCTCCGGGCCGTCGAGCGTGACTGTCTTGGGGGCCATTGTGGGCGCTGACATCAAAGAGCCGTAGTTGAGGCAAAGAAGGTCCGAACGTTGTGTCTCGTGCTCGGCACCACCTGTTTCTACAGTCTTGCTTTCGATTTGGACACTGCAAATCCAGCACGTCTTCGCCAAGGAACGATCATCCGGCGCATTCAGTCTTGGCTGTCGTTCTCTTCGTCCCTGATATACGACAAAAACGGGAAAGTCGACCGCTTAACACCTGACTGGTGGAGTTTCGTGCCATTGGGCCGCCGGGGATTGTATAGCATGAGGACCGCCGTGCTGTCGAACCGACCGGAGGGGTCTCCGAAAGGCGTAGCGGCGCATCGGGCCAATGCAACGCCGTCACAATTATAGGCCGGCATCCAACCCCGACAGCCCACCACCTTTCAGCTCACGGGTGCCACTCACACTTGCATTTAGCTACCCTGCATCTGTAGATCCACATCGACTTGCTCTTCGGTGTAATTTGTCGGCGGCCGGTTTCTAAACGCTCCGGGCAGAATCTGGGCTTGGGGCCGAAGGCTGCCGTTCCCCAACGGAAGACAAGGACGACGCGTTTGAGAGCTCTTCCAGGAAGAGGAAAAAAAAATGGCCTTATTTGCATGAGCAGCTTCGTTTTGTCCTTTTATCGATATTGCTGCTGCTTTCCTTCATTCCACTTCCGACTCCACAACATCGCCAACTATGAACCGCGACGACACGAAAACATCGTCCTCCGGAGTGTCCGCCGCGGACACAGCGGCAGCAACACCCTCGACGTCGCCGTCGTCGGCGCCAAGCCAGTCGCCGGAAAGAACATCCTTACAGACGGTAGAGGAGAAGGAGCTGAGAAACACGCAGGCGGCTTCGCCGCTGGCCGACCTCTACACAGAAAATGTCGCCGCGAAGATCTGGCGCGTGGCCGAGACCTTTCTCAAGCAAGATGTATGCGTTTGGGGACGTTCGATGTATCGTTTCAAGAGGAAAAAGCACCCTTTGTACTGATTCTGGTTCCAGCCCAAGCTACAGGCGTACCCCGAGTTCATCATCCCACAAGGCGTCACCGCCGGCACGTACCTGGGCAAGCCGGCCACCTTTTGGACCTGCGGCTTCTTTCCGGCGAGCTTGTACTGTCTGCTCGAGCGGGCGGTGCGGTTTCCGCAAAGCCTGCCCGTCCATGCCGTGCCGGCCTCCGCCTTCCACGACCAACTCCTGCAGCTGTGTCGCCGCTGGTCGGCGCCCCTGCACGCCCAAGCCACGCGCACCAACACACACGACCTCGGCTTCATCATGCGCGCCCTGCGCATGGACTGGGAGCTGACGGGCGACGTCGCGAGCCTGCAGTCGTACGTCACGGCAGCCGAGAGCCTCGCGAGCCGCTTCAATGCGCGCGTTGGCGCCGTCCGCAGCTGGGACCGCTCCGTTAGCCACACCTACGAAATCACCGATACCGCCACAAACTTTCTGATCATCGTCGACAGCATGTGCAGTATGTCGGCGTCCCAAACAGATTTTTTTCCTTTCTTAGTTTTTGTTTTTTTGTTTTTCTTGGCGTGGGTAAACGTCTAACCTCTCTCCCAGACATGGACTTGCTGTACTTTGCAGCTAAGCAGTCGCAGAACCCGGCCCTGGCCGCTATTGCTACGTCACACGCCCGCACCGTTTTGCGCACGCTGGTCCGCCGGGACGGCTCTACGTGGCACGTCGCCAACCTCAACCCCAACCCGCCGGCAGACGCTAACAACAGCAAGGAGGACGACGACAGGCTCGTCCAGTACCGCATGACCCACCAGGGCTACGCCGACGACTCGACGTGGGCGCGTGGGCAGGCCTGGACCATCTTGGGCTTTGCACAGACGTACGGGTGGACGGGTGATGCTGGGTTTCTGCGTGCGACGCGGCGTGTGGCTGACTGTTTCTTGCGGCGGCTCAGTGCCTCGCCGGCGCCGTCGCACCCGTACGTGCCAGTGTGGGACTTTGATGCGTCGTTTGGGCTCGGTGAGGGTAAGGGTGGTGCCGCCGATCCGACGCAGGTTGACAGTGAGGGCCAGCCCTTGCGAGACGCGTCAGCCGGCATGATTGCGGCCAACGGCCTCTTGCTGCTACACCAAGCGCTGCTGGGTCGAAAATGCATGGAGGTTTATGAGTCAACGACGACGAACATAGACAGCACGGAGGACTACGATGGCCACACGTATCTGCATGCGGCCCTCCGCATTGCGCGCGACACCTTGGGCTATGCACTCGACCGTAGCGACGTAGCACACTTTGTTCTGGACGAAGTCACTGGCCGGGTGCATGTGCCCCGGGGCACATGGGACGCCATTCTCCGGCACTCGACCGCCAATAACAACGCGCACGCCTTGCTGCGCTACAGCGACGTGGGCCTGGTGTATGCCGACTACTACTTTCTCGAACTAGGCAACCAGCTTCTGCGGATGGGCCTCGTGTCGGTGTGACGGGGTTGTGGCCCCGGCGTGTATTTCTGCTATAGAAGGGTCCTCTGGTAGATTTTTTTGGTGCTTTTAAACTCGGACATTAATAGACATAAATTTTAAGAGCTTGTAATTCTTAATCTCCTTTTTTACAACACATTGACCTTATTAACTACGTATTTACTTCCGGGTGCAGAGACCAACCAGACTCCAACAAAATCCATGTCCGTCTCAATCTTGCACGGAGTCAATTATTGTTTACTTTTGCTCTGTTTACTTTTGACATATTGATATTGATTTTTCGGGTATAAATGGCTCTGCTTGATGAGGGCTGAAAACTTGTGTATCTTCTTATCAACTATACAACAATCTTACGAAACCGTGCTAGGTAGATATTTTTTTAAGAATTGCCAATGAGAAGATGATGTTATAAAAGTATTAGTCTATACAAAAAAAAAGAGAAATGGAAAAAGAGGACCATACTTTTCCAGCTACCTGAAGATTATACCTCTGAATTTCAATACTAAAATATAGAAGAAATACCACTTTCGATCACCAAGCCAAGTAGGTGCCATGGCTCGATAATAATTGTCCACCAATACCGTCAAGCTGTCCTATGTAGAATGTGCCCATGACCGTTGATGGCGGCGTCGAGGACAGCAAGTATGGAATTTGACAGACGCCAGATCCCATCACAGAGAGGTTTGAAGGCGAGGACACTCACTCGACATCAAACACTAACATCTTATTCGTCGGGCACACCTCCGATCAACACTTGTGCTGGCGGAGTGTTGATCCGCCGAAAACCCGGCAGTCTCTGGCTCTCTTGTGGGGCCCCCTGACTCGGCGAAAAGGCGACCATCGCATAGCCCTCGCCTGGTGGTCGCACCTTCCGCAATCTAGCAGTCGAGCCGTTCCACTTCCTTCCTAAAAAGAACACAAAATAACAAAATAACTGGGGCCCCGCACAACTTACCTTTCTATGGGGAGCCAAACCCCGGATTCCCCGCATCCAACGTCGACCTCCGTGTCCTCTCGACGTTGCCTTCACTCCTCGTACCGACGGCATACCGGGGCAATGCATTGCCTGCGGAGCCAGCTAGGGAAAATGGCCGCCCGGGGTTACGGGTGGAGGAACTGAACGAGAGAAGGACCACAGGAGTATTCCACAACGACGACACGCGACGCAAGTTGCACATGGGCAGACCAAGACCAAGGGACCACCATATGCTCTGGGGTAGCCGTCCGTCGACAGACGATCCATTTATAAGTCGTGTTTCCTTTTCTCTTCTCGCTGCTCAAACAGACTCAAGGCAGTCGTTTTTCCAGTTCTCTCTGTAGATTTTTAATTTCCATTCTCGGGTGATACCGAGAACGCGTTGTGAAATTTCAAAGGAGGGACAAGTCTTTTCTTTTTCTCTGTGAAAACACATAAAGAGCGTTTCTTGATTCCACTTTACACAGCCACACAACATGTTCCACGTCGACAAGTCTGACGTCCGGGGCGTGGATGGTGTCGTCCTCAAGGACACGGACAAGCGCGACCGCTTCTGGTGGCACTACCCCAACCTGCGCTTGCTCAACTTCCTTCTGATCGGCTGCATCATCTGCGACATCACGAACGGGTACGACGGCAGCATGCTCAACGGTCTGCAATCGCTGGAGAGCTGGCAAGACTACATGGGCCACCCCAAGGGTACGCGCCTCGGCACCATCACCAACGGCACGCGCTACGGCCAGCTCGGCGCCCTGCTCTTTGCCGCCACGCTCATGCAGCGCCTCGGCCGCCGCTGGCCCATTGTCATTGGCTCGTCCATTCTGCTCGTCGGCGTCGTCCTGCAGACCGCCGCCGTCAACTACCCCATGTTTGTCGTCGCCCGCGTGCTTATCGGCTTCGGCAACACCATCCAGGGCACGGCCTGCCCCGTGCTGGCCTCGGAACTGGCGCATCCGGCGCAGCGCACGACCATCATCGGCGTGCAGAACACGACCGGCTCGCTCGGGCAGATCATGGCCGCCTGGATTACCTACGGCACCGCCTTCATGGCCGGCTCGTGGTCCTGGCGCCTCCCCTCGCTGCTGCAGGCGATGTCGTCCATCGTGCAGCTGGTCATGGCCTTTGCCATGCCTGAGTCCCCCCGCTGGCTGGTGCACCAGAACCGCCACCAAGAGGCCTACCGCATCCTGACCAAGTACCACGCCGAGGGCGACGAGACGTCGCAGCTGCTGCGCTACGAGATGGCCGAGATCGAGGCGGCCATCGAGGCCGAAAAGGCCCAGGCGCTGACCTCCTGGAAGGAGTGGATCCGCACCTCGGCCAACCGCTACCGTCTCTTCATCATCGTCACGTCCGGCTTCATTATCCAGTGGTGCGGCAACGCGCTGATCAGCTACTACATCCACCTCGTGTTCAACTCCATCGGCATCACCAACTCGAAGACGCAGCTCGAGCTCAACGGCGGCATCACCATCAATGGCTGGGTCTGGGGCAACCTGTTCTCGCTCTTCGTCGACCGCATCGGCCGTCGGCGCATGTGGATGGTTGGCCTGGGCGGCATGTTTGTGGCCTTTTTGCTGCTGACCATCTGCACGGGTGTCAACACGGGCATCCACTACAGCAACCACAACCTGGGCCGCACGACGCTGTTTGCGACGTTCATGTTCGGCATGTTCTACAAGATGCCGGGCTGCATGCTCAACTCGTACGTGGCCGAGGTGGCGCCCTACGAGCTGCGCGCCAAGGCGTTTGTGCTGTCGAGCCTGTGCGACGCCGCGGCCAACATCTTCAGCGGGTACACGAACCCCGTCGGCCTGGGGGCCATCGGCTGGAAGTACTACATTGTGTGGTGCTGCGTGCTGATCAGCAACTTTGTCATTGTCTACTTCTGGTACCCGGAGACGAAGAACCTCAGTCTGGAGGAGGTGGCGCAGCTGTTCGAGGGCTCGGCATCGGGCCTGACCGGAAAAATCGAGCAGGAGGGTGGTGTCGCCACGGCCGTGGAAGGTCACACAGACGGCGCCAAGCAGCGTGACATTACGGAGGAGGAAGCCAACCCCGTCACTATTACGGAGAAGGCTTGATTGTTTGTCTGGAGTAGACGGCTCTGCAACAAGTTTGTATCGTACTGAACTTTGAATCAAGAAAGTGGGAGAAAGGGAAACGTTGTCGTGATCTGGTATAATTCAAGTCTTCTCCAGTATCAAATAATTGCAAAAAAATACTACTACATATATATGTGTGTTTCTGATCGTCTCGTTTGCGATCAAAAGAAGAAATATCCACCATCTCTCTGAACCGACCGAAACGCCGTAGTCATAGTCTCCAAGTCGGAAGAATACATACGCTAGCGGCCCACTGACAGGCGATAAAAAGTCCACCAATACGATGAGCAGCAGGGCTCCGGGCCCTCCCCGGGCCCTGACCCCTAGAGGGCAAGCTTCTGGAGAAGAAGTAAGCTTTCTCCGCATTCTTAACGCTGCGACTGTGGTGCTATTTTTTTTCGTTCTTCGCTGCATCGTCTTACATTGCATTTTGCATGCTGTCGGAAGAAAGAAATAAATAAACTAGAGTCAGCTAATCGATTTACAATGGACTTACACCGGACCAATCCGTCTCCGGCCGGGCCCGCTCCGGTGGTTACACGCGGCGGCGGCATGGTGACGGTACTGACAGGCGGATCGGACACCGGAGCTGAGGACGACGGTACGCCACCGCCGGACGACCTTCCGGCGTGCTTGTCGTGCCGCCGGAGGAAATCTCGGTGCTCGCGGGAAACGCCGAGCTGCGCGCAGTGCATTCGATTGGGTGAGCGCGAATGGTCTCTGTGCCCGGTTTGAACCTGGCTAGAAATACTCATTCGACAACAGGATGCGAATGCTTGTATGTGTCGAAGCAAAAACCGGGCCTCAAAGCCGGTGTCGTCGATGCTTTGAGCCGGCGGTTGGGTACGTCTTTCTGTATACGTCAAAATGGGCAGAATCAACGGGACCGCTATCTGACCCAACAGACGTCTTGGAAAAGATGTTTTTGGACAGCACGGGCAACAAGAAACCGCACCTGGCCTTTCTGGATTTCGACGTCGACCAACTCCGCGGTCAGTTGACACCGTTTACACCGACGCAGCCGTCATCGTCGTCCTCAGTCGCCGAGACCGGCACTCGCCCCCCGGCGACGCCCCGTCGGCCAGCGGCTGAAGAGGCTAGTCCTCCGGCTCTGCACGACACGCCAGCGCCGTTCACGACGACGAACGACAATGACAGCGGCGACTGCGGCGGCGACGGCGACGGCAGTGGAAACGTTACCAACCATGACAACGACAACGGTCCACGCAAGCGGAGGCGTGTGGAAGCGGATAAGGAAGGCCGGAACACAACCGAGGCAACGCCCTTCTTGTTCCTCGATCGCCCCCCTCTCGGAGCCACCACCAGCGGCGACAACAACGGTGACGACGCCCATCACAGCGACAATTACTGCTATGACCATGACGACGACGACGACGAGCACGCTTGGATCCCGCGCTTGCCGGCGCTTCCACTGCTGGAAGCCATCGTCGAGGCCCACTTCCAGACCGTCCACCACTGGGTACCGATCCTGCACCCGACGCGATTCCGGGCCACGCTGCACGACGCCCGTGCCCGCCGCCGGCCGCGCCTCGCCATCCTCCTACACGCCCTTCTCGCGCTGTCCATCAAGTACGTCGACTTCACCGCTTTCGGCCTGACCGTCGCTCAAGTGGAGAAGCAGATTCGCCTGTCGCGTCGGGCCGTACAATTGAACGCGCTCGACGAGCTGTCGTTCGAGAACGCACAAGCCCTCATTTTCCTGGCCTTTGACTATGTATGGTATACACGTAGGCCTATTTACTACTTTAAATTGTATGTCGCCTCTAACCGGTAATGCACAGATGGGCAGCGGCATGGTCCCCAAAGCGTGGCCGATCGTGGCGGCGCTCACGCGCATGGTCGTCTTCCTCCAGCTCACGGTCGAGCCGGACGACGACGGCGACGCACCGCAGCGCCCGCCCTTGCTGCAGGCAACGACGCTGTTTGCTCCGCCGCGCGATTGGACCGAGTCCGAGGAGCGACGGCGCATCTTTTGGGCCGTGTTCTTCCTCGACCGCATCTCGTCCGTTTCGGCCGGGTACGTTTCTTCTTCATTCTTCAGCGACCATTTTGTTTTAATGTCTGCCCTGCGATATTCTAACACACGCAGCTGGCATCCCAGTCTCACAGCCGACGACGTTCATCGACGTCTCCCGTGCAGTGGTGGCTTCTGGGCCCGTGAAGAGCCGGCCACGACGCCGTTTTTCGAGCTGTGGGCAAAACCGCCCGCGGCCGGCGTGCACGCCGCGGCGGTGGTGACGGCGGCGTCTGCCACGGCTGCCAGCCATGCGTCGCCGCGCGGACCGGAATATTACCACCAACACTACCACCACCACCACCACCACCACCATACCGGAGCCAGCCCGGGCACTGCTAACAAAGACGGCGCCGATCCCAATAAGCTGGGGGCGGTTGCGTACTGCATCCAGGCCACTGAACACTTGACGCACGTCAACTCGTTTTTCCTGAGGGAGCCCGTTGACTTTGCGGACCGGGCCGAATTCACAGCCTGGTTGACGCGGTTCAAGGAGCTCGACCTGCGGCTGGTGCACTGGAAGATGAACCTGCCGCAGCAATGGTCCGACTGGCACGTCTCCCTTAAGATCGATCCAAATCTAACACTGAGCCACCTTAGGTGAGATTCTTTCTTTCTTTTTTTGCCCTTGTGAGCTTTGGCCGTGAGCAGCGTGACTGTCTGTCTACTCACACCTTTTTCAGCCACTTCACAAGCATGATCCTTCTGCACCAGCACATTGCCTACCCACCAGCCGGCTGGAAGGAGCTGGCCAAGTTGCCGAGCGCGTGCAGCGCCGAGACATGCCAACAGGCAGCGGTCGACATTGCATGCATGTCGCAAAAGTATTTGCGGTACGTCGGCGGGTTAGCCAACAGCCAGTTTGCGTTTTGCCTGTTCGTGGCTGCGCGGTTTTTGCTGGTGCACTGGCGGGCGGGGGCCGCAGCAGCAGCAACGACAACGTCTGTAGACGAAGCGCGGCGTGATGCAAACGGCCCGTTGGCTCCTGAATTTTTTGCCCTGCTGGAGAATCTGGACAACATCTCGGCGCGGTGGAACGGTTACTGCGTGCAGGGCGACGAGGAGGGTGCCGACTCGGCGGCAGTGGCCGCAGCGGCGCCAGGAACGGTGTGGGATGACAGCCACCACAGTCAGCAAGCCGCTGTATCCGCGTCAGCCGACGACGACCGGCCCGACGTGACACCGCAGCAACACAATAAGACAACCCGGCCTCGCCGGCGGGACCTCGCTGCCCAGTATGCGGCTCGTCTGCGAGAGCTGCACATGCAGTTTGCCAACAACTCAACGTACTCGCAAAACGGGGTGGAGCTGCTGTCGGTACCTAGCCTTGATGGACTGATTCCGAAAACGGCGGACGCGTCGACAACGTCCGGCCCGTATTTGTCCTCGCAATTGACGCCCGCTTTGTCGTCCGCCTCGCCCAACTCATCCGCCTATGCCGAGTCGCAGGGGTACGGACGCTGCGGCAATGGCCACGGCTTCCCGCGACGATCCAACAACACGACCAGCCGGTTCCGGAGCCGTCAGAGCAGCATCAACGGCGGCGGTGTCGAGATGGCTGACATCCAACACAGCCCGGTTCCGCTGCGCGCAGGCGGCGGCGGCGGCGGACCGCTTTCCCCACAAATACATGGCCCCAACAACCTAGTCTATGGCGGCGGCCCCGGACCCCGGGGTCCGATCATGGCGACCATGTCCGCAGTGCGCATGATACCGGACGGGTTGAGTCCACACGGCGGCGTCGGCGGCAGTGATCCATCTTTGGCCACCACACACGCTCCGGGCACGCTGCTCGGCATGGACATGACGCATACACAGCCTCACCATCAACACCACCACCAGCAACAGCACGCCGTCCTTGCACCGCAACAAGGGCATTATTCCAACATGGCACCGCCTCATCCCCAACAACAACAACAGCAGCAGCAGCAGCAGCAGCAGCAGCAGTCACATCAGGGCCATCAGCCAGGCATCGACGAAGACGACGAGTTCGCGGCCATGTCACACATGCTCATGGGCAACCAGTTTCTGGATATGGACCGGGTGATGATCCGCAACGACGCGAGTTTTCTGCTGCGGCGCGAAGGGGGAGATCTGCGGGCCGTGATGTAGATGGACGTGGTAGTATTGTGCATGTAAAATATATAGAGTTTATTGTGTATGTATAGATAAAGCTGAATTGTCCTGGCAACGTATTTTTGCGGTTATTTTTCCGTTCGATTGAGGCGTCGTTCGGTTTTGATATCCCCCTTAGGAGATGCCGTTCTATACCGTACTAAGGAGGAACGAGTCAACAACGGGCAGCAACCGGTCTACACCGGGCAATTGGCTTAGGTGGTATAGCGCCCGCTTAGCATATTCGCTATACTGCCTGCGGGAGGTCCAGGGTTCGAGTCCCTGATTGTCCAAATTTTTGATTTTTTTGTTCGCTTTTATAATTTGATTTTTTTGTTGTTGGCGACTATATGATCAAACTATACAACTGGTACCCAGGAAAACCAGTTGACGAAAGGAAAAATCTTGGAATTTACTAGACATCGAATAAGTTGAGAATTGACCACCGCATTTTACGCAAATACAGGCTGATATAAGAAGACCCTCTCTTTATTTTATTCTTTTAACGCCCTATATTTACTATTAATCTTTTTCGACTTGGTTTAGCTTCTTGTCAACGCCTGCCGAGAGTCTAGAAGCATATGCGAATCTGAAAAGCTGAACACAAAATCTCCCTTGATATCGGCTTTTTGATCAGAATTCGATTTCCGTAGAAGGCAACGAACTAAGGGAGGCTGATCAAAAGGGCCAAAACGTGGTTTCTCCTTTGTTCCCGTGGCTCTCCCTCGCAAGATATCACTGTTACAACGCAGCTGGCGGCTTTGTTTCCGGGCGCCGCGTTTGGTTAGTCAAAAAACATCTCCTAGTTGTATGGGATTTTTCAGTTCAGTAAATACATCACCCTTGCAAGGTTTCTTATATATCATAAGCTGTATTTAGAACTGCTCGTCGCCATCAAACGCCCTGATTCTGTATCCCTTACGAGTGCCAAGTAGCCAGGAGGCGTTTAGCGGCGGCCAAGCAGCCTATGCCATGGTCGGCATTATCGACGACAACAATATCAACGGTTTTCATTGAGTTGGGACACTAGTTGGCGCCAAAAATGCCCAAAGCATTTTGTTTAGAGCAGATGCGAAATAAACAAGCCATGGGTCTGGCTAGGATTCGTTTGTTTCCCTCCTGGAGGATGAAATCTCTGATATATAGAGATGGTCCTCCCGGGTCTGTTTTGATTTGATTTTAATTCTTTTTGTCAATCGAATATCCGAGTTCATACACTGTTTTTTCTAATTCATCTCTTCAAACAACAGCAATGGCCAACTCAGCCTCGGTCTTTCACTATGATCAACCGCGTCTGGACAATGACGTTGTGGCTCTCGAGCCGTTTGATGTGAGCGGTTCTTTTTCTTATTACTTTTTTTGTCTATTTAGTCTTGTTTACGGTGCTGAACCGTGGGCAGCCAAGCGTCCATCTGAGCCAATCCGTCAAGCGTTTCCGAGAGCACCCGGAAATACTAGCATATATGGCGTTTCCACCGCTGGACGACGAGGATGTATTCGTGAGAACCGCCTGGGAGCATATCCGGTCGTCCCCCGCCGACTGTTTATTTGCCGTCCGCGACAAGGCGGCTGTCCTACCGGGCGCACAGGAAGACGCTCCCGTCGCTGGGTTTGTTACCTTGTCCAGCACAAACCCCATGAATGCGACGACCGAGCTGGGCATCGTCCTGTTTCCCGAGTTTCACCACACACACGTCGCTACCAATGCGGTGGGACTCATTCTCGAGTGGTTGCTGGACCCCCCCTCGGCCGGGGGCCTGGGCCTGCGGCGCGTCGAATGGAAAACACACGCGGACAACGCTTCGGCGCGCCAGTTTGCTGCACACATCGGGTTTGAGCTGGAAGGCATCTGCCGATGGGAACGAGTGGTCCAGCCCGGCAAACCGGGTGCACCTGTGGTAGCCCTTCAGACACGAAACGGGACGGACATGGAACTGCTTGGCTTGCACACGGCCGTCTATTCCATTGTCTGGGACGAATGGGATGTGAAGCGACCTAACGTCGTTGCCCAGATGGAGCGCAAGAGGTGAATGATGGTACTTTTATGAGTAGTCTATGTATAACAGTGTGTAACGCTACTTATTGTCAAATCTCTCTTATGTTGCTTACAATGCAAAGTCGTAATCCTTACGTCGCAATATACAGGATCTAGGTGTCTTCAAGTATGGCTGTCTCGCCAAAAAAAAGAAAGAAAATAAAAAATCCATATCCCAAGCCAGACATTTGATAAGAAAAATGCTTCCATGCCTCACATGCTGCAGAAAATGCAAATTTCCGGTGCGTTCTCTTAAAAACGTGATCCCTCTCGGGCAGGCAGACCAAGCAATGCAATAAACCCAAAAACCTATGCCGAAAAGCCAGCCTGAGAAGATGCAAATAAAAAGGCGAAAATAACTCCCAGACGATGTCAAGACGATGCACAACACGTAACCCTAAAAGTTCTCCATCAGGTTCTTGCGAGCGGTCCACATGCGCGCCCTCTTCCCGAAAATATACAGTGGCACCGTCCCCGTAAGAAGGATCAGCTGGATGACGCCCAGCCAGATAAACACCGACTTGCTGCCCTTGGCCTGCAGCCAGCTGTTGAAGAACAGACTGAACACCAGCCCGTGAAGAATGTTCTTCGACACGTTGAGCGTAACCAACGCTTCGCCGGCGTACTGTCGGTAGGAGTCCACGCAGAATGTAATGGATGTGGTAGAACCGAGGGAGCACCCAAAGGAAATGATTCCGAAGAAGATGGTCGGAACGATCCATTGATCGTGGACCTCGACAGACCAGCCATAGCCCATCAGACCAATCACCGTCGTGACGGCGACCGGCACGGCCATCACCAGACGAAACTCGGGCTCGTAGAGGCCCCCGTTGCGGCGCGACATGGCCCGCACAATGATGTCGCTGACCTTTCCGGCCACGGCAGTGCCCAGAACGCCACCGACAAAGGGAGAGATGTATATGAGGCCGGCCGCGAGGGCCGAGAAGTTGTACGTGTCTGGTGCGCGGTAGATCACGGACACCGATTCCGAGAGCACGATGAGCCAGCCAATCGAGCAAGCGTAGACGACAGCCGACCAGAGCACGGCGGGGTAGGCAAAGAGGATGAACGGCCGGAGCGCAACGCGGAACCAGTTGTCGTAGTGGAGGCGACCGTTCCACGGCCGGAGCTGCTGGACGAACGTCTGGGCCGGCTTATAGCGAAGAGCATGCGTATACTGGCCGCGTCCTACCGGGACCGCGTTTCCGTTCGCGTCGAGGACTGCAGCCTGTTGATGAGCCTGAAAGTAGCCGGATCCCGTTTCGATGTCCGACTCCGAAACCACGTACGGAGTTGGCACATCCCGCGTCGTTTGTGTCTCTTCGGGCAACCGAGCGTGTGGCACTGGAGGGGCAGCCTGGGAAACCGTTTCGGGTTGGTTGTCTGGCCGATGCGGCTCCCGGGCCGTGCCTTCGCTTCCTGCACGGCAGTCAACGTCCTTTTGGCTGCGCTTCTCTTCCTCTTCTTCCGTAGCCGTGGCAAACCCTACATGGAGACTTTGCGTAGCCCTGTGGGAGAGTGGGGGTCTCTGGGGAGCGTCTTCTGCCCCATTTCCCCCGTCGTTTTTGGTCCCATCGTGTTGTTGATCGGGATGGGGACCGCCATGGCTGAAGAGGTTCCGTCTGGAACTTTTTCGTGACCGTGACCGGTGTCGCGGCCTCGGAGTGCGGTCCCAAAACGTCTCAGGGACAAAGAAGAACAGCAGAAAGAAGCAAGCTCCTACGATGATGGCCACGACCCTGCATGGTGTATTAGTGAAAAGAGAAAAACGATAGCGGTCAGCATAATGAGAACGTACCAAAATACCCAGCGCCAGCCTTTGCGCTGGATAATTGCCGCGCCGGCAAGTGGCGACAGGTTCTTGCCGCCCAAAAGCAGCAGCGTATAGACTCCGAGACGATAGGCACGCTCGTGGAGGAAGAAAATCTCGGCAATGGTCGCAGACGGCAGACATTCAACGGGGCTGACGGCGATGCCCTGGAAGATTCGTCCAAGCAAGAGCGAGGGAAAACTCTTGGCCGTGGCACACCAGATCCCGGAGCAGCTGAACATGACGGCGGCCAGCAGGTACACGGGGCGTTTGCCCCAGAGGATGGCCGTCGGGGAGAAGAGGATGGACCCGACGCCGAGTCCCATCATGTACAGCCCGGTGGTCAAGGCGACCTGCTCGGTTGATACGTGGAAGGTGGTGGAAATGTCGTTGAAGCCCGCGGCCAAGATGGGCGTCATGCCGCCGCCCAGCATGCAGTAGAAGCCGAGAGAGAGCAGCGCGGCGTCGCGTCGCCACATGGGCCAGTTGAGGGGGTCGTTCTGGGAATCTTCCGGCTGCGGCTCGAGGATGATGGCGCCGTCTTTCGTCTTCTTGACGTCGGCGACCCGGGATTGACGGGAGGACCGGCGGCTTCCCAGGCTCGGACGGCCCCGAACGGGTGACTGAGCCGGCAGGGACGAATGGGACGTTCTCGCCGGGGCATTGCGCAGACCGAGAGGCTCGTTGCGGTGGCCTGTGAGGAGGAGAACGGAGCCTGTCGATTGTCAGCTTTGGCGGCACCATGTAGACAGCTGATTGGAGACAACGAGCATACCTGGTACTTCATGCGTGCTGGGATCGTTCAGGACACCCATACTCCATCTGGTGGGCCTCCCTCGGCCCCTCGCTTCGGGGTCGTCTTCCGGGGTTGGATCCGGAGCCACCTTGCGTCCGGACCAAGGCCACGATCGGCCCCTGCGGCCGGAGCTTTTCTCGCCGCGCGTGTCCCCATTGCTGTTGGTGGTGTCGCCGGACATTTTCGCCGTAGATTTGCGCAAGTGTATGTTTCAGTTTCTCGTGCGTTGGTTGTGCCTGTCATCCAAAAAAAACCCAAAAAAGCAGTCCAATGCTATGGCATCACACCGTATGTATCTGCCAAAACGAGGATGAAGTGCGTGGGTAATAAATATGCCGAGATATATCCAGTTTCGATCAAAAGAGCCCGAAATTCTAAAATTTGAAATGCGTGATGCCCTTTGTGGCTTTTTCTGAATGTCGTAAACAGGAAACGTCACGCGAAATGATTCAAAACGCCGCAAGAACTCCAAAAAGAACTCGAACTGTTGAACAGAGTGGAAATATGCAAAAACGAAACAAACACCGAGTGTCCAAGGCCGTCAGAGAAACGTTCCGGGCAGAGCGTCCTCAAACCCTCGATGGCCGTCGACTGCTCATCAGAGCAATTCCCAGATGCCAAACGGCAGCTGTCAAGTGAAGATATGTTTTTCTCACGGGGGCCGTTGCTGTGTGATGACGAAATGGTGCAGTGGACCCTGCCATTCACTGGCCGGATAAAACAGAAGAAACGGGCCAAAGAGGTGGGCAGAAAAATAAAATTGGCACTGGCCGGGAAGCGAGACCCTCCCTCAGCATGCAGCCAAGACCTGCGGCGAGACGATTAGGCCCACTCGGCGTGCTGGATGACTACTGTCAGATGATGCCCGAAAAGTCGCCCTTGGCAGCAGCCAGACGCGACGGGTGGATGGTGTTGGAGGATGGAAGGGGGGTGGAGGGGGAACGTGGAGTGAGATCTGGCATGTGAGAACACGCGAGGCGGAATGCGGCGGGCATAACTGTGGCACTGAGGTCGGGGACCGACGTTTGCCGTCTGGTTCAGTGGACGGAGATGACGTAAGTGTTGATCGGCGATTTTTTTTTAGCTGTGTCCGCCCTATTTATCACCTTAATTTTCCCTGAATTCGACAAACTAGTGGGTCCCTGTCTCCTTTTTTTTACTAGTAAAAAAAGCCAAAAAGGTCCCTGAATGCCCTGAAACATGGCCTTTTTTTAGTGTCTGTATATCCGGCATAAACTATCTTAATTTACCCTGTAATTTTGCTGGCGTATCATTTCTTTATTTTTTTTCCCTTCTTTTTTTATATGAATTTCTTTTGTACAAAATTGACAGCGTGGAGACATACTTTTGCAGTGCTAAATTGTAAGTAGTTGAATTTGCTGGGACAGGCCTTGGTATGCCCTGGAAAAGCTCGCATACCATGCCCGTAAGTGTTTGCTGAATTGTGATACAAATATCATCAGGAAACTTGCATGTTGAGATGACTGGTCGTCGTATATTGATGTCGTTGCCATTGGCCCCTATTCTCTAAAAACCTTCAGATCCTTCTTAGACGAGTTTGTGCTGATAGCTTTTTAGAAAGGTCTTGCACATTTATAGTCAAATTTACTGTCTAAGCCCCTGTCACAAGGTGTCGAGAAGCACCAGTTTACTTGACCTAGGAGACTTACTCTTATTCCGTTAATTCAATGAATAACCAAGTATTTGGGTGCATGACTAAAAGCAAGAAAAGAAATCCCCCTCTCCCAACCTAATTATCAACCACCCATCCCATCAAACCTCTATCCTCTTATTTCCTCGTGCGTGCGGCGTTGCGTGTTTTGAAGCCGGCCACGAGAAAGCCAAGCACCGTGATCACCTCCGGCAGGAAGCTGAGGAGGACACGGATCGTCAAAGCACCCGAGACCGGACTGAGGTAGGGCTTCCGGGTAGTCAACGCCACGATCGAGTAGAAAAGGCGGATGCCGATAAACGGTAGCGCGAAGACCACCGACATCAGAAGCTTAGGAAGCGTCTGTAAGTATTTTTGTCTGCAAGAAATTTTCCGGTGAATGGAGTTAGAAGCAGCTGAACGTACCGTCGTCCCCGAAGAGTATGTAGCGGCGTAGTTGCCTCGTTCAAAGAATAGCGCCACCACCGAGAGACCCAAGAGCGCCCACGACACCGCGAGCATCGCAAGGCCGACGTCGAGCAACTGATTGTCGTTGGCCTGCGGATGATCGCTCGCCAGGCCCGAGACGCCCACCGCCAGCAGTGCGATGCCCGTGGCCACCAGGAAGTGGAAAGTCACGCCGAGCACCCACTCCACGCGTTTGTTGACCGATTTGAGGCGGTAAGATCGTCTGGGTGAAGTGCAGCACAAGACATTAATTTTTTGGTTTAGAACGGTGTGTAGGGCCCTGGGAAGTAGTATACTACGCACGCTTCGTGAAGGATACCGCCGGCGGCCAGCAGGAGGGGCGAGAGCCCGATGTTGGACACAATGCTTGTGGAGGTAGAAGAAGGCGAAGCACCAAGGGACAGCGCGCCGCCGACGATGCGGAGCATACAGAAGGAAAACAGAAAAAACCACCCGAGGATCCCAGCGGGCAGGTGGCGGACAAACAAGTATACCACAAGCAGGCCGTACGCCGACTGAATGGCCACCTCGGCCGCCGCCAGGGAGTTGGAGACAGGCATTGGGCTTTTAGTACTTGGCTTCTCGGTAGGGTGGTGGCTGGTCGATGCTGTGGTCGAGCTCGCGGTTGTCAAACGGAGGACCCGAGGCCTGTCCTTGTCGTTCTTGTCGTTCTCGACGTTCTTTCTCGCGGCGTTTGTGTTTCGATTTGTTGACGCCCAGAAAAACAGCACTAATGGCAGCAACGACAATAAGCAGGGCCCTCATTGTTGGACAGGGAAGAAACGAAGAAGATACAAAGAAGGAAGAGTGATGGGGAATGGAGTGAAGCCAGAGGAGAGAAAACAAGAGGCAGTTTATATAAACATAAAAAATATCGGTCACGACAACTGGGAGGCAACCCCCTTTTTTCTATTTTCTCTGTGATTACGCTCGAGGATCCGCGTTGCGGTACAAGGAAGTAAGGCATCGATGAACCTGTCCCTACGGAGTTACATTTTGTCTATACGGAAGCTTATTCGTAGGATTTCTATCGTAGGTTTTTTTTTTTCTTTTTTTCTCTTTTTAACGCTTCTCTTACACGTTTTTGACGTGGTCGAGCGGCTGTCCACAGCCATCCAAACGTCCGGAGCCAACCAATTTGCCCTCCAAAAAGCGGGCCCTAAACGATACCGAGCATCCCTGTTTGACGGACACGCAGACAAGAGATTAGCAGACGCGCGGGGAGTTTGCCTGGTTGGTTGGTTGCAAAAGGTGGAATCGGGTGGACTTGCTCCCGTGGCTGACAGCCTCGTCTGCCGCACGTTGGCGTCGTCATCTTTCTGCAGTAAGAGAAGGCTCAGCCACAGTCCTACCAGGCTCCTGTGAAGCTAGGCCGCACTCGACGCTGTTCTGTTGCAGTTTTTCTCCAAAAAAAAAAAAGTAAACCCATAAAGAAACAAATGGGCAGACGGTGTCGTTCGCTTTCATTAGTCTCTGACGGCCGTCCTCTATCATGAAAAGTGTTACCCCATTTTTATATACTTCGTTCCAGATACAGTTCGTTTACCAGCATCAGAGAATCTCAGGCCATGGAGAGACGTAGCACCAAAAGGAGCAAACGTGAACAAGCTCGGGGGCCAAGACTTTACCACACAAAATCACGGACAGGCTGTGTGCGTTGCCGGTCTCGGCGTGTTAAGGTAGGCGGTTCATGCATGCACTTTGTGTGCTCTTTGTTTGTGTGTCTTTTTTATACACAGTGCTAACGTAGGCTGAAGTGCGATGAGTCTCGTCCCATTTGTGTAAGTCATTCTACATTGATAAGACTGTTAAACAGCGAGGAAATGATTGGCTCTATATATTTTGTATAACGAAAAGTAAAAAGTACGCTGGTAAGTACGGTACCAAACGAAAAACGGTGGCTAATATCGACGCACTTTGTCAGAACAACTGCCACCGACACAATGTAGCCTGCGAATACGACCGGCCAACGGAAGTTTGTTCCTTTCAAGGTGCCATAAACTCATTACCATTGGCGGAGGACTCACTGCCTCCTACGAGCTCCTTCACCGCCGTCCATGATTTGAGCCGATCCTCGTCCCCCCCTCAACATGGGCCGCATACAAACAACCGTTCTGCAGGGTATCCCGGCGGTGGTCCAGTAGCAGACCGACCGATGCAGCACCCGCTCTGCGCCCGTTACTACTGGGAGATGGTGGCGTTTCACCATTTCGCCGTGGCGACGTCCCATACCCTGCCGGGCTGCCACCTCCCTGCGCTCCACGCCTGCTGGTCCGTCCACGCGCCTCGGCTGGCCCTCGATGACGAGCCCCTGTTCAACCAGCTCGTCGCGCTGGCGTGCTTGCATCTCATGGTTACGGAACGCGACCACCACGATATCCTGGGCCTGGCGGCCTGCCGTGAGGTCTACCTGGATGCCGCCCTCCGCGTCCACCGCGAGACCCTCGGTCAGCTCGGGTGCGCACACAACCGCCGCACAGCCGACGCCGTCTCCCTCACGTCGATCCTGCTCATTGTCGACATCGTCGCCGGTATGCAGACGCGTCAGCTGGCGTCCGATACGAACGAATACGAGCCTCCGGTGCAGTGGCTCCGGATGGTGCGCGGGACTCGTAGCGTCGTCCTGGCGGCGTGCGCGCAGGGGGCCAGCGACGAGGACAACAATGGCACTGACGACGCACACAGCCACCTAAAGACCACGACGACGATGACGGTCATTTCCACGATCAAGAAGTCGGCCTTATACTTTGCGGACCCGGTCAACTTTGTCACCGAGGACAACCTGAACCAGTTCCGGTACCTTCTTCCGGCGGATGACGACAACGACGACCATCGCGATGGCGATGGTGACGACAATGACGATGACGATGATGACGCTATGGGCGAAACCAAAGAGGCCTACCGCGTGACCGTTGCCTACGTGGGCGCCATGCGCACGGCCGCAGAGGAGGCGAACGCACCCGGCGGGCAGCCGGTGTTGGCACTGTGCCGCCGCGTCATGGCGTTTGCCAGCGTGGTGCCGGGTCGTTTTGCCGAGCTTGTCGAGCAAAGGGCACCGCGGGCGCTGGTCATCCTGGCGCATTTTTTTGCGCTCGCGGCGCCGGCGCGGGAGGTGTGGTGGGTGGGCGGCATGCCGGTCCGGGAGGTGGAAGCCATTTATGCCCATATATCGCCGGCAATGCGGCCGCTGATGGCGTGGCCGCTGCAGGCGATAGCTAGCTGCAAGGCCAATAGGGAGATGTAACTGGATTCTGGTGCTGGTCAGCCACATTTAAGTGCTAGCCACTATTGCACTGGCTACTATCCCGTACTGATACACGTGACCAAATTCTTCGGGACAGATCATTTAGATCCAAACATTCAACCCGCACAACCAGCTCTTCGACACCCAGACTTTATTATTTCTCACTCATGGGTAACCTGGTCCTCCCAACTTCTACACCTTCCTACCCATATGAAAATTGGGCCGGTGGATACAACGATACACCCTTCAACCGCTGGAAAACCCTGTTTCAAATTGCTGTCTCTAGCCGTATACCCTCCCAACGACACTCCAACCCTTCAATCATATATCTCTCTTCAACCAAACTCGTGAAATATGGCCGCATAGTCCACCTCTCTGAGGCCTCGGCTTTGTTTTTTCTTGCTTCGTTTGCGCCTAACATCCCGGTTCCGCAATTGCACTGCGCCTTTCGAGATAACAGAAAGGGGGTGACTTATATTGTGATGGAGAGGATCGAGGGGCAGCCTTTGAGCGAGACTTGGAGTGCCGGATCCAGAACAGAAAAGGATAGGTTGTTGGCACAGTTGAAGAGCATCTTTAACGAACTGAGGGCGCTGAAGAAGCCCGCTGGAAAAGGCATCACAGACGGGGCTGTGTGTGCCGCTGATGGCGGGAAATTGCATGATCATCGGATATGGAACGCCGCTGGGGAGAAAGGACTGGGTCCTTTTTCGAACGAGGCGGAGTTCAACCTTTTTCTCCGGAACGGAGTCTCGAATGCAGATTCGATCATCGACCCAGAGCAGAAATCACAGATCACAAAATTGATTGGATTGCATAGAGCATCAGAGAACAGGATGATCGAGACTGTATTTACGCACGGAGATGCTAGCCTGAGCAACATTTTGGTGAAGGAGGGCAAGATCGTAGGAATTGTGGATTGGGAGATGGCCGGCTGGTATCCATGCTATTGGGAGTACACAACAGCCACTAATACGCATTACATCAAAGGGTGGAGGGAGGAAATTGGGAAGTTTCTGGACGAGTGGCCACGAGAAAAAGAGATGGACGATTTGTGGAGAAGGCTTTACTGTGATGGACCTTGAAGCTGTACGTGGGTGCAATTTGAGATTCAAATTTATAGCATAGCCGGCTTCTAAAGCCTTTCAAACTAAGCGCTTACGCTTCTATTACCGCAGATTCCATATTTCCCCCCCCAAATGCTTCACTGCTCTATTCCAGGCCTATAACCCTGACTAGTCCCCTTTTACGCAGGTATGAGATTCTGCATCGGTCTCGGAGACGGAAGAGGTTGGCCCTGAATCCGCATCTGCCGAATTGGATCGGAGAACGATGTGCATTGCTGATGAAGTGTAGCCCAATTCGCGGGAATTGCATTCGTGCCCACGCACCTATGATCCCCAACGACAGCAGCCAAGGCGTGTTGGTGTAAACAGTTTGAGGGATGATCAACGAGAAGATGGCAGTGTAGTGAAAGGCAGTAAACGAGACAAAGGCAACTCAAAAAATACACTGCGCCCTAAAAATAAACACGGGTTTTAATAAACAGCTTCCATCTTGGACGGCCTGAACGAGATTGGCTGGTTGAACAAGACGGACTGAACAAATTCGCTATGGTAAAGATTTACAGGAAAAATAACTCGAATAGGGGCTCTCACAAAGAAAGCATCCTAAACAAAGGACAAAGATCCACAAAAAATATCCGTCATTATCTGCATGGTAACAAAGCCCTTCTTGCGTCTTTGATGCTTGCTTCTGCCTTGTTCTCCTGTGCATCTCTTTGTGGGTTTTCTCATTGTTGAAATCTCCGTTTTCTATTCAAACAATCTAAATTCCATGTTCAGTTGTCATTTTCTGCGTCCCGACTTGTTCACATTGTGAAACTGCCTGCTCTATACCTGCTCCCCTTCGCTCCGTCCAAAGTATAAATTGCCAGCGGTTGTCCCCCGATCGACAATGTTTTTTTTTTTTTTCCTCATCAAGTTCTTATCAAGTGCGAGCAGACACACCGTTCTGCTACCCGCTTCGAAAGAGCAAAAAAACAACAAAAAAGACAAAATACACACCGTCTTGTGTCCAGGCAACCAACAGCACGTATAATCCAACACTCTCAGCCCGTCAAGATGCCAGTTGGCATCTTTGCGGGCCTCCCCATGGAGGTTCGCCTGCAGATTGTTGAAGAACTGTGCGACGACGACATCCGAACACTCCGCAACCTCCGCTATGTCGTCCGCGACCGGGCGATCGACAGCGTCTTGTTCAAAGAGATTTTCTTTGACCCCAACATCACAGAAGTCCGTTACAACGATCTCTTGTGGGAGGAATTCACCGCCCGGATGGGGCACTATGTCCACGATGTCACCCTGGCCCCGGGCCGCCGGTACCCATCGCAACTCGTTTTCGATCGCCGGATGACTTACATCTACGCGTTCCGCGCGCTGACGCGCCTACCTCATCTCCGCGACCTTGCCGTCACCACCCGGGCCGTGACTGAATTCCTGGCGCTCAACGAGGTGCACACCGCCTGCCCTGCCGTCATCTGGCCGCTGGCCGAGGACGTGGCCGCACAAGTGGCTGCTGCTGCCGCCGTCGACGAGGACGCCGCCTGCATCCAGCTTGCGTCCGTCGAGAAGTTGACCTTTTTCAAGGGCACCACGAACCCGGTCTTCTGGGCGCGACTGTGCCCCAATGTCAAGTCCCTGAGCTATTGTGCCGGCGACGCGACCAAAGACCGGCCGGTGCCCATGCTTCCCCTCTGGCCGAAGCTGACCGAGTTTTTTTGCGGGTCGCGGAACCAGCTGTGCAGCGCTTTTGACATCGGCAACGTGTTTGTTTCGCTCAGCATGCCGGCGATCCCACCGTCGACGACGGCAGAGTCGGAGTCCGGATCGGAGTCGGAGTCGGAGTCGGAGTCGGAGTCGGACTCGGACTCGGACTCGGACTCGGAGTCCGCATGGGAGCCCGCACCAGAGACCGTCCCGGCGGCCGACCTGGCCCACCTGGCCACGAACCGATACCGCCGCCGAATGCGCCGCGTCGCCATCTTTGGCTGCTACGACCAACCCGTGCAGCCCTCGACATGGGTCGTGCTGCTGTACCCATTCCGCGACTGCCTGCGCGAAGTGGTGCTCCCCCGCTACCGCGGCTGGGACATCCCGCATCCTCTCCAGGCCGTACTGGCCAGCGACGCCCGGACCAAACGGGTGAGTGACTACCGCTACGCGGTGATTCACGCCCTGCGTCACATGCGGGACTTGGAGTCTATCATGTTTCAGCTGGCTGATGCGGTGGACGAGTACGTGCCGCAGACGGGCCGGTGGCGCCGGCTCTACTACGCCCTGGCGCCCAGCGTGTAAGTGCACGGCCCTTGTTGGACGTAGACTGTAGACAGAGCTGCAGCCGCCCGGGAACTGCCCGTGAGCCCATATGCTTGTGAACCGTAACCCCGTAGGGGCGTAAGTGGCAGGCTCGACCTGACGTAAGCGTACAAAGTGCGAGTCTCTACCACGCATCGTGACTTGTTTCGTTTTATTTGTTATTTATTTTAGAAGTAGTTTGAAAGAGTGTGGCAGCTGTGATAGCTCCTCTTTGATGCAATAAACATACATATTATCCAGTCATTTCCCGTTATCGCTGATGAATAAAAGCACGTGCAAAAAAGAAAAAAAAAACAAAAACCAAAACAAAAAAATGTGAATGAAAAACATACAACAACGCCATACTATCAGCCGCCGAGGCGCAGGGCGGCCAGCGTGCCCAAGTTCGTCGACACGTCCGCTTTGACAAGAAGCTCTTCGGCGTCACGAAGAATGTCGTCGGAGTGGGACGCCGCACCGCTCATGTGCATGACCTTGGCGACCGCGGCATGGATAGCCAGCAAGCGCGGTAGAGGGGGATCAATGGTGCGGTTTTTGGATACAGTCAAATAGGTCGGGAATAGTAAAAGCATTTCGCCGGGCCTCAATCTGAATATACAAGAAGTGTGAACGATATAACTGCACGTTTTAAAAAAAAAAAAAAAAAAAAAAAAAAAAAGAGTCGTACCATGTCCGAATCACCCTCTAAACTTACCAGGGTGTGTGGTAAAATATGAGCGACCTCGACGATCTCAAAAGCGGACTGTCCTGCCAAGACTAAAGGATGGCTCGTGTAAGTCCAAGTCCAAGTCCACAGCCTGGCCTGGTTTTCTTCTCGCACAGGCAACAGCACTGTGGTACTTGTCGTAGGGGTGCGCAGTGGGGATTAGGGCAAGGGAATAGGGGGGGCCCAGGGAGTTTAGCGTTCTTCAGGCGTCACGGCGCGGCTGATCCACCCCTGTAAAGTGGGATAACAGCGGAGTACATAGCACCTACAAAGCCTCGACCCCTCGGCTTTTATGTCACATGTCTGCTTTTTTTTTTTTTTTTTTTTTTTTTTTTTTGCCAACACATTTGCAGAAAACAAGGAAAGACATGGACCCTGAACCTTGTAAGGACAACACTTTTGAGTTCATTTTTGATGCACAAGCGCCTTCCTAACGCCGTCTTAGATGACCCCGAGGAACCCGAGAACGAACGGCAGCTCGCGTGGCAGCCTTTCTGCGCGGTCACCCTGCTTCTGCCCTCCACTGTTGTCAAATGGGGCGGCAAAATCCGGCCGTTGGAAGAGGCGGCCATGCGGCTCGTCCAGAAGCACGCCCCGAGCATACCCATTCCAGAGTTGCAGAGATCGTCGTACAGCCGTTCGAAGGAAGGGCGCGTGGTGTACGGCGAGCTGTTCATGTCTTACATCCCGGGCAAGACGCTGAACGTGGCATGGGCTGGCTTTGACGACGCAATCAAGACACGCATCTGCCAAGAGATCTGGGACATGGTTGCCACGATTCGCACGATACCGCGGCCAGCGTATCTAGCTGGACCGAGTGGAGATGGCGACCAGCCCTGCCAGTATTGCACCGCCGACGGCTCGCCGAGCCGTGATCCTTTGCTTGGCGACAACAACGACGTCACGCCCTGTTTCCTCGACGACCAGACCCTGCGCGACCGTATCTACGCACGGTATGTTGCCCATAATGGGCTTTCCTATCGCGACAGCGCGCAATACCTGCCCGACAAACTGCCTCGCTCGGACAAGGCCGTCTTCACGCACGGCGACATTGGCCCCCGGAACATCATGGTTGACGACGAGGGGCGAATCCTCGCTTTTCTCGACTGGGAGTCGTCCGGGTGGTTCCCCGACTACTGGGAGTTTCTGCAGATGATGAAGCCGTGCCAGGAGCCGGAGCGCGAATGGAAGCACTGGATGGCGCGGACAAAGCCAGAGCCATGGGATATCGCTGCGATCCAGAAGGCGCAGCGGGTGTTGTTCTAGGCGTGAAAATACAGAAAATTAACTTATTCTCTATACTTGATGTGTTCTACCTCGTCTTGATAGGTAATGTCAAGCTAATCAATAAATATTTGAATCCTTCAAGCCACACCCAAATCGGTCCATGGGTTATGTACGTAGGCACGCATCGACGCCCATTGCGTCAAGAGATCACCTTCATTCTCTATGGAAATGAAATCATAGCGAGATGGATGACGCTGTCACTGTAAAACAGCACATAAAGATGCCTAACGGCAACGGTCCGCTATCATTTTTGATTTCTATTTGATCCAAGATGTTATAGCTCTTTTGTTGTCCGAACTCACATCAAAGAACCACAACCACCATATCACACTACCAAAAAATTACCAAGCCGACTGAAGGCAGCCTCAACCCGTTAGAAGGACTTATGGTTGTGAGGCGAGCCAACAATAAACAGTGCCCGTTCTCACGGAAAAAGGCGTGAAGATATATCGATGTTTTTGAACAGGAGCAGCAGAAGCTAAGGACAAAGCCTCCGATCACAAAGGCGGAGACAGCCCGCGTGAAGAGCCGATCTGGCCTGTCGCCAACGCGATGAGTTCATTAAGATATCAACGCCTCCGACGACGACGAGTAATGCCTGTTGGCGTTGCTCAGAGCCGTCGAAAGGGAACGTTGGCGCCAGGCCGCTACCACGACCTTCTCTACACGAACGTGAATCAAAAGCCTCACCAGCTAATGAAAGGAAATACAACATCTACTTGTCTATTGTCTTTTTTTATTCCGGCGCTTTCTTTGTCCTTCTATTACATTGATTTCCCTTCCATTTACAATCACGTGGTGGCATGTTCACGAAATTCATAATTTGCTGGCTGCATGCGGCGTCGCTGGGACTTATTCCTCGTATGACGTGTTCGGCAAGACGTTACTGGGACACTTTCTCTTCTAAATATAATATACTTTATGCCTTGATAAAAAAATCGCCGTCATGGTGAATCTCACCCTCGGCGACCTCGTCGGCCGCGCTACGGCTGGCCTACCCCATGTTAATGAACGTTTCTTGCGCTTGGCTCCCTTTCGTCGCCGGCACGGCCGCGGCTGTCTTTGGCCTAGTCGCGGCCGTCGGCCTCCACCGCCTGCTCAACAAACCGCGCGCTCGGCAACCCGCTGCCCGGCGGACCGGACACCGCCGCGTGGGGCGACTGGTCCAAGGAAATTGTGCTGATTACCGGCGGTAGCAGTGGGTTGGGCCGGCTTGTGGTCGATGAGTTTGCCCGCCGGGGCATCACGGTGGTGGTCCTGGACGTGCGCGACCCGGTCGCTGCGTTTCCCGGCAGCGTGGGGTTTTACAAGGTTGACCCCACCGACGACGACGCCGTTGATGCCGTGGCCGACCGCGTCCGGACCAACGTTGGCGACCCGACGGTGCTGATCAAGAATGCCGGCACCGACCACGGCCGGACGCTGCTCGATGCCACGCCCGGCAAATCCGCCGCGTCTTCGGCGTCAACGCCATTGCGCCCCTGATGGTGACGCGTGCGTTCTTGCCGGCCATGGTCCGCCGCAACCACGGTCACGTTGTGACCATGGCGAGCATTGCCCGTCTAGCTGCAAGAGCACATACGGGACGCCGAGGCAGATACCTTGCGTGCCCTCGACGGGGTGCATTGAGAAAACGAATATGAGAATACTATTTCTCCTATGCTAGGTTGATTAACTTTACTTACTCCCTGCTGAAGCACCGAGTCCGTACCGAGATGGGCTTCTTTGCTGCAATTAATTTCCCAACACGCAACCTTACGACCATCACTGCAAGAAGTCCCACACCGCCGACGCGTGCACTTTGGTTACGTGAAGGAATTCGCGTATGGAGCCGGACTCGTTGACTTGTGCCACTACAAATCGTATTCGTTAGTCAAAAAATAGAAAAAGACAAGTCGCAGGCTGTAGCAAAAAAAAAGGGAAAAAAAAGAAGAAAAAAGAAAAAAATAGAAAAGAAGAATACCTACTTGTCATTGGACTGCATCCATAAACATACGCCGGAATGCCGGCGTACCGGTAGTGTTTGCAATCCGTGGCGCCCATGGATGGAATGGGCGGCGGTGCCTCGCTGTCCGGGTCCAGGGCTGCGGCGTTGTCCGCCAGCAGAGCCAGCATCGGGTGGCTCAAGGTGGAGTAGCTTGCCGGATTGCTCGCCGGTTCGATCACGTCGAGCTCAATGGTGGCATCGCTGTGGGTGGCGACGATGCCTTCGATGGCGGCCAGAACCTCCTTGCGCGTCAGACCCACCGGCATGCGGATGTCCAGGGACACCGTACAGGTGTCCGGGATGACGTTGATGGCCGGCCCGCCGCCCTGGATAATGCTGACGTTGACCGTGGGCCGGGCGATGACGTCGGCGGTGCCGGGTCCCATGATGGCGTCGATCGTCCGGCGCACCGCGGGCTGCCGGAGTTGCGCCGCCATGTCGTCCGGCAGATGGAAGGACAGACCTTCGACTGCGGGCACGACCTGCTCGATGAACGCGGCCGCCGTGCGCACCGCTCCCTTGCTCAGGTTGGTGTACGCCCCGTGGGCCCCGCGCGTCCGCACCGTGCACCGCATGCGCAGCGTGCCTTTTTCCGAGAAGCGGACGCTGCCGCAGCCCGCCGGCTCGGCGCTCAGCATAACGTCGCCACCCCAGCGCTGCCGGTCGGCTTCCAGCAAAAACTTGGTGCCCCATTTGCCGCCGGTCTCCTCGTCCGACACCGCGCACAAGGCCACGCTACCGCGGAGCTCGGCGCGCCGCGCGTAGAGGTAGGCGTAGGCGACGACGAGCGCGGCCGTGCCGGACTTCATGTCGACGACGCCGCGCCCGTGCAGCCGGTCGCCTTCGATGGCGCCCGACCAAGGGTCCCGGTCCCAGTCGGCCGCGGTGTCGCCGACGGGGAACACGTCCATGTGCCCGTTCAGCACCACCCGGGGGCCGGGCCCATTGCCGCCCACAAAGTCACTCACCACGTTGGGTTGGCCCACCTGCGGCGTGATCGTGTCGTAGGGAATATTTCTCTGTCGGAGGTAGTTGGTCAGAACCGCCGCCGCCGCGTCAGTGTTGCCGGGTGGGTTGGGTGATGGCGACTGTACGAACGCCTGCAGCAGGCGGACATGACTATCTTGGTCTGCCGCCAGGGCCTGCAACAGCAACGACTTAGGATCCATAGTTGGTTGCGTTAGAAAACGTCTGAAAATATAAGACGCTCTTTCAAGGTGGCACAACTATCTTTCTGAAGCTTTCTCTTATATTATAGCCCCTGCGGGATCAGTAGCATTGGTCTACAGGAGTTTACAAGTAGGACGGGGAGTGACTCATTGCCGTAAGCGGTGCAACCATATTGGATAATAATTCTCGGCACGCAACGCCGATCTGCCTGCATCTCTCATGGCGCAAGTGTTGCGCTGTTTTGGTCAGCGAAACCCTAACCGAAACCAGACGTCTTGCTATTCAGCTACGACAATAAAAAGAAAAAAGCCGCGAAACAACGAAAGCAAAAAGGGAACTGGGGTGGGCTAAAAAGAAGATAATAGGTTGATGGTAATCTTCTGAACAATAAAGTACATTGACCAAGATTATCGTAGAAACTCAAGAACACAACAGTAAGATAATAAAGCGTATGTCATTGATAGTAAAGATATATCATCAACCATTTCAATGAATCACACGTATGTAACTCGTTCGCGTTTCACGATTTCATCGTAGGAGACGACCGCCCTTTCCTCCCCATATATAATTACGTTCATCAGTGAGATGTGAAAGACGTGCCATCGACGTTGCGCTTGTTCAGCGGGATGGGGTCGTTTAGCTTCGAGGCCCGGCGCCGCTCAAGGTAGCCGGTGCGGCGCTTGCGGCGGTAAACGAGAAGGGCAACAACGCCGATGGCGATGGCGCCAACGATCGAGCCGACGGCGATGCCGGCTTTGGCACCACCGGACAGACCGGACGACGACGACTTCTTGGTCTCGTCCGGCGACGATGTGGAGGGTGCGTTAGTAGCTGTGGCTGCTGGCGCACCGATGCCAGTCGTGCTGGTGGGGTCCCCATCAAAGCCCGGAACCGTCACGTTGAAGCAAATGGCTTGCTCGTTGAAGTCTTCGTCTTCGACGAAGGTCTGTGTGAAGTTGGTGCATGCGTTAGATGAGAATGACCTTTTGGAAGGTAGCAAAACGTTGGGCAAAAAAGAAATAGAACGAAAAAAACAAACGCACAATATCTGCGCATGCGTAGAAGGACTCGTTTTTGCCGCCGTTCTCGTTTCCATACTTGGCCCAGTACTCGAGCTGGATGGTGGCGTTGGTGCCGGCCTTGACCGTGCTGGGGATGGGGTCGATCTTGTAGCACTGGTGGCCAGGTTCGACCTCGGTCACATTGTTGACAACCTGTTCCTGAAATTGGCTCTGCGTGGTGGGATCTATTTGGCAAGACGGTGGACACCATTCGTTAGCACAGCGAACAACAGACCTGGCAAGCGCAGGATCATTTAATGGGTAGAACGTACTGTTGTCGAAGGCGACGTAGAAGGCGATTTGGTATGCATCGTCGGCGATCGAAAGGGCGACAGAACCCTGTGCTATAAAACAGTTAGATTCTATTTTGGCCACCAAAAAAAGAAAAACCGCCGTAATATCAAAACGTACACAAGGGATACTTTGTCCGGTTGGAGACGCCAAACTGGCTACCGCACGGCCCAATGTTGTCGAAGGCTGCGTTCCAGGGACGGTTCGGCGGCCACAGGAAGGCGACCGGGCCCATGATCGAGCCCTCGTCGCCATCACCATGCGCGGCGTGTGCGACGTGGCTGAGCACAAGGCTGCCCGCCGCCGCAATCGCTGTTGTGAAACGCATCGCGTGGATTTCTGTGCGTCTGGTGGTGCTGTCCTGGGGCTGTAAAATGGGAGAGGCGAAGCGAAATGACCAAGTTTGACCAACGGCAATATAATGCAAGGTGCAGGAGAGGCGACAAGGGTGGATATGGGAATAAAAGATGCCAACGGGACAGGGTCTTTTTGTCTAAATCAGAGAATGCAGAATTTAAAAGAATCGCCTTAATTTCGTGCCGGCTCGTAGAATTATATAGGAAAACCCAAGAGCCCAGTTTGGTAACGAGGGGAAAGAAGGAAAAAAAATCCTCAGGAAGGCTGGAAAATTCAATTTCTGGGCACAGGACAGGCTGCGGACGGAACCTATGAGTGAAAGGGAAATCAAATCGGGTTCACTGTAGATGTCGTGCTATATGCTACGTAGAAAGTGTGCTCACTAGGTTGGGTACCAGTTGGTTGGGTATTATTCGACAAACGGGTGGCAGTTCCGCCCCCCCAAAGAGTCACCAGTTGTGTTGGTCAACCATGGCACATCTTTGGGAAACTTCCCTTTTGCTCATCAGCTTGTGAACCCATATCTTGGTGAGCCAGCTCGTACCGGTATTGGCGCTCGTCCCCACTCTCGACGGAAAGATGGTGTCTTGTGCAGAAAAACACTTTTTTCATCGCCAAGACTACCCAATAGTCGGGACAAAAGTGGATTCTTTTAGCGAGTAGGAGAGGCAACGGAGAAGAAAACACGCAGGTCTTTTTTTTTGGCGTCCACGACAAGAGGCTAAAGCAGCCCTTATGTATGGTGGACCAAGTAGCTTTGTGACGAGTAAAGGCTAAGGTGCTTGGCCAAAAAATGAAGGTGTACAGAGAATTTCCGAGAAAGTGCGGATATTGTTAACGGAAAGAGGGAAGGGAAGAGAAACGTAAGACCAAAGACCACCACGGCAAAGCAAAACCCGGTTTAGACGTCCAAGCAGCGATACCGGGCTTGTCTGCGACTTAACCCCCGCAACATCATGCCGCTCTGACTTGCCGTTCCTTTTTGTATACGCAGTCCAGCGGTCCTTTGCGTTGCTTTGTAAGGGACCGTCTGTAACCTTCCCCATAGAGGAGGTTGGTTGTTTTTGCCAAGGTAGACAAAACTGAATCTTTCCTTTTGTTCTTTCATCTATTTAGATTGCGTTGCGTGCTCACGAATCGATCTTCAACGGCGGATCGGCGACGTATGTGTGCTGTTGTAGTAATAAAACATGTAAGTTCGAGGGTGTGATAAAGCTGTAAGTGCTAGACAAAGATTACCGTTCAGGAGGAAGGTAACGCTCGAAAGGTGGAGCACCGTCCGGTGGGCTTTCGAGCATGTTCCGTCCCAGACCGCACGTTGTCACTACTAAAAAATTGATTCGGTTTCTGCGCACTAGTAGGCGGAGTCATCCGCATGGGGACGGTAGTACAGCGGGTTTTCCAGCCTTTTTTTCCGCGGCTTCGAATGCTTCTCGTATATACGAATCTGATAATTTTGATCAGATAAAAAAAATGGATACAGCCTCTCGAGTCAGTGTATTTTCTGGGGCTGCTGTCTACTTTGTACGGGTACAGGGTTTTCCTTATTAGAACACATACGAAAGTAACAGAAACCACATCGAAAGTGGACCTGGCCACCCAAAAAAACGGAGTAAGCCAGCCGTCTGAGAACGAGAGGTCCGACAGTAGGAAAAACTAGGCAGGTAATTTCTTTTATTTCGGTTTAGTATTTTATTCCTTTCTTCATTTTTTACCGACCACAAAACAGCTGACACGGAAAAATCGGAACAGGCATGCCTGCGCGATTTGAAGAAAAGTGGCTGTCTTGCTAAGCTACGGTGTGTGTGTGTGTGCTGTTGAAGGACGAGGTTGGGTCCGGGTTGACAGAGTAGTACGTTATCAGATGGTGTGGGGCCCTTCTACAACCGGCTAAGCGGGCCTTGGCGATTCAATTGGTCGGGGCGCACTATGGGTTTTTTTGGTGGTGTCATCTAATCTTATCAGATGATCAGACAATAGTGATGGAGAACGGAGCAGGACAAAACGGCGCAGCTGAACCTAGGAAAACAAAGGAAAATACGAAGGCCAGGATGGCCTAAGCTAGGAAAGCATACGCGAAGCAAAAAAATTTGCATTGGGCGCCCCCAAAAACTCCAATTGTTTTTCGTAACGCTTTCTGGTTCTGGCGATGGTGGGCAGGCTCGCTTCGTGGGAGGACTCGCCGCAACGCTCCGAAGTCGCAGCGCTTTTCTTGGCATGCCGCCCCGTGCAATCATTTTGCCGACAAGCCTCTCAATATTGCCATGCCGGTTTTTCTTATAGTCCTACAGTCCCCACTCCAGGTATACAAAGTCGGTGTTTGCAAGCCTTTGCCGCCGACGGGCTGTTGGCCACGCGATCGGATCGGTGGCCTTTGTTCCCCGAGGAGTGACTCTCTGTAGATTGTCCAAGCAGATGGAAATACACTATATAGATACATAGGAAACCGGGCAGAGCATATTTCCTGCATAATCAGACTACTACGGAGGATAGCAGTTCTGGTCTTCCACGTCAAGTCCCGGAAAACAGGAATTCACGGTAATGGGAAAATCTTGGGCGGTCGGGTCTGAATGGCTTCATGGCAAGCTGCGCCAAGACCATACTTAGCTGCTTTGGTCCGTTGCTCTCCAAGAAGGGTTTGGTGGAGACCAAAGACTACAAGCCCGAGAAACAAAACGAAGCTAAACATAGATGGACTAGATGGAAAAGATTGATAAGATACAAAGAAGCAAAGAAAATAGAAGTGGATGGACAAGGAAGATCAAAGAATGAACGAGGTTGGTCTTCGTTTTCCGCGGAAGACTACCCTGTACGAGTACCACCATCTTCTTAGCTAGCTTCCCTTTCAAGCTGTCTAGTTTGCCAAGTCCTACTGTACTTTGAACATGCACCAATGCTACTCTCTTTGTTGCTCGCTCCACTCCTCCCCTTCCTTTTCTTAGTTTCCCACTTAGCCGCCCATTTTCTTGTTTGCCTTTCATGTTTGAAGGGTACGCATGTACCTCTCTTCCTTCCTGTGCTTGCGTGCATGACTCCGCAGAGCGGGTAACTCGGTGATTGCCTTGCGCCGTAGGAGGGAGTACAAGGGTACAAGGTACGGAGTGCACGAGCAATATTAGACCAGGGTTGTCGGGGCGCTATGGGATGCCCACCCCTGTAATCTGATTAAAGAGAGACTAATATTTCTCTGTGGCCGGTAATTTCTGGACAACTCAATAGCGTGAGGCCCAGCGGAGATGTGCTCTCGTCTCCACATGTAGCTTCGTGCATACAAAGTTCTTTCTTGCATGTTTCTCCTAGCAAAGGAACCTGGGTCGTTCTACTTCTATTGTCTCTAGGATATAACGGAGTACCATGGAGTACCTTCAAGCCTGTGGGTACGCAGTATACCCGGAGGTAAGAAAAGCAAGACACGCCGAGACTGAGGGAAAAGGGCACAAAGAATCCTGAACGGAAACTACCTAGCTCTAAGATTCGTTGCGTCTGTTTACCAAAAGACATTTCATGGGGCTCGCTGATTGCACGGAGCTATGCTTTGTTGCCTGGTTCCTGGCAGCGCTGCTGGTTGGGTGTTCCCGTCTCGCTCCTTGTCTAGATTGGATATAAGCCCTCCGTCTCGGCACCCTTTCGTCTTCTCGTCTTGTCTTCTCTTTTTTTGTTTTTTTTTCGCAAACACTACAAAAATCCGTTCGTTTTTGTTGCAATATCCAGCACTGGCCATATTAGATTGTTCAAGCCGCCCTATTTATCCGTTCTCTAAAAATCACCACATTCGTTTCTGAAACAAAGCTTTCAAATCTGTCAAGATGGTGTCTTCCAAGATTCTTCTCAGCGCGGTTGTTGCTGCCTCTGGTGCTTCGGCTGGCCTTCACATGCCCGCTGGCCTCTTCATCCGCCAGGATGATCTGTCTCCCGGCAGCCCCCTGTACAACTGCCACGACAACTGCGGTACGGTTTCACTTAAATTAAGCAGCTTCAATCTCTCTTTTTTGTGTATTTACTAACAAAATGCACAGGCCAGGCCATTCTCGAGGCCCAGTCTGAGTCGTCTGTCTGCAAGGACAACGTCTTCACGACCGACTACGACAACTGCCTGCAGTGCGCCGGCCCCGACAACGCCGACATCTGGCGCTACTACGGCAGCTCCCTGACCAGCGCGGCGGCCGAGTGCGGCCTGGCCACGACGCCTCTGGCCGGTTCGCAGGCCGCTGTTGGCACGGCCATTCCGGCTGGCGGTGCCGGCGGTGGTAGCAGCTCGGCCCCTGCTTCGTCCGCCGCCCAGACGACCCCCGCGTCGTCTGCGCCGGCGCCGTCGTCCTCGGCTCCGGCTGGTGTGTCTAGCACTCCGGCTCCCGGTGGGTCTTCATCTCCTGGCGGCACGGCACCCTCCTCGTCTGCGGTTGCCGGCGGCTCCTCCTCTGCTGCGGCTAGCTCTTCTGCTGTGGCTGACTCTTCTGCTTCAGCTGGTTCTTCGTCGGCTGCCCCATCGTCGGCCGCTCCCGGTTCTTCCTCCGCTGCGGGTTCTTCGTCTCCTGCTGGATCCTCGCCGACGACTACCGCTGGTGGCCACGTCGGTGGCAGCGGCAACAGCACCAGCACGGCCACTGGTAGCAAGACCCCGAAGCCGTCCAGCTCCTCGGCCTCTTCGGTATGCAAGCGTCTCGCATAACACCATTTTGTAGAAGCAAACAGTTGGCTAACATATAACCCGATAGGCTCCCTCTGGCGTGGTTACCTCGGGCTCTGGCGTCCACACCGCTGTGTTCGGCGTGGTCCTTGCCGCAGCTTTCGGTGCTGCCTTCGCCATTGCCTTCTAAACACCCATCTGAATGCCCAAAGTCGCGTCGATGCCGGCAGTTTTTCGATCTAAGCTTATGACTAGGGCGACGTGACAGTTTTGTTTTTTCTGGCTACAGCCACCTAATTTCATGTCTTTGGGGGGGATTTGTTCACTTCTGTACAACATTTAATTTTTGTTTTATTTTTTATATATTGATGTGTCGGTCCGTATCGCCTTGTCTGGACAACCTGCGTTTCTGTGAATCCGTCCAAATACCCAGGGTGTGCTTCTAGCAAGCATCAATTTATTGTCCGAGTGGGTATCGTAGCCAGTGGTGCCGGTAGGTTCGCGTGTACATCTGCATTGTAGACGGGCTAGTTTTCTTCCGGGACTGTTCCCGGTCGACTGCATCGCGGCCTCAGTACACTACGGACACTTCGTCGCCCATTTGCACGGTCCAGCGCTCCACATCCTCTAGCCGAGCACCATGGTCGCGACGTAGCGCGTGAACTCGTCCACGTGCGCCGCGGCCAGATCCAGCCGAATCAGCTGCCGATAGTGGCTGCTCGCGACGAAGAGCGGATCGTCGGCGCCGCGGGAACTGCTGAACCAGGTATGGAAGCCAACGTAAAGGCGGCCCGGCCGCCCGGGCTCATGCCCTGGGGTCCTTTGCGATGCGGCTACGCCTTGGTCAACGATCGAAATTAGTCTGGGACACCACGTGTAGCATTTGGATACAAAGCACGTTTCCCCCTTGGAAAGATCCGGGACAGCCGAGCTGAAGAAAATTAAGATAAATAGTAGACCGCCGGTTGTAGACTAGGCTAAAGCATGGAGGCATAGCTGTGTGCACAAACTCCAAAACAATGTATCTAGACGATAGCAGGACACGTAAAGGCATGAAGGAGGCAAGCAATAGGGCCCATGTCTAGAAAGACACACGTGGATAAGGAAGCGTGTGCTTCAGGCGGCAAACGGCCACCCTGTACCGATAGCCGCATTCACGATCACCGACCGTGTAATCTCCGTGCTGACGTTCCCGCCGTCTAATCAGGATCTTGTGGCTTGTGCGCTTCTACAACGTGGGCATCCAAGGGTCATGCCAAGAGCATCCGGCTGTGCTCGGCTGGTCCGCACGCCCCAGACAAGGTACGGCGGTACGGAGCCAACGGTGCCCGAGGCAGCGGAAGGTCAAAGCATACACCGAAAATGGACTTCGGTACATATGAAAATATCGCCCTTTCACGATGCATTGGAAGGGATGGCATTGTCAATGCCGAGCGTCGCGAGCAAAGCAGACGAGTCCATGGGGCGGCCCCCGAGAAATGCCTCGACCATCTCCAAACCATTGCGGCTGCCCCCGGGCTCCAGGATGCCCTCACGGAAGCGGGCCCACGCCGCTGGCGAGAGCGGATCGTCGGCGAACGTCGTTTGGAAGAGATCAGCGGCCAGGATTTCGGCACTGCTTGATGTTAGTATGTTCCTGTGAGCAACCCCCCATTTTTTTAAGCAGACATACTAGATGTACGCATAGTAGCCGGCGTCATAGCCCGAGAACAGGAGCCACTCGGTTGCGTGTGCCCACGTGTCCTCGGGCAGCTGTCGGAACGTGTTCCTGGCGTAGATGTCGCGGTACAGCTGACCTTCGTCGAGCCGGAGCAGAACCTCGCGGCTTGGCGGGCTGTGCACGTCAAGGTCGAACTGGGCCGTTATGCTTATTGTGTCAGACGGCGTCATGGCGAGTTAAAGAAGAAAAAACCGATATTTTATACAAGATGGGGGAGCACGCACAGCCATTGCAGCAGCTTCGTGATTGTGTTCTCGGCGCGTTGTTGGATCCGCTGCGCGAGCAGGGCCTCGGGCACCTGCTCCGGCGGCACCTTCTCGCTGGGGTGCTCGTGCACCCACGCTTCCATGTAGGCCGGGTCGACACGCGTGTAGTGCCGCCCGATAGCGCGCAGTACGGCCGGCACGTAGCATAGGTGCTCCAGCATCATGCCGATGCCCTCGCCGAGCTCGAGGGCCACCGCATAGCCGTGGAAGCGGGCGTATCGTGTGCGTGCCACCAGGTCGTGGATACTATGGCCGAGTTCTATAGGTAGCAAAGGATAATCAGCAGCTGCTGAGGCATAAAAAAATAAATAAATAAAAAAGGAAGAGGTTTGCGTCGTCTTACCGTGGAAGAGCGTCGCAACATTCCGATGGCTCAGTAAATAGCCCTTCTCTTTTGGAAGATGGAGGCCGCACATCACCGTGTTCGCTGGGTACACCCGCGTGCCATCCGGTTTGATGTAGCCCTACGTGGCCGTTGATTAGCATCCGTCGCTTTTTATAATCACGGTCTAATAAGTACCGCCTACCGGCTGCAAATTGACACTCTGGTTGCCCTTGTACTTGTCCGGCCGGCTGAGCAAATCGGCATACAGATGGCCTACGAACTCGCCGCTGTGCTCCGGCCGGGCATCCCACACCGTCCAGCCCTGCACGTCCTCGTGCCACACCGTGGCCGCCAGCTCGTCCGCGGGCAGCGGCACAAACCGCAGCTGCAAGCAATCGGCAAACAGGTTGAGCATGGCACCAAAGGTGTGCAGCAACGGGAAGTACTCCGAGATGGCCGTGCCATCGTCGTCCGGGCCCGCACCGGCCTCTTTTTCGCGGATGGCGTTGTAGTAGAGGTAGTCCCATGGTGGCATCGAGTCTACGGCGACGGCGTCACCGCTTTCGGATGCGTGGTTGCTGCCGCCAGCGCCGTGGGCTAGGCAGCGGCGCCGCACTGCGTCCACCTTGTCGAACTGCTCGCGCCCGAACGGCCGCAGCGTATCTGCCAGCCGCTGCACTTGCGCCGCCACGTCCGCCATCGACGCGGCAAGCCGGTGCGGGAGCTTGGCTTCCGCGTGGTTTGCATAGCCGAGCTCGCGCGCGTGCGCGTCGCGCAGTTGCACGACCTCCCGGAATAGCGGCAAGTTGCCAGGGCAGCGCCGGTGCTCCGCGCGGAAAACCCGCTCGCGGGTCGCGGCCTTGTGCACTTTTCGCATGAGGACTCGGTACTTGGTGTCCAGGCTGTAGAACGCGCTGCCCGCGGGCGGCTGCCCGTCAGGTGCCTCGCGGTCCGACGCGTCGATGCCGTCGACGTCGTCCGCGGTGAGCCGCTCGCCGGCGCCAGCTTCCTCGCGAACGGTGCGGTTGAACGCAGTGCACAGCTCCTGCATGCGCTGCGCGCGGACCTGGCGACGCGCGCGGCCGGCCTCGTCGAGCATGCCAAAGCCGGCGTCTAGCTCAAAGTCCTCCAGCATGCTGTCGACGAGCAGCTGCGACTCGGGGTCCAGCGACTCGTAGTCCGCGCGCCGGTTCTTCACGGCGTGGAGCCGGTCATACAGCGCCGGGCGGCGGGCTGTTGCCACGTACTCGCGCCACACGGTCTGCGCATCTTCCACGGCATGCTGGCACGAGCGCTCCAGCGCGCAGTACTTGAGAGCATCGATGACCGCCTGCTCGCCGGCCTGGGCATTCCACAGGTCAACGATGGGCCGCACCACGTTGTCGAAGGTGGCGCCGGACGGCGGCACGGAGGCAATGATGGTGTCCAGGAGTCTTCTGCGCTTGTCGATGAGGCGGCGCATTGTGGGCACGATCTCCGCCTCCGGGATGATGCGCGGCGGCGGCTGTGGTGGTGTCTGTGCCATGGCCGGTAGTGCTGCGTTCCCGGGCCGTTGTTGTAGAATATGGGTGTGATCCAACGGGGTAATACGATGTATGACGAGTTACGCGATCCAGATAAAGAGTCGGAGCTGGCATCGGTTGCGAAGGGCCCGATGAAGGCCAAAATCCCCGAAGAAGAACCATTACGACTCTTGCCTGCGTCCGAAGCCCCCTCTTCTATCACAGGGCCTCGTGACGGTTCAATGGAATACCTGCTTCGAGGAGCACCGGGTGGGTCTTATCTGCAGCCTCGCGGCACGGCTTAGCCGTTGCAACAGGCTCATGTTATCATGCATGCAGCTAGAAAAATGCTGCTACTTTGTCTCGTAGGATATCATCGGCGTTCCGTTGGTTACCGTGGATTCGTGGTCAGTTCAAATCAGGGATGGAAAGAAGCTGCATGTGGCTCGCTCCTCATTTCTATGTTGTTCTAAGGTATAGCGCGCTCTGTTTATCAATTGATATTCATCTAGTAGAGACCCATGCGAGATACAGAGCAGTGTCTTGTCGCTAGTCTCGGTGATGTGTTCGTGGGAGGCATCGACGAAGATATACGTTAAATTGTGCCCGAGAAAGGCATAATGATATTCAGAAGAGATGCGTCTTGGTCTGTACAAAAAAGAAGGAGGCTAACTGTGCATAGATTAAAAAAAAAGAAGAGACTGAAGAGGCCTGAACGCCCGTCAGAGGAAAAAAAGGTGGTGCATATTTGGTGAAAGGACCCGAGGCGCTTTGCGCTGTCATGTTTCCCCTGCCCCCTCGCCGATCACCTTCTATATCGTCTTGATCTTTTTGCTACGCGCGCCTTTTGGGCGACTACACCGCGATGACCAAATGCTCGATGGTGTAGGGACGTGGGAGGGTACTGCGTTGCAGTTGGGCTCCGGGTTTATGACGACCAGTCGCCTGGGACGGTCCCTCTCATCCAACATATGCCGTGCGAGCACCTTCAGGAGCCCTTTCGCAGCGCAATGCCACTGGTTGCCTCGATGTATGCAAGGTCGTCGTTGCAAAAGGTCGCCCGTGTTTCCGCCTGTAGCGCGGCCAGCACGTCAGTGGCGCTGGTAAACTGTCCATGCCAGCACTTGCGGATGGTGCCGGCAAACAACACGGATACGGGACCCGGGTCTGCTGCCACAGCCGCGTTTTCGCCCTCGTCGCCGGCCGCCTCACCGATTCGATCATCCAGCGATGGAAATTCATGCAGCTCGTAACGCGCTTCGACCTCGGCGTCGGCCAGCTCCTCGTACGGTTGGCGGCCGGTGACAATGAAGTAGAGCGTGGAGCCTGCCCCGAACAAGTCTGTGACGACGCTGCAACTGCGCCGGCCGTCGAGCTCGGGACGCGGTGGGCGTGGCATGAAATAGCGCGTGTTCTCAAGGCACAGCGCGGGCTGGTCCAGCAGCGCGCAACCCGACAGATCGATGATGCGCGTGCCGAGCGTGCGGTCCACGACGATGTTGTCCGGCTTGATGTCGCCGTGGATGACATTGTGTGCGTGCAAAAACTTGATGCCGTCAACCACTTCGAGCGCCCAGCGTGCGCGCAGCCGCTTGGGGACAGCCGGCACGCCGTCGACGGCCGCGGCGGCACACTTGGCGACGTATTCGCGCAGCGACCCGTTGGGCATGTACTCGAGCTCGATGCCGACGTCGTCGCCCGTGTCGTAGCTGGACAGCAGCGAGAGCAGACGTGGGTGGCCCTTGGGCAGGTGGTTGTACACGGCGATCTCGCGCCGCATCTCATTGATTTGATCGTGGCGCATGTGGCCTTGCATCCAAGGGATGACGGCCTTTTCCACCCGCGTACCGCCCGGGACCAGCTCAACCAGCTCAGTACTCCCAGCGCTGACGAGACGTTCCTAGTCATAGCGTCAGATAATCTTGCAGAGGAACAGCAAAGGGACAACGGGTATTTGATAACGCGTGTGGGATCGTACATATCGTTCGCTGATTTCAGGGTCACTAATGACATTGTGAGTAACTTTGCTACTCACGATTTGAGTCATTATTCTCGTTACAATTGTGCGGGCGGCGGACGGTAAGAAGTGGACACATTAGAACGGAAGAAAAAAACACCCCGTGAAGCAACTTTGCGATCACGAATTGGGGTCATGCCCGCAACACTGGTTGATAGGCCAGTGCCCGCTTTCCACCCTTTAGGCGGTAGTGAGAGCGTCCACGACCAGGTGCTGTACACCCACGCTTGCCGATTCGCCGTTGCAGTAAGGCCTGCAGAAAGCTACAGTAGGCAGCCGTGGCAGCCCATGTCATGCCCGAACATCTGAGCGCTTTGTCCGCTTTCCACTTATAAGCAGCGCCAGGGTAGGTACGTTGGCATACGAGACACGGACCAGTTGAAAAAAATATTTCTTTGGCTCGTTCATGGCGAGTTCGACGCTGTGTTCTGGTGCCATCTTCACCGAATATGATGAGCAGAATGGCATTCTTTCTGCAGCTGTATTGCGAGATACGGGGTTGAACAGGAACGCGACAGCATGCCGCGCCCCCAAAATTGGTGCTAGCCATACCTGATATGTCTCTCTGGACAAGCAGACAACGCGGCATTTTGTAACGAAACGCAGGGGAGGCATTTCTCAAGCGAAAAGAAAAGCAGTAAGTCGTTCGGGCGAACACGACATAGTTGTTTATTGAGCATGAGCAGTTCGAGTGTCTTTTGGCATGCAACCCCAATGAAGAACCGACTGTACGCTTTCGCCTAAAAAATCATATATACAGGCCCTTACAAGCCTCGAAGCCTACTACATTCTGCTGCCACTCATGAGATTCTACTCATTCTTCATGGCGTGGGTGTTGGCGTAAGAGATGCCCATGGTCAAGACAGGCGGACAGAAGTTGCCTCATACTCGGGCAAGAAAAAGATCAGCATTGACACAGGAGAAACACGGCGTGTTGCTGCCTCTTTGTAAACCCTATAATATCGTGAGCTCTCCCTATATGAACGCCATCGTCCATCCAAGTCGATGAATTGCCCCCTCCCAGATCAGCTCCTCGCTTTGTTCTCTGTCAGGCTTTCCGCTGGCAGCCCATTGGATGCCTCCACGTTCGAGATCCACCTTCTTCCAGATGGCCTCGACGGCCGCCATGGTGACGGGTACATTGCTAAAGGGCCGGTGACGCCGCAGTTCCCCAAACCAATCTAGGACCTGGGCACGGTTGTCTTCTTGGGCTACGCATGCGGCAACAAACAGTGCCCACATTGGATAGGGCGTCGAGCCAACGGGATGGATGCGTTTTTGATGAACTTTCTGCAGCAGCCGCAGCAACCGGGGCAGGTGGTCGGTCTGGATAGCCATGCTCTCGACGGGCTCGCCGCGGAGGCCGTGCCGCAGGTAGACCCAGGTGGCTTCCTGAAGCGCGGCGGAGTTCAAATTGGCCGGGCTATCTGGGTCGGGTTCGTCGGACCACTGGCGGAGCTGTTGGAGGCGGTTCTGGATGGCGCGTACAGCGGCCTCGAAGTCACCAGTCGGTGGTGGGCCTGTACCCGATGTCGGTGGCAGCAGCGGACACTCTGCTGACGGACGGCGTTGGGCTTCACAACAACGGCGCCGCTTGTCTCCGATGGCCGCCGTGATGGACGCGATGATGTTCAGCAGCTCGGTCGACACGCCGGTGTACCCGTTGATGCGGAATCGGTCGTGCACGGTGGTGGGGGCCAGGTCCGGGGCAGGGCAGCAGATCTCGGACCGCCACGCACCCGTCTCGGACCGGACGCCGCCGCTGCCGCCAAGCACGGCCCGGCTGGCGGTGGCGGCGAGGGTCTCCTGCTGTGCAAAGCAGTTGGAGGCGAACTCGAGGACCTCGCGGCTGAACGCCGCTGCGCCGTAGGTGGCGCGGTAGTGTCGGGCCGTCGAGAGGGCCCCCTGCAGGTGGACGACCCACTCCTTGGTGCTATTGTTGGCGATCTCGAGCAGGCCGTGGAGCATGATGACCAGGAGCAGTGCGTCGCGCGTAGTTTGGTCATCGGCGGCGGTGGCGGCATTTGTGGCAGCGACCAAGTTGGCGTGGTCCGCGGCTCTCAGCTGCGCGCGCACATGACGCAACGAACGAAATTTGTGGCGGAGCAGGACGGCATGGTACAGTCCGCAGTCGTCTCGTTGGGATGGATGGTTGTTCCGCATGTCGTGGGATGCGAGTGCAATGACCATGTCCAGCAGCCCCTGTGAGTAGTGGCAGAGAGGCAAGATGATGTGTCGGTACGGATTGTCGAATTTCTCGGTCAGAACACGGCGGTGCGACCATGTATGGACGTCTGTCGGGGGGGGCGGGAAACCGAGAGGTCACGCACGTTTGTCAGTTATCAACCACACTGAGCTCGCGCTTTGGGGCGTCACAAAAAAACACGTGGATGGGACTGACAGTATTCAAGAAAGACGCTGCAGCCGTCGTCTTCCAGGCCCGGAAATGCGCTGAGCGGCGGAGGCACGGCGGCCACAGCCGGATCATCACGATCCTCCTCCGAGTGCGTCGAGACGAACGATGCGTCTTCATGCCGATCCTCTGTTGCTGGCGTGCATAGTCGCCGCACGTCTGCAAAGCTCGTGTTCAACCAGTGCCGGCCGACAGACCCATCACGCAACGGAAGCAAATAGTGTCTTTGCTCTAGAGGCGCGGCTGGGGCCGCGTGCTCGGGATGCCCGGTCTGGCTGGCGCGATTGTACCGGTTCTTCAACGCCCGACCAAAGGCGATCCCGAGCGACTCGGCCTCGTCTTGCCAGCTCAGACGGATGCCATACTCGCACTTGAGGTTCCTCCGGACACAGGCGCTGCATGCCGGGACGTCCTCTGCGGCGAGTGGTCAGCAACTCATTCAGCATTTCACATCTCTTCCTAATTGTGTAGCTCGTGCATGACTACGTACCAGAACACTTTCTTTTACGGGCTACATAGTGGAAACGAGTTCATGTTAGCCCACATAGAACAACAGAAGAATGGGGCAACCGGTCGTAAACGAAAAACCTCGACGCAAGATGGAAGGCCGGCATGGCATACCTTTGCAGTTCCAGCAGCCGGTCCGGTCCCGGCGAATCCATGTGGTTTTCGCTTTCGGTGCTTCGCCGACATCCCCCATTATGTCGTCCTCGCCTTCTTTCCAAATACCAGCCAGCACTCGCCTGGTTTTCGCGTCGGGAGATATATAAAAACGCCACAACGGGATAGACTTGTGGGAGCGTGCGAGGACGTCGATTTGCCAAGACCATTAGAACAAACGCGGGTTTCGTCTTTTGAGGAGAAGCTGGTCTCCGGGCGGGGGTATGGTCGTATTTCTTATCGAAGCGCCGGGCGTCTAGCGGCGCATCGACCTGCCTGCTTTTCGAGGAGATGCGTCTGTAGATCCTCCACACTAGCGACGGCGAACGACAGCCGGAGACTACTGCATGCTGTGCCGGGAATATGTACTTGTTCTGGCGAGTCAAAGGCAGCCGATATAGCAAGATAAACGCGAGTATCGCCCAAAAAATGCGAACCGGGTACACTCTCTCCACCTCGGTATTGTGAGCTGTAGGAGAGAAATGGTATCAGTCGATTCCACTCATAATGCCAGCAGGCGAGATCGGAGAGGTAATCGTATAGTGGCCAGGACGGCAACCGGTGCAGCCTTTTCTATTTTAACGGCAGACGAGCCATGCGTAACGCCGTATGTGGCAGCCAAACTTTTCTCTGTAAACGCCCACCGGCCGACCCTCTACTCCCGCTTCGATCTCCGTACACGACTGCATCTTGCCGCATCCGCTGTCATGGCGCCGTCCAAGCCCTCCGACAAGGTAATCATTGTGGGTGGCGGTACCTTTGGGACCAGCACCGCCTTCCACCTGGCCCAGAAGGGCTACAAGAACGTCACCGTGCTGGACCGGTGGCCGGCGCCGTCGAAGGAAGCCGCCGGTACCGACCTCAACAAAGTCGTCCGCACCGAGTACCCCGAGCCGCTGTACGCCAAGCTGGCGACGGACGCCCAGAAGCTGTGGCGCGATGAGGCTGGGCTGTATGCCGGCCTCTTCCACCAGACCGGCTGGATCATTGCGGCCTCGGACCGCTCGATGCCGTTTGTCACGAACTCGATCCAGACGGCCAAGAAGCTCGGCGTGCCGCCGGCCCGCGCCATTACCACGGGCGAGATCCACCAGCGGTGGCCCGAACTGAGCGGCCGTTTCCCGGGCTGGCAGTCCTTCTGGTCCGAGGCCGGCGCCTGGGTGAACGCCGGCGAGGGCATCCGGCGCATGGCGGCCGCCGCGGTCCGGGCGGGCGTCCAGTACATCGCGGGCGAGGCGGGCCACGCCGTCCAGTTGCTGTTTGACGCGTCCGCCCGCTGCATCGGCGTGCAGTGTGCCGACGGCAGCTGCTACTTCGGCGACCAGATCCTGCTCTCGACCGGTGCCGCCGCTGGCGGCCTACTGGACCTCAAGGGCCAGATTGTGGCCAAGGGCCACACCATCGGCCACATCCACCTGACGGCCGAGGAGCGGGCGAAGTACAAGAACATACCCATTGTCGACCACCTAGAAGGAGGTAGGTCATGTTCCAGGCTTGCTTGCATTCTGTCCCCCTCCTCGGCATCAAGCAATGTTTTTGTACTAACCGACGCCTGCATCAGGCATGTTCTTCCCTCCGCAGGAAGACGGCATCATGAAGATCGCGGCCGTGCACTTTGTGACAAACTACGCGCCGTCGCATCCCTCCGTGTCACTACCTCGGTATCGCTCCGACCATGTTACGGACGGCATTCCCATTACCGTGGAGGCAAAAATGCGCAAGTGGATGAGAGAAGTCATTCCCGAGCTGGCCGACCGAAAATGGGACGAAACCCGCATCTGCTGGTATGTTTTTATTTACAGTTTACCGTTTGCTATTTTCCTTTCTTTTTATTTTCTATTCCATTTGTTTATGACTACAATCTAAATTTGTCTGTCTACAGGGACGGAGACATGCCGGATTACAACTTTCTCATCACGCCCTCGCCAGAGCACGAAAATCTCACCGTAGCCGTGGGCGGCTCGGCACATGGTTTCAAGTTTCTGCCCGTCATCGGGCACTACATCGCACAGGCAATGGAGAAGACACTGGATCCGGATATTGCGAAGAAGTGGAAATGGCGGCCCGAGGTGACGAAGATGTCGACCTTTGAAGATAACCCGCACCCGTTTACCCCTGAGGATCTGAACGATGTGCCAGGCTGGCGTCCTGTGGCATCCAAACTATAGGATCTTTCATTTTATGAGAGTAGATAGTAGCAACTAAGCACATGAACCAGCCGCCTTACCGTGTCCAGAACCCTGTAGAAAGCGTCGTGGCTGGCGCAGAATTGAGGCATCTTTTAGTTAGCCACTCTCGGACGGAGCACAAACCTCACAGAATCCGCACCCTGGTCGTAGATTCTGCCTCTACCCTCCTTCATTCCCCTCATATCATCCATTTCTTCCTCCGAGAAGTTATGATGGACGTTCCTATCCGCCACTTGGTGTACGGGTACTCTTGTGCTGCGTAGTATTGGAGATTTATGGAAATAGCCCAAACAGGGCCTGTCCGCGCACTAGGCCAACTCTCAGGGACACTAAGTCAGACCCACCGGCGCATTCACCTTCCTCGCATCTTGTCTCTCCGCATCTTATCCAGCTGGCTAACGTTGCAGCAGAGCCGGGCCATTGCCGATGGAAGAACGGTCTACCATGGCCAGAGATAAGGATGTAAGACAACGACGTATGTTGGTCTCGCTCGAAGGGGCCGCGTATTGTGATACCGCGAAGTTCTTAAAGACTGGACGTGAAGCTGGTCATCTAGGTGGGATTTTCTAGACTCCGTTCAGGGCACCACTACACTTCTGCTTTCACGTTTGCCATACGATTCCAGCCTCAGCCCGTCATGGAGATATCAAACGAAAAACAAGATGCGAGCTTTGACAAATGCGAGCCCACCACGGATGTCACGCCCGAGGTTGGGACCGTGGTCGAGCGCGACGATGGCGAATACCACCGAAACTTCACTTCGCGGCAGATACACGTACGTGGAACCCAGGGCGGCTTCAAACGAAATCCACGTAGGGGTTACTGACGCCGCGGACATGTCCTCAACAGATCATCTCACTCGGCGGCCAAATCGGCGCCGGGCTGTTCATCTCGTCGGGCAAAAACCTGCTCAACGGCGGGCCCGGCGGCCTCCTTCTCGGCTTTGCCGTCGTGTGCAGCTGCGTCTGGGCGCTGCACCAGACGCTCGGGGAGATGACCATCAGCTTTCCCGTGTCCGGCAGCTTCATCGACTTTGCCGACCGCTTTGTCGACCCGGCCTTTTCCTTTGCGGCCGGGTTTTCCATGTGGCTTGGATGGACCGCCATCATTGCCGCCGAAGCCGTCTTCTTCATTACGATCGTCAACTACTGGGCACAAGACCGCATCCCCCAGGCCGCCTTGAGTACTGTAACCCCTTCTTCTAAGATGAACTTCTGTCAAGGTTCAAAGGACCTCGCATCTAATACTTCGGACACATGTAGTCACCATTTTCCTGGTTGTTCTGGGAGCTCTGTTTGTTCTCCCCAACTACGCCTTTGCCTGGTTTGAGTATTTCGCGGCCATCCTCAAATTTGTCGCATTCATCATCTTCATCATCACCGGCCTTGCGTTGATCCTCGGTGCCGGTCCCAAGGGGCACAAAGCCGACGGCAAAGTGTGGACCACCGATATGGCCTTTCTGAACGGATTCAAAGGCTTCAGCGAAAGCACCTTGTTGGCCATCCTAGCCATAGGAGGTGAGTACTGCTCCCTGGGCCTTGGAACATTGTTGGATTGTGTTCGACCCGACCGAAAAGGAGGATGAGCAACGTCTCACCGTTTCTTTTTTTGTCCCTTTGTCTCAGACAACACGTTTACGGGGTTCATGGCGGGCGAAACCAAAAACCCCCGCTACTCGGTCGGCCACGCGGCGTTTTTGATTCCCATTCGCGTCACCGTGATCTACCTGATCAGCATGACCTTCATCGGCCTGCTGGTGTCCCCGACCAACAGCCAGCTGTTCGGCGGCAGCGGCGTCGCGGCGTCGCCCTTTGTGATCGCCGTGAGCCAGGCCGGCATCCAGGGCCTCCCCGATTTTTTGAACGCCGTCATCATGGTGGCCGTGGCCTCGATCGCGGCAGAGAGCTTCTTCGTCGCGACGCGCATCCTGCGCTCGATGGCGCACCAGCGGCTCATCCCCCGGCTCCTGGCGCACGTCGACCGCCAGGGCCGCCCCGTGCCGGCCCTCCTCGCGACGACGGCGATCACGGTCCTGATGGCCTACATCAACCTCAGCGCCGGCGGCATAACCGTGTTCAACTGGCTCGCGCAGATCTCCAGCACGGGCTACTTCATGGTTTGGGTCTTTGTGGGCATCACGTCGTTCCGCTTCCGCGCCGCCCTCAAGGCGCAGAACGATCCCCTGTTCCGCCAGCCCTATGCGTGGAAGTGTGCGCTCTGGCCCTTCCCGCCAATATGGCTTCTCACCTGCTGTGCCCTCTACCTGGGGTGCTCCTTTTACTTGGCCCTCTATCCCATTGCACGTAACCGCCTTTTTGCTTTTCCTGGACTCTCTTTTGCGCCTCGCTGTTCTCTTGCTTACACCCTTGGGTTCATAGGGCTCCGACACGGTCTCCGCGTACTACTTTTTCCAGTACATGTTTGGCACCGTTCTCATCGTGGGCAGTGGCCTCGCGTACAAAGTCGTCATGCGCACGAAGCTTCGCGACCCGAAGACTGCCGACCTCCAGACGGGACGCCGCCCGTTAAGCCCCGAAGAGCTTGTCGAATTAGACGAGTACCAAAAGTTGCCACGCTGGAGGAAGTTCTACTCTTTTATCCAGCTGTGGTAGTTTTTGGCGTTTCGGCCATTGATATACAGTTTGGGGTACTACCAAGATGACCATCAAGAATTAGCATAGGTAGACATTACTCTGGCGGCGAGGGTATCCTGAGTTGTCACGTAGATTGCCTAAAAAATGGTATAAAGCGCAAAAACGCGAATGGAAGGTTTTTATAAATATCGTTCTGCGGGACGGTGTCAACCAGATTTTGACGCGCAGTTAACCAACATTTGTGACCTTTATGCTTCAACACTGCATAAACTCGTCTCTCTAAATCAAACGAAGATAAAAAAGAGAAAAAAAAAATTGAATACTTAAACAATTTGCGCGAATATTGTTTTCGAGTTTACCAAGGGACGGGCCTGAGAATTCAGCAAACCCGATACATATATGGTGAGCACCCTTAGTAGGAAGAACGTCATTTTTTACTTGAGTCAATGAAAAAAAAAACCTACACTTTTTAATCTACTAGATAGTAGCACCTGAATTCCCTCGTTGTCGTCGTTTGCTTTCGATATTGCACTCATCTCAATCTCAGGGGGCCATTCAGGGGCATGTGGCCCGTGCACCTTCATGCCTGAATTCTAAGACGCTAATCCAATCGGAACCACTTCAACGACGCGTCTTTTCAACGCCAAACGCTCTCTCAAGCCAAAACTATCATGACGGCAATGCCTGTACAAAAATGTCGCGGCGTCAAGTAAAAGGCGAATATATCGAGACGGTGGGTTGTTTTTCGCAAGATACCTCAAAAGAAACCGATTTCCCCCCCCCCCCCCCGTGGCCTAGGTCTCGTCAGCCGCAGGAAGAGGACGATCGAAGCTGACATGGCAACCCCTCGTTTAGGACACGGGAAATAAGGTCTCGAGAAAGGCGCACTTGCTTGGCACACAAAATATTATTCTTGGCGGAAAGAGCATCATCCAGCAGGATGTCATGGTCCGGGGCGACCTCGTCCGGTCCCTGCCGGCCTCCAACAGCAGTGGCCCGGTCTCGAGCACGGCCATCTCCATCGGCCGGTACTGTTTTCTAAGCAAGGGATGCTGCCTGCGGCCACCGGGACGGTTGTGGAAGGGGTATGTATCGGATGCTTGGTCCAACATTCCATTCCCCTTCGGATTAGCATTCGATGATGAGCCTTCTGAAACTGACCGCGTCCCTTGTTGGTTTTGGTTCAGCGTGTTTTCGCATATGCCTCTGCGCATGGGCGACCACGTCTTCGTCGGCTCCGGTGCCACGCTCATGGCGGCGTCGATCGGCAGCCATGTGCACATTGGCGAGAACGTGGTCGTAGGCGACTTCGCCATCATTAAGGATTACGTGCGCATCCTCGACGGCACGGTCGTGCCGCCGAACATGGTCATTGCCAGCTTCAGCATCGTTGCGGGCCAGCCGGCCCGCGTGGTCGGCGAGTTGCCCGAGGGCGGCCACGAGGCGTTTGAGCTGCGCGACCTCTACAAGACCGTGGGCAACAACCCGCAGCCGATGCCGGTATGAGCCGACAAAGACGAGCGTGGGAAATGGAGCCTGTGCTGTGCGCTGCATCATATTTTACGCTGGATTGTTTTTGGGCTTTTTCAAAAACGGTTGCTGTTTGGTCCATGGTATTTTGATGTTCACGGCTGTCGCTGATATTGATATCCTGTCTGTTTTGCTGCCTCTCTCTGACGACGAAAAGGCCTCTTTTCATTGTGTTGCTGATTGTTCTTCTGAACTACGCCATGGCTGCCGGTTCTTTACCCGCATCCTCAACGATTGCTGCGCGGCTTCTAGCTTGTTAGACATCCTCGGAACCTGGAGTGTCGCGTAGTAGCTACACGGCATCGCGGCGAACCGGAGCCCATGCATTATTTACGCTCTACCACCACCTTGTACTGTTTTGTCAAGAAGCTTCGAGGTATGCCCTTCTAGTAGTTAGAATTTCTGGAGGCTCGCAGTATTTGCTTGCGAATGCAAGATACGCTGCGAACCTGCGCCATATGGCACGGTAAACAATGTGATGTCACAAAACTGATGCAAGTCTATGCTGCTATGATTGAGGACAACCTCAAACTCAATCCCTCACGATCAAGTGTGATCTGATTTGTTCAATCTCCTCCTTGGTGAAGCCGCACTCGGTCTCAAAGTACCCAGCAGCACCGCCGAATTCGCTTTGAAGCATTTTCAGAGTATCGAGCATGCTATCACGCCGGGCACCGACCATGCGTCGGGCACCCGCTTCAGTTGTAGCACCCTGTTTCAAGATAGCCGAGACCAAAAACTCCGTCCACGCACCCAGGCCATCCTCAGTTAGGCTGTATTCGTCGGCGACGACTTCGTCAGGCACACCACACAGGCTCAGAATCAGTGCACCGAGCACTCCGGTACGGTCTTTGCCAGCCGTGCAATGGATAATAAAAGCATTTTGAGGGGGTGGGTGCTCGAGAATGTGCTGCATAATTGTCCGGTACGCCGGCGCGCCGGTTTTCAATATAGTAAGATAGGCATTGACCATCCCCTAGGGAGACGGATGTAGATTGTCAGTGGCAGAAACGTACCTAAAAAAAAAAAAAAAAAAACGGAACAGCCAAATTGAAGAGCTACCTTTGGACTATCATCTTGATATTCGGCGTGTCTCTTGGCCAAGCTGACGGGATCGTAGCTCTCCTCCGGAAACACAGGGCTGGATACTCTCTCAACGCCCGGCCAGTTGATCACTGAGGCTTTGGAGTCAGACACCTGCATCTTCTGGATCTCGGTGTTTGAACGCAAGTCGTAGATGTGCGTGACGCCGAGGGAACGGATTTTCTCGACGGCCTCGTCCGTTGCCATGGTCGGCTCGCCGCATCGGAAAATATAGTTTCGCCTGACGTAGGCACGTTCTGGCTGAGAAATTGGATAGCCGCCCAAGTCCCTAAAGTTTGGAATGCCTTTCAGATGGACAAAGGGAGGGGACGGGAGTGACGTGGACGTCTCCGGGTCTGGGCGACCTGTTGAACCCATTGCGGAAAAAGAGAGACTTGAATAAAGGGCGTCGATGAAAGTCTCTAGCTCACGAGTGTGATTGGAGGCCGACTGAGAAGAGAATCAAGGGTCTCTCCTTTTTACGGTGAAATTCAAATGACACCTTCAGCCCTCGGATAGAAAAGAATTGTCCAGTCGTCCGTCAACGTGGACTGGCTAAGACCGCCGCGGGGAAGCTCAGCGCCCCGCCGGTTTTCCCGATTCTCTCTAGTCTTTTTGTAGGACATTCGTCTCACTGAGGTGAACATATCAAAGCGATGTGAACTGCTTTAGTTAACAATAATCTCGAGTTCATTTAAACACCATACTGATTCATTTTCACGGTTTAAGTGCTCTGAACGGTCTACACGTTGGAGATTCAAGAGAATGACATTTGATTTCATTTTTCAGTTCATTTTTTAGAAAAAGATAACGTGTCAGTTTCAAATTCTGTGAGTTTCAAATTTACAAAACATGAATGGTACATTTGCCATCTCAAAACCAGGGCACCCCTGAAATAAATAAAACACACGAAAGCTTTTAGTCCGTATCGTCCGGATGGAACACGAGCGCCCGCACTTCGATGCTCTGCCGCGCCGGCGCGTTCTCGCCAACGGCCGGGTCGACAAACGCCGTGTGCGGCACCCGCCGGGCGCGGCCGTCCGTCTTGCTGTCGAAGCACTTGATGAGGAGCACCTCTTGCGGGGTGAGCCCGAACTTGTAAAACCACCGGTGGCCCGCGTCGTAGCGCACCTGGAACGTCTCGCCCTTGCGCGTCGGGTAGATCAGGCCCGTGGGCACGAGCTGCTCCTCGCCGACCGACTGCGCCTCGGCGACCGCAAGCGGGTCGCGCCGGATCGTCTGAATGGGCCGCCACACGTTGATGATCTGCACGCGGCCGCGCAGCAGAGCCTCGGCGTCCTCGGGAAGGTGGTGCGGCACGCGCGAGAGCGACGCCGTGTACGACTGGTCGATGTGCACGCGCTGTGCCGGCCCGCGCCGCGCCCGGTCGGGGTTGCGCCCGCCGTCGCCGGGCTCCGGCAGATCGCGGCGGACGGTGTGGTCAAAGATGAAGACGCGGCTCGCACCCGTTCTAGACAAGAGCGGTCAGTGGCAATGGTCACGGGCAAAGAAAAAAAAAAATCAAATCAGTTCAAAACAAATGGCTGTGGCACGCCTCCTGCCAACATACACGTCTTTCAGCAGCTGCTCCGTCTCCGGGTAGTACGTCTTGCGAATCTGCTCGTCGTCCACAAAATCCTTCTCCGTCGCTTCGTGGCGGTAATATTGGAAGCCGTTGCCGTCGAGCGTGTACTTGTCCTCTTCGCCCGTGACGTCGTGGATGGTCACCGGGTGGGCCTCAAAGGGTCGGTAGTACGTCTCGGGCCGGTCGACGTAGGTTGCGTGCGGCGGGGAGCCGTCTTCCGCCGGCTTGTAGAAGTTGAGGGTGGTTTGCACATGGTGCGGCTTGGTCCGTTCGACGGGCGTGTTGGTGTCGACCTGCGGGCCGGCGCCGAAGCCTGCGGGTGCCTGGGGCTGCTGAACTGCTGCAGTGGCCATTCTTGACGCTGTCTGTAGTGTGTAAGGAGAATGGAAGGAGTTGGCCCTGGTTGACCTTTAATCTGTCGAATCTGTGATCACAAGTTGTAGCCGAGACACTAGCTGATGCTGAGCATGTATGGACGCGGGGAAAGCATCGAGTGGACGGTCTCCCATATACATATACGGCCCGTTTCCTGTTAAAGAATGGGCCCTGGTCGCCGCCATACAGAGAGACGATCACGTCAAAGGCGCCAAGCACGTCATGACGCGGAGGCTGGCCACACAGATGCCGTGGAAAGCTAAGCACGCCAATGGTTGTTTGTCTCACTGTATGTTGTGATCTCTGGTTCTTTATGGAATTTGTAATGCTCGATTATAAATACTCGCTGACCATGTAAGCGTCAGATGTTTTCCTTCTGCGTTCGTCGCTCATGAAGTCTATGGAAATCCGTCGTCTATTTATAAGCCAATCAATCCAGAATGTAATGCAACCTCATGCAGCGGCAGAAATCAAGTTCCCTCTAATTTCCGTCCCCGTCTCAAAAAACCATCCAATATCCTTCATTACAAATGGCTACAGGCTGCCGAGTTGTGTCTTGGGTAACTTGACCAACTTGGTGATGACAGTGCCGTCGTCGAGTTCGTCCACTTCCTCTTCTATGGTGTAACCTCGCCAATGAGGAATCAAAACCGCCCACACGTACCAAAAGGCAACGGCGGCCACCAGTCTGTTATGTTGCGTCAGCTAGTGTAGTTGAAGACCAATAATCAGAATAGAAGCCAGTGTTCCGTGGGGTGACTTACATGCTCACGCCAACGATCGCGTACGTTGCGTAGAATAAACCAGATGCTGGTGGTGTCTTTGGTGGAAAGAAAGGTGCTGCGATCAGAGACAGGCTCAGAGCGATCTTCAGCAGCACGGCCGGGATCCAGACTTTAAAGGGCCGCTTCAGCTCCGGCCGCCGGTACCGGAGGTAGAGAAGGCCGCCTGCAATGGCGATCGAGGTGAACTGCCCTGGGTAGCCTTCCACTTCCAAGATAAAGGAATACACCTCGGCTGACGGCGGCAACACAATGACGAGAAACGACGGGATGTAGTGTACGACAAAGCCGCCCAGAGGCGAGCCAAAAGGTTTGGTCGACGACAAGAGGCGTGAGAAGGGGAGAAAGCCCTGCCGTGCAATTTCTTGTTTGACCCGGGCCTTGTAGAGTCGCATGTTAGCCCGTGTCCTTGTTACAGCACGAACAGTTTAGATAAAAAATGTAGCTTGCTCACCATGGTAAAAGCCACAACCATCACGTTTCCCGCGGCTGACAAGGCAATGGCGAGGGCGAGGGCGATGCCTCCAACGTGTCGGCCAAACACGGTTTGAAAGAACAAGGCGCCCACGAGCTCTCCGCTGGTTTTGATGGTGTCGAGCGGTACCACCAGGAAGTAGGCAACGTTGATGAGGAGGTAGAGAATGCAGGACGTGACGAGCGCGGAGGCCGTCACGGAGCGCAGCGTGCGCACGGGATCCTTCACTTCGTTCAGGACGTTGTTGGCATTCTCGAGTCCGGCGTACGAGTAGAAGACCTTGAACAGGGCGGTGGCCATGACGCCCCAGTTCCAGTTGGAATCGCGCCAGAGAACGTCCCAAAGCCCTGCCGTCATCGTCGAGGACTCGCCGGTAAGAGCGGTCGCCCATGCTATCTCTACCACCGTGCCGCCGTCCTGCCGGGCCGGGTCGGACCGCCGGAAGAGCACGACGAACAGGCCCGAGAGAATCATAAACACGACCAGGCCGACCTTGAGCCAACCCAGCACGTTCTGGATGCGCACACCCGTGACCCGAAAGCAGCTGTGCACAATGGTCACGACCGTCAGCAAGCCGACGGCCAGGCCCTTGCGCAGCAGCTCGCTTGGGGCCTCGATGCCCACGGCGAACAGGACGTACTGCGAAAACACGACGCAGTTGGACGCCGTGAAGCCCAGGAACACAACGAGAAAGGTAACGAGCACCGACGCGAGAAAACGGGGCCGCTGGTAGGTAAACTCAAGGTACACCTTTTCGCCGCCCGACCGGGGCAGCATGGAGCCGTATTCGAGGGCGATGCCTAGCCCGCAGGCGGCCACGCCGGCGCCGACGACCCACAAGAGCAGGGACAGGCCAGGGCTGCCCACGCCCCGGAGAATCGTGCCCGGCGTGGCAAAGATGCCGCTGCCGATGACGCGCGAAATGACGAGGATATACGCGCTCTGCCAGCTCAGGTTGCGGCCGAGGGTCGAAGTCTCGGGCAAGACGTCGTCTTCGATGGCGTGCCGGGGCAGGGAACGGACGGAGGCGGTGTCGACATCGCTGGGTGCCAGCGACGATACAGAGGCTGACGCTGAGGAGGGAGGAGAGGCGGCGTCGGGAGATGCTTTGCGGACGGGTTTGGAAGGCGGCGAGGGGGGCGAAGAGAGGAGCGGGAGGGCCTCGCTGTCGTCGTGCTGGCCGGCCATGATGCCGATTATCTCGCCGGCATGGGAGTCGAACGATTTCCTCTACGACGAACGACAATAAAACAAAATGGCTTATTTTGTGTCTGGTAAAAATGAAGAGGAGAAAACGCTCGCCACAGTCGGTCGCGCACGTAGAGCAAACCGTCTTTTCTTTATGTCAAAGGGCATCGCAGGCATGGTCGGTTGTTTGCTGCTCCCACATGACAGCTCGTTTTTCCCTTTTGTTTTCGTCTTTTGTGAGACAGTCTCACAGTATGTCGTATCACTTTCGGCCTTTTCCCATGTGTGCTTTTCTTCCGTGTTTTTGCGCCTCCCGGAGCCATGCTGGCCAAAATGGAAGCCGGCATGTTTTCCCGCCTGCGGTTTGACCCCTGACCTGCCCAAAGGGGGCTCGCACGTCATCGAACAGTGAGCTGACGAAAAAGGGGGCAACCGGCACGAGCTTTTGTGAGCGCTAATACCCCATCGATCCTATCAAAGATGTGATTTGTTATAGCGACGGTAGTCTTAGAGGAGTTCGAGCAAGATACTCTTATGGTTTTTGGATTTATAATACGTTTTTACGCGATTTCACAGGTCAAATTCGTTGTATGAGTAAACAAAAAAGAACAAAAAAAGAGAGAAAAAGTAAGAGAAATACAATCTTACGGACTGTCAATGAGTATTCGTATTATTTTTGAGGCTCATTGCTCCGCAGACGAAACTTGGTAGAACATTAGATTTGTGTTCGAAATTATCATCTTATTTTTCTTTTGCCCAGTATCGGTTTCTCCTTGTATGTGTTCGCCTTTGCCCATATTCAAAAGCGCTGGATACAAAATACTATTCGGTTTGTTTGCACGCTTTCATTCACATCTGCAAGGTGCAGCGGTGATGGGAAGATGTTGTTTAGCCCCGAGGACAAGAGGAGAAGCACAGGATGTAATGCCGACATATCGTTCGACGACCTGCGTGTGCAAATCAAAAATCAAGTGATTAAAATCGCGTTTCGAATCTACGTACTTTGTACACTTCAGTTTCGGGGGCGAAACAAGGCCGGCTTCTATATCATACGCAGGCGTGATATCGCATAGACAACTCCAACTTCAAACAGCCGCACGCCAATACTGAGCTCAGTACGTTAAGCTACCGAGGTCTTCTCGCGCGCATCGCCGACGGCTGTCTTGTTTTCCGAACCTGCCAGGCTTCCATCCTCCTCCGAGGTCAGTTGTGTTTCGGGAACCCGTAGTCGTTTTCTGTTAATAGACGAGTTAGTACCTGAAAACACCACGTCGTTCTGCGAATGCACACTGCGGCGTGAAAAAAAGACAGAAAAAAAAATACGTACTCTCCGTTGTTGCCGTAGAGGAAATACACGCCCCAGGTCATGGCCACGAGCAAGGCTGTCATGACGGCCGAGTACACGTAGCCCCGGGGGAACCGCGGCGACTCGACCGTCGGGTAGACGAGCAGCGGGATCCACGCGTTCGTCGACGTCGCAATGGCCGTCATGATGATCAGCGTCAGCGCGCGCTCTTCGATGCTGTCGCGCAGGATCACGTTGGCCCAGCCGTAGAGCACCGAGGAGACCGCCACGGACGAGTACGTCACGCTAAAGGCAAACCACTTGGCGGCCTCCGGCACCGACCAGATGGCCAGAATCACCAGCGCCGTGAAATTGAACGCAGACGCCAGCGTAATGGCCGTCGGCCGGTTGACCCACAGGTCCGCGCTGAAGTTGACGGCGAGCACAAAGAAGATGCCCAGCGCCGGGCTGATGGTGCCCAGGTTGTTGACCGTGGCCGTGTCGAAGCGGTGCAGGCTCTTGATCCAGAGCAAGAAGGTGGCCGTGTTGGCGCTGCTGTTGAAGAAGAGAATGTCCCAGAACACAATGACGTAGAAGCGCCAGTTGCCCACGAGGATGCGCCGCAGCAGGGCCACGGAAAAGGGCGTGCGCGTAATGGTCGCGCCCTGCCGCAGCAGGCGGGTCCGCGCATGCTCCAGCTCGGCGCCGCGGATGACGAGCCGGTTCGGCATCGCCGGCGTGCCCGGCCAGATAAAGTAGCCCAGAATAGCCAGCGGAATCGTGATGATCGCGTTGATGATAAACGACCACCGCCAGCCCGCCAGCCCGTGCGAGCCGTCGAGGTACCTGGTGGCCGCGCCCTGCAGCAGACCCGCCGTCAGCGTGCCCAGCGTCAGGCCGGTGTAAAAGGCGCCGCCGCGGCGGCCGATCTCGCTGCTCTTGTACCACGAGCCCAGCACGAAGTGCACGCCGGGGAAGTACGAGGCCTCAAAGATGGACACCATGAAGCGGTAGGCCATGATTTCGCCGTAGCTCTGGGCGCGGTACTGCAGCAGCGTGAAGATGCCCCAGGCGAGGTCGAGGCTGGGCACGAGGTAATGCATGGGTACGCGCGGGAAGAGGTACATGAACGGCAGCAGGCCGACGACGTTGCCGACGACGAAGATGGTCTGGAACTGCACGAGCTGGTTGCCGTTGAAATGGAGATCGTCGGACATGCCAGAAACGTAGGCATTGTCTAGACGAAGCGGTTAGTATTTCATTTTTGGGCGTCTTCCTCTAGTTATGGATATATTTCTCTTCTCCTGAGTGTCTTCTCTGGGAATAATGTAGGCACGCACTGATGTTGGACTGATCGATGTACTTGACCCAGTACAAGATGAAAGCGTACGGAACGATCAGCAGATCGAGCTTCAAGATCAAACGGCGCTCTGCCTTGGAGTCGGCCGGATCGTACCAGTCGTACCATCTTCGGGCTCTCGGGGCCGGTTCTGCCGGCTCGGCCGGCTGTATGCTTGTCTCCGCCATCACGAAACCCGGGACTCAAGCTCAACAGAAATGCTCAATCTGGACAGCTGTGCAGGACAATCAAAATAAAGCACATGCAAGTGGCCAACGTTTTCTTCCGACAACTGCAACCCTTCTGACGCAACAGCTGGTCCATCCATCCTTCAGGATCGCTCTATATATAGTGATATGCAAACCCGTGGGCATGGCCTACACGCTCTCTCTCTTTCTCTCCACAAGATTTTTTGTTGTTCTCTAACCCGACAAAATTTTTAGCGAAGTTGTCACTTCACGCCTTGATCACGTCACGTAGGTTGTAACGATCTTATACGTCGATCTCCCCCTCCCCTTTTCGCCCGGTTGGCTTGCATCGGTAGCTCTACCTTGGCGGCGGTTTTGCGTACAATCGCATTGTTTCGAGAGAGAAACTGAAAAGAAAAAAAGGCTTCATGATAATAGATATCTAACCGGATCCAAGGAGAACGTGAAAGATCTGGATCAACAGAAGTCAGAGCAACTTATTTGATGTGTTAAACCGTCTGTTGGCAGCTTGCGATCCATTACGTTGATTTTATTTTATTTTTGTCTTCTTTTCTTCTTCTTTTTTCATCCTTGGAATTTCTACACTTTGTCCCCCTGTACGCTATCCCACATGGCTACCGTTTCCTTAATGTGGCATCCGACCACGGATTTTTTGATGATGCCATACGCCACACAATGGCGCGAATACCTACCCTGCATTTCTTGCATTTCGCAAAGCGCGGTGACGGTGACCGCTGAACTTAGCTCAAACCAGCAATCAAAAACCAGAACCAAAGAGAATTCAGAGGGCTTATCAAAATGTACACCTATCTTTCTTTTCACCCTCTTTTCCGCATATTTCGGTCTGATACGTTAAGCCTCATTGATGTTTAGATTATCCAGGAAGCCGGAGAACATATCTCAACGGTAAACCTGTAATAAAGGGGTCCTTTTACGTCCATGTAACGGCATCTTGTGTCTTTTCTGGCATTTGCACGGAGAAGACGAAAGCTTGCTAGATACTCTGTACAAACGGCTCTGCTAGCCAAACCAAACGAGACGAAATAAGGACCGACGTCGCTCATGATCCGCCAGATAGCACAAATTATATAGCTGCGAATCGCAGGTCTGGCCAGATGCGGCCAGGACGCGCTATCTAGAAAACGTCATTACACGCCGACGACGCGTCACGGACAAGAATGCCTGCCGGCTCTTTCAAAAACAACTCCTGGTCAACACTTAGATAGACTATCACATTGCTAGAGCACTTTCTGTCAAGCCTATACCGTTTTGAGACATTCTTAAGCGACTAGAGCCTTTCGTGTACTGGTGGCATCTTTCTAGCTGCACGTATCATGGGCCATGTGCTCCCACACGAAACCATTGCGTTGGAATAATGCACGCACCGTATTAGCTGCATGGTTGAACCGTTCTTACATTTCTCTTCGGTTTGTAATCCAACGCCCTGGTATAAATTTGGCGAAAGAATAAGCATTGTCAGGGCGCTTGTTTCAGAAAACAAAATGGAAAAGCCATGTGGCGTAACAAAATATTGCGTAAACAATTCTGATAGTCGTTAGTTGTTGTTATCCATTATATATAACAAACAGGCTTTGATAGTACTGCATGAGATCGACGAAGGGGGTCATTGTGGCATCTAATAGAACGTGCTACGTAGTTAGATACTGGTCTATATCACAATCTTTAAGGTCATCTTCGACATGATATTTCTAGCCTTGATTTTTGTCACTTTTCTTACTCCTTGGGTTGTGGAGTACGTTAGAACTTGTCTGGAGCCCAAACCAAGCAGCATTTGCTCATTTATGTGATGACGATTGGCTCAGTCATATACCCCCGATTTTCTAATGCCACCTTCAAAAGCTATGAGGTTTCGCATACCATCCCTCTGCGTTTCAATATAGAAAATGAGGCACTAACATATGAAAGAATGGCGGAGAAACTGCACCGAAAATTTCCGTTGATATAATAGTGAAGACGCAGTACTTTTGACTTGTATGGTAGGGCTACAAAGGTAGATAGTGACTGGTTTCATTCTTGGCTAAATACCGACTCGTAGAAGCAGCTCATAGAAGCGAACGGAAACATGCACATATTGACCGTTATATAGATGTATTCAATAACGTAAGAGCAAGAATGGAGAAAAGAGCTCCAATCCAGACGAGAAGCCGATATTTATTTTCTTTTATCTTCGACCTGGAAAGAACACAATATCGGATCTAAGTTAAGGCCCTTCAAGTTCTATTGTCAACAATTGTATTCCCCCTCCTTTCATATAATCACCAAGCAGCTCCGAGTAATTTAAACGGACCCCCGGCAGTCATCCAACACTATACGCAGAGTCATTATCCAAGGGTAACGACCAAGGTGCACCGGCTGAAAGCAAGTGATGTCGTCCTGTTTTTGCCCCCCGGGAGGGATCCTCTTCCTACACCCGTACGGCTTTCAAAGTGGAGATCCTATTTAGAGTGGAGGATGTTTGGTCGTTCACATTGTGGCATTTGGTTTCCTTTAAGCCAAGAAAACGGGCAGGGAGATCGAAACATCCGCAAAACCTGGACTGAATACGCTGGACAGACAACAGACAAGAAGCCTCCGTCACTTTGGTGAAAGAAACCACTCAACACCTTCATCAGAGCACCAACGCTTCGAAAACAATGATCTACTCGGGCGTGGCATCGTTCGTTGTCGGGGCCTTGTCCCTGGCAGCGGGGACAGTGGCTGCCGACTGCAGCCGCGACACGCTGGTGGCTGCGGCGGAGACATATATCGCGGCGCAGAGCAGCGGCCAGCTCGACGACCTCCAGAAGCTGTTTGACACGACCGTCGGCTACCAGGAGAACAACAAAAAGGCCACCATCACCACGGGCCTGCTGAGCAAGGCCCTCAAGCTCAACCACAACCGCACCACCGCCGACACGACGCAGTGCGCCTCGTACACCGAGCTCATTTCCACCGCCGGCCCCTACGTGATCGGCACGCACATCACGCACACCGCGGACGGCGCCAAGATCACGCTCATCGACACCATCGCGGCCACCACGGGCGACTGGGCCTTTGATGCGGCCAAGACGCTCTCGTACGTGTCGACGGAGGACTGGGGTCCCCTGGACGCGTCGCAGCAGTCGAGCCGGGCGACATTGCAGGCCGCCGCCGACGCCTACCTCGACATGTGGAGCAACAGCACGGCCATCAACGCGGTGCCGTGGGGCACGCCGTGTGCCCGCACGGAGGGTTCGGCGCATGTGACGCCGTCCTGCAAGTCCGGTGCGCCGAGCGGCGGCACCGCGGCCGGCCGCAACACCGACCGCCGCTACGTCATTGACGAGACTGTGGGATCGTGCAGCGTGGCGTGCGCCTTTGGCGGCCAGATGCCCGACAACCACGAGTTCCGCCTCATCTCTGGGAAGCTCCGTCTCGTCCATACTATCACGGTGTAGCTCGTGGTTGAGTCAGGAAACGTCGGGAGGCGGAAAATTGCTTGTGACTATTTTGAATCCACGGCCATTCTCTACAAGTGCCTGTATTCTGATTGAGAAAATTATCGTGAAAGTATCGCGAACATCGCTTCATTTATTGAGTTTTCTTTTCCTACTCTATTTATCTCAACGACGAATGTTGACCGTAGGCCCCAATCTGGTGATAATCCACCTAGACACCGGATAATTTATTTTTTTTGCAAACAGCCGCCTTTCCTTCCGAGGATTGTGAAAGGCACACGTCCCCCTCTTCACGGCCCGCTCCAGGGGTTTCCTCTACTTTCTGTATGATCTCGACAGAAGTATTCCCTCTGCCACACCAGTTGACCCCAAAAAGAATGTTACAATATGAAACGTTTTCGACCTGAGTATAAAAAGAGTTAAGAGAATCATTGTTTCTTTGCTTCCAAATGCCCACGACCGCCAGTGGACTCCGCCACGTCCACATCGTCAACGATCCGTTCCTGGATGCTCTGCCGCTTACCAGCCCGTCGGTTGCATATTTCGTTATTGCCTATTTACTTCCTGACTAAATAAACAGCTGGTTCCTGCATGCCGTTGGACCAAAGCGTGGGCTCGTAAGATGAGTACAGAGCTCAGGCTGATTTCCGCCAAAGGCCAAAGGCCAAATAAACGGCCTAGCGTAATGTCGAACCGGACCACGCTTCCGCACGCGGATGAGCCTAAGCTGTAATGTTTGTTTTCGACTATTCTTACCGAATCCTGGGAACGTTCGAAGCTGGAAACAAATCGCTAGGTGGAGAAGGAAAATCTTTATATACGCGACTACGCCATTGTTACCGCTGCTGGCTGGTTTGGAACCGGGCTTTTCTTTTCCTAGGTAACCACTTCGTTTCACTTTTTTTGTATTTTGCTTTGTTTTGTTTGTATCCGAGCCCTTTGGCAACCATCTATCATGCGGTATTCTGCAGCGCTCGTCGCCGCCCTGGCCCATTCCGCCGTAGGCCAGGTCCCCAAACCGGCAGCGGACGGCCGGTACACTCTCACTGCGGAAGGCATCAGAGCACAAGTAGGGCAACATTCCTCCGGCATAAATTGTCCAAAGACCTGGAAAACAGGACGCTAACATACGCGTAGTTCATTCCCTACGGTGCAACTCTGACAAACTTGTTTGTAAAAGACAAGCACGGCAATGACACCGACATCGTTCTGGGCTACGACGACGCCGCCTATTATCGTGTGTACTCAAATTTATATCCAAGTTATGGCCTGCGGTGATTCCATGATTTCATCAACAACTAACAAGGAACAGCCAAGGATCCCGGCCACCCAGTGTATAACTCCATTCCCGGGCGGTACGTCGGCCGCATCAAGAACGCCACGTACAAGCTCGACAACAAGACATACATCACCGAAAAGAACGACGGCGAGAATACGCTTCACAGCGGGGCCAACAACTGGTCGTACCGCGTGTGGAACGTCACGGCCGTGAGCAACAGCTCCATCACGTTTGCCATCTACGACAAGAACGGCTCCGAGAAGGGCATGCCCGGCGACGTGACGGCCAACGTCACCTACAGCTTGGCCAACCGGACCATTGACATCAAGATGTGGGCTTCTGCGGATGCCCGGACGCGTAGGTTGATTCTAATTCATTTTTATTCCAAGGAACAAACGTACTGAGAGGGCTTGACTAACGTAACAGCACTCATGCTGACCCACCACACCTACTTCAACCTCGACGCCTTTAAGAACCCGGCTTCCCCCAAGGTCTGGGACCATACCTTGTACCTCCCGTACTCGAAGCGCTACCTCGAAAACGACGACGGCGCCGTCCCCACGGGCAAGATCCTGACGGCGGCGCCGCTCTCGGTCAACGACTTTGCCTCGCAGCCGAACATCACCCTGGGCCACGCCGAGAACGACCCCAAGTTTGCCAGCAACTGCGGCGGCGGCGGCAAATGCGAAGGGTACAACGGCTACTTTCTGGCCGAGAACGTGCCCAAGGACGCGTACGTCGTCCGCCTGACGAGCCCGTTCACGGGCATCGCGGGCGAGCTGCGCACCGACCAGCCCGGCATCATGGTGTACACGTGCAACTGGATGGACGGCACGGCGCCGCTGAAGAGCACGCAGGGCACCGCCAACGTCACCAAGGTCGGGCGGAGCGCATGCGTGGCCATCGAGGCCCACGACTACCCAGACGGCATCAACCAGTACGTTCTTCTCTATTTTATGTCTTTGTTCTTGTTTTTGTTTTAATAAAGAAGAATGTCTGACGTCGCGTCCAGTCCCGAGTGGAACCGCACCGCCTTCGAGATCGCCAACCCCGGCAAGCCGTACACATGGCATAGCTACTGGACGTTCGGCGTTCTGTAAACAACTCGTAGCCATGATAAAAGCTACGACTTTTCAAGGCAATCCTTGGCCTTGCGTGGAAAAAGAAAAAAATGTACATACGTATTTTTGCGAACCCATAATTGAATACAACAACATGAGATTCTCTTTCAAACATTTGACAACAGCTTTGTAATGTCCCTCATCTCCTCCCTCGTTTGCGCGATAATGGCGGCGGCCCCCTTGACGTCGCGCACCAGACCCACGCTGGCTCCGACGTACGTGGCCACGCGGCCGTCAGGGCCCCAGGCCGCACTGCCGCCGGCCTTGGCTGCCGCGTCGTGCCGCTTCTTGAGCTCGTCAAAGGGCACGCCGGCCTTGTGGTCTCGCCAGGTCTGGTTCAACAGGCCGCGCGGACTGTACTGCGCCGGCCAGCCAAAGGTGCCGCGCAGGTGGTTGTAGAGCTGGGTTCGGCCCGTCGTCGCGGCACCGTCGCTGGCACGCACCACTTCGGCCTGGTACGCCGGGTTGATGCGGGCCTCTGTCGACGCGAGAAACCGCGTGCCCATGGCTACGGCCGCAGCACCCAGTCCCAGCACTGCGACCGCCCCGCGGCCATCTGCGATGCCGCCCGCCGCCACCAAGGGGATGTCGTCGTTCTTGTCATTTGCAATGGCATCGGCTATTTCCGGAAGCAGTGAGATCAAGCCCATGCCGTCGACCGCCCGCCCGTGGCCGCCTGCTTCGGCGCCCTGGATCACCAGCGCATCGGGCGGTGTCGTCGTGCTGGACGCAGCATCCAGGGCTTCGCGTAGCGTGCCCACCTGCACCCATACTTGCGTGCCCGGTGATGCATCGCGCACCCCGGCCGTCCAGCGGTCAAGCTCCGTCTGCCCGTCTCGGGGCGCAAACAGCCAGACAGCGCAGGGGCAGTGGTGCCGGACGGCCTCGGTCGCCATTTGAAGGTTCCCGTTCCAGACTTGGAACCCGACGCCGACGGGCAACAAACTACCCGAACTCGGGCCGGTTTCCGCTGCCGCCGCCGGCGGCAGCGGCGCCTTTTCCAACTGCGCTTTGGCTTCAGCCAAGTCCACCAGCGACGACTCGGGCATCTCGCCCGGACCGATGAAACCAAGCCCACCCGCACGCGCGACGGCAACGGCCAGGGCCGGACCGGAGAACACGCGCATGGGCGCGCTAATGAGCAGCGGCGACGACGTCCAGGGAAAGGCCTTGGCGAGGTGCTGCCGATGTTCGGCAGCCTGCCGGACAGCTCTCAGAGGTATTGACGCCATTGTATGTTGTTGTTTGCTCAGTTTGCAAAAAGGAAGTGTCCCGTTTTGCGAACTCGTGAACGTTTGAAAGCAATTCCTCTTCGGCGAACCTGCTTTGTCTTTTCACCGATCGTGTGCGTTTTGTCGACCTGTGATTGCCGCACATACATGATTGTATTTGATAGAGGCAAGCTCTGAAAACCGAATGTTCTATTCATGTGATTAAAGTCTCCGCGGAGAAGGTCAATCGTAAGACCGGCTCTCGGATCGGTCCAAGGGATATGGAAAGTTAGCGGAAAGACAGTGATTAAGGTAAAAAAAAAAAAAAAAAAAAAAAATGATAACTGTAAACCCTTGGCAGCTAATGTTATGACTCAAAATAAAATCATCCTTTTCAGATTTTTGAGCACATCGTCTTGGGTCTACCATGCTGGCCTGCATGATCACCTCATCAGAAATACTTTGTTATGTCGTCCTACAAATAGGACTCGGTGGTTTACAAATCAACGCTTGGTGCCTGCATATCAACATCTTCCAGCGGGCATAAGCTATTCCCATGTCGGTGTCCCAGCCATTCGACAGCGGTTTGCCAAGCAAGCCACTCGGGGTTCTTTTTTGCCATATAAAATGTCGCTGTGCCTGCCCCCGAGATTTTATCTTATTTACGTTAGTATGATGATGGGAAAGGCAAATATATCTTGAATTTCATCGAGGAAAAAAAACCTGAGAATGCATCTTCGAACGGACCACGTCGAACGAAACCTGCCCGTTCTACGGCAGCTGATCAAAGACAACCCGCTCGGTCTCCTAACCACGGCGATTTCGTGTGAGGGCTTCCCGCTACTGCAGAGCTCGCACGTTCCGTTCGTTCTCGACGTCGATGACGAGACCAGCACGACCGAATTGGGCCGGCTCCGCGCCCACATGGCAAAGGCCAACTCGCAGAGCCAAGCCATGTTGGCGTCGGTCAAGGCGGCCGACGGCAGCGCCAGCGGTTCAACCGCAACAGCAACAGCAGCTCCTGGCGTTCGTCGGCTCGCACAAGACGTCCTTGTCATCTTCACCTCGCCGGTACAGCACTATGTCACGCCCAAATTCTACATCGAGACCAAGCCAACGACGGCCAAGGTGGTGCCTACGTGGAATTACGCCGCGGCACAGGTGTACGGGCGGGCCACGATCTACTACTACGAGAATGGGGCGGTGCCCGGCGCACCCCAGGCGGCCGCCGTCGACGCGTATCTGGATACGCAACTGAACGACTTGTCAAGCCTAAGCGAGTCGTACATTATGGGCTACACGGGCACAGACGAACGACCGCTGCCGTGGAAGGTGGCCGACGCGCCGGAAAAATACCTGGCCATTATGAAGAGGAACATCATCGGCATCGAGGTTGCCATCGACCGGTTGGAAGGCAAATTCAAGATGAGCCAGGAACTACGAGAGGGTGACCGTGCGGGCGTTGTGCAGGGCTTTCGGGCTCTGGACACCGAAGTTGGCCAGAACATGGCAGATTTGGTACAGCAGAGAGCCCCTGGCCTAAGGACGACGTGACGCCTGTCGTTCTTCCACGTCACCCGTTATATATTTATTTCGTACGTTATGTTACGCCATGCAGAGCAAGGCTGTTTCTTGTTAGAGATGTGCATTCGCTCAAGGCATCGACATCATGTAAAGTCTCATTCGCTACAACAATATAACATTGCAATCTGAGGCACCTCGGTCCTTAATCTTACACATCCCGCTTAATACAATGTTTCCGACAACAAAACGACCCGCGGCGCCGTAACGCCGGACCAGCAGGCATTTTCACCGTTAATTCAGCGCCGGGTTGACCGGGCAAAAGTCAAAGTTGCCGGTCTGGAAGTTGTTGCCCCAGTACGGGGGGAACGGCACCGCCGGACCGCCGGCACCTTGTACAGCGAACGTTGTCACGAAGACGAGCAGCTCGGTGCCGCCGCTGATGGCCGCGGCCAGGATGTAGTTGTAGCGCAGGAACCAGTTGACGTAGCGCTTGCGGACGTAGAACTGGATGTAGAAGGAGAGGATGAAGAGGACCATGACGCTGGAGTTGATACCGACGCAGAGGTAGCCCAAGTACCAGAGAATGACGGGCGTCACGACGGTGTTGAAGCCCATCTTTGGGTACCAGCGATGCAAGAAATAAAACGGCAGTGGGAAAACCAGACCGAGCGGCAGAGCCAGCACAATCCACTGATACGTGCGGCCAATGCTGAACATGTATTTGGAAAGTCCGCCAAAGGCAATGGCCTACGTAAGGACAAAGGAAAGGACGAAGGCGGTTAGCCATTGCCTCAATACCACGAAAGAAAATAACACATGAAAAAAAAAGTACGAGTATCTTACGTTGGAGTTGAACGACTGGATGACCTGGCCTGACCAGATGTTCGTGCCCTGAATGCTAAGCAAAATGTCCCGCTGGTTGGTCGTGATGGAGGACATGAGCACGTAGTTGATGACGGCGCCCAGAAGCGTGCCGACCAGCGTGACGACGAACGTGCACCGCGGGCTCAGCTTGCCGTACTGGCCCAGCTTCAGGTTGCTGACGAGGAACAGAGCCTGCGACTGGGCGTTGGCGCCAAACAGCACAAAGTACATGTTGGCCACGGGCTTGCCCGGGTGCAGGTAGCCGCCGATGAGCTGGACCACCGTCGTGATGGGCACGCCGAAGCCGATCAGACCGCTCAGGGCACCGAAGAACAGCGTGGCCAGGAAGGAAAGCAGCGTCGCAATAAAGAACCCCCACCACGGCAGGGTCGAGTTGAGGTTGTAGATGCAGCCCAGGGCCACAATGGTCGACACCACGAGCACGGCCACGTACCACCACGACGGCACCTCGTCGTAGGCCAGCATCTTGAGGTAGTGGGGGTCGGTCTCGCCGTGCGGGTTCGGGTGGGCAGCCCTCTCGGCGGCAGACGCGCGCCACGTGGCGAGAAGCCGGCGTGGGCTCGCCCACCGGCGCACGGCGGCGCGGCTGGGGAGGCTGGGTTTGCCGAAGCGAGGGCGGTGGCGGGGCCACGAGGAGACCTGAAAGGCGGACTTGACGGCGTCGTAGTGCCACAGGTAGATGTGCACAACGGTGGCCGCGATGCTGAGGTTGGTCGTGAGGAGGTACGAGGCGTTGCTGGCGGCGAAAAAGGGCAGGCCCTCGGTCGACAGCGTCGCCGGGTCGACCTCGAAGTGGGCGTCGAGGATGGCCGACTGGTTGTAGACGACGTACTGGGACGAGTTGGACGCCTGCGAGAACAGCTCCTGCGCGAGAAAGGGGAACTTGAGGGCGCTCCAGACGTTGCCGTAGTAGAGGCCGATGAAGAGCACCGTGCACAGCACGTAGCCGACGAAGCCGTTGCCGACGGTGACGGGCGGCAGGACAAAGGCCGACGTGGTCACGTACTGCCAGTCGAAGCTGATGCCGAAGAGACCCAGTCCTTCGTTGCCGCTGGCGCCGCCAAAAAGGTTGGTGAACACGAGGCTGTCGCGCTTGGCGAGGCAGAAGATGCTGATGCCGGTCAGGAACGGCATGATGTACTGCGGGAACAGCTCCCAGACGGCGACGACCCAAAAGACGATCCAAAAGAAGTTGAAGCGCTTCTTCATCTCCGCGCGGTCCCGGTGCAGCGTCTCCACAAGCGAGCTGAGCGGCAGGATGCCGGGCCACACCATCTTGGTCGGGTAAACGAGGCTGCGGCGCAGCACACCCGCCATGCCGTAGCCTTGCAGCTGGGACGAGAACAGGAGCAGCACGGCCACCAGCGCGCTGGGCACCACGTTGTAGTACAGCTTCTGTGCGGCGAGCACCTCGGTGGCATAGGCTGCGCCAGAAGCGGAGCTCGACATGATGATGATGGCCAGGTGCTCTTTGGAGTTGAAACTGTGCGGGTTCAGCCAGCGGCCCACGACACCCGTCTTGGGGAGGGCCACGGCCATGCCGTTGCCGAGCACATAGCTGATGACCGTCAGAAAGATGACCGAGACGCTAACAGACTGCGGCTTAAACAAGAAGATGGTCGCCAGCGCCGAGCCAAACGCGGAGAGCCCGAGGCCTAATCCACGGAAACAATTGTCAGTGAGAAAGGCCCCCTACGCAAGACAACACAGGAGCAAATAAACAGACGCTTTGTTGACTTACCCAGAAAAAACATGCGAAAGGTCCATGGACTCTGTGTCGGATCGTCGTCCACATGCAAGGCCTTGAGGGCAATGTGGTCGTTGTCTGCACTCTCTGGCTCCTGGTTGCCCTCCAGGTCGTCTTCCTCTGCGATGGTCTCGACAACGACAGGAGCCTTCTTGTCGTCGGGCACGAGTTCTGCGAGAGACGTTTGTGACTCGTGCCAGCGCTTCACCCCCAGATCCTCCATGCCAATGCCATCTTTCGACTCCCTGCCAGAGGAAATCGAAGGGCTAAGAGCCATGGCTGCAGTTTGAAATTTAAAGGGAAGAGAATGAACAAACTCAACAAATTGTCCTTGTCATTGCGAAAATGAAAACAAGAAAAATAAACAGCCAATGTGAAAAAAAGAAGAAGAGAAGAAAATATGTTTTGAGAGGAACACTTCTTTTTCAAGAGAAACACATCGCACACGACGAACACGAAAAGGGGAGGAGGAAAAAGGGAAGACAACGACACAACGCAACCGTCCTTCGCCATCAAGTTGACGCAACTTTGCGCAAAAAGTAGGCAATGAACCCCCTTCATGGCTACGTCTCGTCAATGCAGAACCAGATTAAACAGAAAAAAAAACCTCACCCTCCTGTCTCCAGGCGTGCCGTTGTTGCCATGTCGATAGAGAGCCATTCTAAAACCGAATTTGTGGCTAAACGACAGGCGTGCGACGGGTGAACAGCAACCGGTTATCTTTCTCGATGTCCTTTTTTCTCCCGTTATAGCCCTGCATTTTTTCTTTTCAATTTCATCTTCACCCGTGGCACTCGGCAAAGTTGGCTACTACCGCCAATTCTTTTGTGGCTTGCTGGTCAGACAGGTCTGAAACAACAGCCATATCAGTAAAGTGGTGGCGGACACCTTTGGGCCTCGACATTGCGACTTTCCTATTGCACGAGGCCTTATCGCTGCAAAGGAGGGGGGAGAAGGGAAATAGATGCATCACGATCGCCGCCAGCCTTCTCCGTTTCAAATTTGCACGGTAAAGCTGGTTGGTGATAGGGAGGCAATTCATGCCATCGCGAGAGAAGATAACGAGCGTGTTGCGACCAGCCAGATTGTTTTTTGCGTTGCTTGTCTGTCTTGATTTGTCCAAATCTCATCGTCAAGATTTTTTAAAATAATAATCAAATAATATCAAACCAGAAAAGGGAAGAGACAACGGATGCCATCGCCGGCGATCTATCTCTCGTCCTGAAAAGCTCGAGAAACCATTCGTGGCAAGACATTGGAAGCGGATAGCAAGCTTCCGCCATGCAGGCTTTGGCCGCACTGGAAAACACCTGCGAGAGCCCGTACAACGTTCCATGTATCGTCCTTTTTGCAATGTAAACGGCACTTTTGCACGCGAGCCGGTTATTACCATCACCGAATAATTCAAAAAGAGGGATTGAAAAGGTTCTCTTTCAAAAGTTATTCGGTGCTGTTTTGAATCCAGCTTTCATTTTAGCAGTGTCGATGAACTCATAAATGCAAAGTTGCTAGGAGGAAGAAAAACAAAAAGGAATGAAAAAGAGGAGGCTGTCAAATTACAGTACGTAGAGAACCGCCGTTTTTTTATCCGCTGACGTTTTTCGTTGGTGAGGTGGCTATATAAATTTTCTTACTCATTTACGCAGTTCAACGTACTCCGGGTGGTCTAGTTGGTTTATGGCATCGCACTGTAATTGTCTCATTATATGCGAGAGTCGGGCGTTCGATTCGCCCCCTGGAGATTTTTTTTCCCTTTTTTTACCCCCAGAAAGCTTCAACTAATTTCCCCCATAACAAAGCCCTTTCCTACTTGTTCTCTTTTTTTTTCTACAATGCGTTTTGTTTCCTTCCTTTTTTGAAGTTCCTTTTTTTATCTTTTCGTACGATACTCGGAAATCCAAATAACATTCCACCTTCCTAGGAGGCCACGCAATACCCCCTGAAACAAATGCGTCTTCGCTGAGTCGGGTGACGAATTTTTGTGTATGATTGATGCTCGTGCTATCTTCGCGGGAAGGGCTCTCCAGAATAAAGTGCCGGTTGCAGTTGGTGGCATCGTAATCAAGACGGCTCGTTAACGGTGTCGCTCGATGGCTTTTTCTTTTATTATTCCGTCTTCTTGCGTTGCGGTCTCGCCCATTTCGAAGCAGAGCCAAAGAAGCAGGAGGTAATAATACTCCGTGCTGCCCAAGTGAACTCCAAGCCATGGTGTATTCATACCCTGTAGCCAGGGCCGTAGTCCCAAACAGGCATGCACTTCTTGGATGCCGAGAGCAGCTTGCGTGGCCCAACGGGTGCAGGCCACCAACAACAACAACGGCCGTTTCCCCATCTACGCGTCGTCGTGTGTTTCGCAAAACTTGTCCTTCGACGAAAGACAAGAACCGTAAGGAGATGAAGGCCGCCTGCTGCTGGATCGCCTGGTCCCAGTTGCCCTTCGCAGCAACGGGCAGTCCGGCATATTGAAAATGAGCCCGTAATCCAAGGCATCGCAGTGTGCCGATTGCCAGCCCAGATGGGGATCGCCAATGCTGTACAAATTCACTTTGTTGGCAAAAGGACTGTCTGCCCGGCCGACTCTATGACCCGCCGCCACCTTTCCCATGCCAAATTGAAGGCCACGCAGCGGATTTGCCGGCCCGTAAAAGCTTGCGAATCGGGCCCATGCATGTGTCGAGATAAATCGAAACAGCTCTTTCCCATTCAAAGTCCTGATTAGCAAGGAAAAGACAAAATCAAAGAGCAACGCGGGCATCCTTGTACGTTTCGCCGGAACAGTGAGGCCGGGCTAATCGCACACAGATCGCGCTTCCAACGTTGGGGTTCAACGTCCAAACGCTTCTTTGAATTCAGGCTTTGAATCCAGGTTTCCAAAAATTGCACGGCGTGTAGAGCATCCCATTTTCGTCGTCATCACATACAGCTGCTGTTTCTCCCGTCATCAGTGATGCTGCCGGACTAAGAAAAAAAAATAGAATAACCGAAAGTAACAGAAATCGAAATCAAAGTGAAAACGAAAATGAAAATGAAAAAAAAAACACAGTTCCAACGTGTGGTTCGAAGGCCGACAGAACCTACAACATAACGCAATCAGTCTCTACCACGCCGCGTCCACGGCTCGTTCATAAACCGACTCGAGTTGTTGACGAAATAGAACGCGCGGCGACAATAAAACCGCCATCGACCATGTCCGGCACCACGCTGTCGCAGTTTTCGTTCATGTGCAGATGAAGACAGGGGACGTAAATCCGTGCCAGCTAAGCAACAGCGAATGCACATGCTAAACCGGGATGGTCGTCAAGAACCCGACGTTGGTGACCTGCGAGGTGCCGGGCTCTGTTCGTTCCGTAGGAGAAGAAAAGAAGGCCTCAGAAAAACCTTTAAAGATCGCAGTCGCGTGCCTGTGAAGGGGCGACCACCCCGGCACCGGCATGGCGCCGGCTGGGTCGTGCCAAAGTTTCCGGCGAGAACAAGTCCGTGTGAACGCGTAAGCGGCATGGCCGTCGCCGCCAGTCAGCGGTCATCGTCCTCGTCGATCGACGCCACTAGGGACACCAGCAGTGATTGGCCTTTGCCGGATAGTCGTAGGCTTTTGTTCGGCTCCCTCTACTGTACTGGCAACAAGTGACGCCGCAGAGCAGTACACGCAGCCGACGCCACGTTTCGTACAACGCATGCAGGCAGCATGGCCGTAGCAGCACTTGGCCTTGGCCCGTACTCAGGCATGACGCTCCTTATTACGGCTTATGAACTTGCACGGGCTTTCGTATCTGTATCTCGAGCATGGAGGTCATCTAGCCGGGTAAGCATACGGTATCTGTTTACATACGCGAGGAACGATGGAATTGTGACATATGAAGACCATACATACATCGCCAGTATGGCTGTGAAACACGGCTCGCAGACTAGTCGCGCAGAGTCACTGAATCTAAAGAACGACTTTGTGTTCATCCTGGTCATTTTGGCGCTTTACAAAGAACCTCGATCCTGACAGAACATTGGTAGGCTAAGGACGCGGGAGAAGATGCGTGAAGAATGATGAGCAAAGAGATTCGAGAAAAGTGAAGGACAAGTCAATATGACCGGAACGGCCGCGTTCAAGCAACGATAGATTTCACAGGTGTGCCATGATTCATCCATCCTGCGAGGGGCAGTACGTCGTCTGCGGACATAATATTGGCCATCTTTCGCACCATAGACTGAAGGCCTTCTTGGGTATTACTTATTCCGTGTTCTACAAATACGAAAGAGCTAACCGCAAAATAGTCAAATATTATAAGAAGAGGAGCAATTTCCTGTGCCCCATTTTGTGTTCGTAATGCAGCCCTGGCCGTGTAAGACGGGAAGACGCCAGTCCGAATGACTGCCGGCTCCGGCGGTAGCCACGTGATGGTTACTCCGGGACGGCATCTCAGCCTCTTATTCTACTACTATTGGTGATAAGTTAACTTTATCTTCTTTCTAAGAATTTAAAAAAAAAAATCCATCGGCAGACGGAGCAATGATTGTAGAGTGTATGTTGATTTTGTACAATACTAGCTTGAACGATGTTATGCGTATCCCTGACAATGAAACCGGCCCCAGAAAGCTGATATGCTTCAAAGAAGTACGAATGTCAATTGAGTATCGAAATACTAGATATAGGCATTGCAGCAAGCAAGTCTGTTGGCAACCAATATCAGAAAGCGTATGCCAACGACGCAGTGTACAGACAACACAAGCCGTAGAAACCAGCTTTGTCTTCCTTAAGATTGGCATACTCAAAACGAGGGAATCAAAGTCAACAGTAAATACACAGATGTTATTTAGTTTGAAAGTTTTTGTTGCTTCTCAGGAGGCGTATGAATTATTTTGAGGTCAGCCAGAAACTTTAGCTCGTTTCTATTCAACGGAAATATCTACATGTCTCGCGCATACTTTCATCAAAAAAATACAGCATTTTCTAAATAATTATTTGTTTAATGAGGAGAAGGAAGAAGGGTGAGAGTTGGATAAGCGTTGTCGGTTACTCTCATCAAAGAAGCGTTCGTAATACCGCGCTTTTGATTGTTTGATACTTTTTCTTGATGCGATTTCTTCTGGTTTCTTGTTCAAAATCAATGCATGTTGTTTTGTTTACGAAGGTGATTATTATGTCTCATCTTACTTATTTCTTCTCTTTGCTTTCTTGGCAGGGGTAAAATTCAGGACAAGCTTTTGATCTAGACCAGATCTTTTCAAGCACCAAGAAAGAAAAAAAGGGATTACCACCCCAATAATGGCTCAAGTGCAGTGCCCCGTGTCCCAAGACATGGTACTTAAACACGATTTAAAGCGATTATTGTCTCCTCAGTAGACACGCGTAGCTGAACAAAGTAGGCTAAAGAACCAAAAGCTTCACCAGACGTGGAAATCTATTTTGCAGAAAAAAAGTACTTCTGTCTCCTCTTTTTCTCTTTTTTAAAAGACGTCGGGAGCCTTTGGCATGGCTCCGCATGTCGTCTTATGGTGTCTTAATATCCTTTGTCAATCTTCCATTTATCCGCAAAGTCAGTAATTGCTTCTAAGAATCCCGGACGGAAGTCCCCTTAACTTTGGCCGGCCATGTTCTTGTAATCTACGAACGGCGAGACCAAAAAATAAGTATACTCATGGCCAGGCCAACTCTCTGGTTCCCAATTGTGTCCGCTGGTCTAGACGCACATGTACATGGTGGAAGCCGTTTATTGATTTATGTTTAAACCGCTTCGAAAAATGCATGGACCTGGTTTGTGTAGTCCTCACGAAAACCGTTCCCTTGTGTGGGTTGGGTGATCGTTTCTCTGTCTGGAAAGGGGCGGTTTGTTTTTGTTTTTGTTTTTTTTGTTTTTTCGGGAGGCACAAACAAGCCAACATTCCCTTTCGCCGAGGTGCCAACGTTCCCCCCCTGATATGAGCCGTAATTGTCTTCTCCTGCCAACCCACGAACACGGCCCATTGCATCTGATAGGCACTGCCAAGGCGGTAATAGGTAACACGATGCGTGTGTCAATATAAGACGTTGTCGTCGTCGCCACGCCGGAGATGGAGAACACGCGGGGCGGTTGAGGGTGTCCAATATCAGAAAATAAAAAAATAACGAAAAGCAAAAATAAAAATAAAATAAAAATAAAAAGAGAGGAGAGAGAGAGAGACCAACAAGTTGGTATAGGCAAAAACAGCTGATTTTTTTGTTTTCCATCGCCTTCGTAGTCTCTCATTCCCGGCTTGTTTCTCCGCTGTTCTTTTTTTTTCTTTTTTTTTTTTTGTTATTTTCTTATTTCCCTTTCGTTCTTCCCGGTGCCCGGTACAATGCTCAAAAGATCGACAAAGCGTCCACAAAGAAGCTTAAATGCTTCAGTACGCCCGTAAACCTGGCTATTCGGCACAGCCTCCTGCGTTCTGGCTCTGCCGATCTTTTTTTTTTGTTTACTCTTTGGTTTTATCTTAACGAAATCCGTGTTTCTTCGACGGCATATATTTCCACCCTATCATGCAATTGCCTTTCCTGCTGTCCCTGGCTGCGGTAGCAGCGGGTGCAGCCATCGACGACTGCTTGGCCAGCGCCTCCGTTCCGGTCGACAAAAAGGGCAGCACCGACTGGTCCCAGGATGTTGCTCCCTTCAACACGCGGTTGCAATACACGCCGGCGGCCATTGTCGTGCCCAAGACCATTGCCGACATCCAGGCTGCGGTGGCCTGTGCCGCCAAGACAGGCGTCAAGGTGAACCCCAAGGGCGGTGGCCACAGCTACGCGTCGTTTGGTCTCGGCGGCGAGAACGGCCATCTCGTCATCGAGCTGGATCGGCTGAACAAAGTGACGGTCGATAGCACCACCAACATCGCCACGATCGACTCGGGAGCCCGTTTGGGCCACGTCTTCACAGAGTTGTACAAGCAAGGCCGCCGTGCGATTAGCCACGGTACATGTCCAGGGTACGTACTCTCGCTTTTTTTCTTCCGTCTTTTTGGTTTGCCGCAAGACGAAACTAATACTGCCTCAAAGTGTCGGTCTCGCTGGCCATTCGCTGCATGGCGGGTTCGGGTTCAGTTCGCACACGCACGGGCTGGCCCTCGACTGGATGGTGGGCGCCACGGTGGTGCTGGCCAACGCGACGGTGGTCAACTGCTCGGCGACGGAGAACGCCGACCTCTTCTGGGCCCTCCGCGGCGCCGGCTCGTCGTTTGGCGTGGTGACGACGTTCTTCTTCAACACGTTTGAGGCGCCCCCGCAGACGACGAGCTTCCAGGCCAACCTGCCCTGGAACAACGCCGGCTCCTGCGCCAGCGGCTGGGCGGCGCTGCAGACGTGGCTGCAGGCGGGCAACATGCCGCCCCAGATGAACTTCCGCATCTTCGGCAGCAGCTTCAACGCCCAGATCCAGGGCCTGTACCACGGCAGCGCGGCCGGCTTGCGGTCGGACATCCAGTCGCTGATGACCACGCTCGGCACCTCGCTCTCGCAGGCGCAGCAGACCGACTGGCCGGGCGGCTTTGCCGCGTACGACAACGGCGACCGCGTCGACGTCTCGTATCCATACAACCAGGTTTGTCTTTTTTTTTGTCGTCTTTTTTGCTCTAGTCCACTTTCGACAATTTCAACGCAAACACTGACACAGCACAGCAAGAAAACTTCTTTTCCAAGTCCATGGCGACCACGGCCCTGACGCCGGCTGCGCTGCAGGCCGTGTGCTCGTACTGGAACTCGCAGGCCAAGGCAAACAGCCGCCAGTGGTACATCATCATCGACATGATGGGCGGCAAGAACGCGTACGTCCCGTCGGTGCCGGCCGCCAACTCGTCCTTTGCCCACCGCGACAAGCTCTTCCTGTACGAGCTGTACGACCGCGTCGGCTTCGGCACGTACCCGTCCAACGGCTTCGGGTTTTTGAACGGCTGGGCGGACGCCTTCACGAAGAACCTGAACGAGAGCCAATGGGGCATGTACATCAACTACGCCGACCCGACGATGAACCGCACGTACGCGCAGCAGGTGTACTACCGCGACAGCCTGCCCCGGCTGCAGCAGATCAAGGCCGCGGTCGACCCAACCCAAGTGTTTGATTACCCCCAGGCCATCGAACCGGCGAAGTAGGCCAGGCTTTTGTGCACTGGGGAGGGCCCTCGAGTATGCTTGTCTGGTGAAGCCAAAATCCGCCACCATACATCATCGACCATCATCATGCATTTTTATTTATTGATTTCGCGGTTGTACATAATTTGATAGTATTTGCATCTTTCCTTACGGTTTTGTTACACAATAAGGACACATCGTGACCTGACAAAATCTGACAGCTGCATCCAAGCCATGGAGATGAATATGTGAACTCAATTTTTTGTTGCACGATCCATGTAGAAGCTCCAAAACCCGACTTGTTCCATCTCGAGCTGTCGGCAATGCGGACAACTTTGGTTCCACGAATAGCGAGTCTCGCTGCACCATTGCGTGCAGGTCGTAATTGGTCCACTTAGTTGAGTGTACATGATCCCCGGATCCAGCACTCCGTTCCGAGGATCGCAGACACCTCCTCTTTTTTCTACCGTGTGCCACGCTCGTACCTTGCACCACCCGAAGACTCCTCGTAACGACAATAGGTATGGCGCCCATCAAAGTCGGCATCGTCGGCTTCGGCTTCGCGGCCAACTGCTTCCACCTGCCGTTCATCCTGCCCAACAAAGACCTCGCCGTATATGCCTTCCTGCAACGCGCAGCGCCATCGGCGCCCCGGACGAAATGGGGCCATTGCACAGACAAGTTCCCGGAGGCCAAGCACTACCAGACGGCCGACGACTTCTTCGCCGATCCGGCTATTGAGGTCGTCGTCGTCGCCTCGCCCAACCACGAGGAATGCGCCCGGCGCGCCCTGAACGCAGGAAAACACGGTGGGTCGTTTATGAGGCGACTGTTGAATCCGAGACTCTTCCCGGAAACATGTTCTAACGTGTACCAGTCGTTGTTGAAAAGCCGTTCACGTCGTCGAGCGCGGCTGCAAACGAGCTGATCGCGCTGGCCAAGGCGAAGGGAAAGATCTTGACAGTCTTTCAAAGTGCGTTTATTCGCGCATCTATCTCGTAGGCCTCTTTGATGGTTTTTCTTGTGGGCTGACAGGCACGCCCGCAAAAAGATCGTCGGTTCGACAGCGACTACCGAACGCTGGTGCACCTCGTCCAAGAGGGCGCCCTCGGCGATGTCAAAGAAGCCGACATTCACTTTGACTTTCCTGGCGCGCCCTGGATCTACAACTGGACGCAGAAAGAATACGAGCCTGGCTCCGGCAACCTCTTTGGGCTTGGTACAACTCAATTTTTCACAACTTTTTTATTGTTTGTTAATGCACAGGTTGTCTGGCACTGCTGACGCTTCACTAGGATCGCATACCCTTGATCAAGCGATCGCTCTCTTTGGCAGACCGGCCTCCGTCACGGCCTTTCTGCGGGCCAACCGTGGTATGGACAGCGCCATTGATGACACGTATACGGTTGTGTTGCAGTACGCGGGTGAGCAGAAAGACCTGCTGGTGACGGTCAAGACGGCGGTCGTATCGGTCATGAAAGACCAGCTACGGTTTTTCGTACGCGGTACACGAGGGACATATTTGAAGGTATGCGTTGTTTTTGGTTCGATAGCCTGGAGTCGATCGAAGGGATGGCTCTAACGTTGCCAGTTTGGAACCTGCCCGCAGGAAGCCCGCGCGATGGCGGCACCGGGCCAGCCGGCCGACGACCCCAGCTTCGGCGTCGAAGACGCGGCCATCTGGGGCACGCTGACGACGAAGGACCGCGCCTTTGACCCGGCCGTGCAGACGCTCGACGCCGCGACCGGGTACTACGCCGGCAGCTACCCGTCGCTGCCCGGGTCGTACCGCGGCTACTACGAAAACCTGGCGGCAGCCATCCGCGGCACGGCCGAGATTGCCGTGACCCCGGAGAGCTCGCGGGACGGGATCCGTCTGATTGAGCTGGCGCGCCGGTCGCACGACACGGGCGCCACGGTGCCCTGGAGCGACGCTGATTAAAGGCGTGCTGTGGTTGGTGTTGCTGTTGTTGTGCGGCACCCATTTGGCATTTCAAAAAAAGCTGTCATTTCACTTTGAATATCAAATAGCAAGACTTGGGCCGAGTTTGCAGGTTCTGCCCAAATGAATAACTACGTAACGTTGCAAAAACGAAAAGAAGAACAAAAAAGGTCCCGAGGTTTCGTGATGCAACCCAAAAAGGGGGCACGAGGTTCTTTGCGGGCGTTTGCGACAAATGACGCACCGAGGAAAGCTCCGAATCCAACACACCCGAACCGTGGGAAAGGGCTGTCGGGATTTTGTCCGTAAACTGTATCAAAATGGAAAAATGCGTGAAGTCTGACCATCTGTCTTAGATCCTTCGCATCGCAGGAGATAACGAGGAGCGGCTGTGGTCGGAGAAGGAAATGTGCAAAAAACAAGCTGAAGGAGAGACAAGCACGCAAGGGCTTATGAAATGCGCAGGTCTTTCATGTACGTATGTTTCTGAAATATCTAACCATGAGAGAAAAATAAAGAGGTGGGGGAAAGGAGGGAACAAAAAAAAGGAGACATAAAATAAGAACATATAATTTTTTTAAGTTAAATCCAGGATTTCCTTTCCGGCATCCAAAAAGGGGCCAAGCCACGACAACGACAGAAAAGGCAGTTTAATCGAAGAGAGTCCCCGGCTTCCTCGACCATGGGTCTGCTGTTAGTTTAAAAGCAAGTTATTGTCAGGGGCTTGCAATATCACAGCTGTGCGCCAATCACAGGCTTTGGCGGGCTTGTGCGGCAGCTTGGTTCAACAAAATGAACCCCATCTCAAACTCATCTGATTGGGACACTGCATTTGATTGCGTTGAGCTCTTTTCTTTTTTTTTTTTTCTCTCAGGACATCGCGCTTTTGACGCGAAAAAACACTTACTTTATATGTACGACGTCGACAAACTGGCAGCACGCGTCGGCCGCCAGCCGCACGACGGAGCCACATGAGCATCTCCGATCCAGCTGATGGTCGCTCTCCTCCACCAAAGAGAGAGACAGAGTCATGGGCGTCCCGTCTGGTCTTTGTCCGTCTGGGGTTGCAGTGTACTGTGAAGGGGGTCTGCTTGCCCGGATTGCCATGTGCCGGCACGGAGATGCTGTTGAGTTCTGGATCCGCAACCAGCCAAGGCGCGTGCGCGCAGACGACGTACTCACACATGCACACACCTTCACAACTACATCGAGCAATCACAAAGAATAAGTCATCACAAATTTCCTCATTTTTACGGCCATTACCAAATCGGTTTTCACGCGACCCTAGCTAGTAACGTTGCTCATTTTACACCGACAGACCGATTGGCTCTGTCCAGGCATCGAGAAATTACCACAAAATCAAAGTTGGAAGCTGGATATCTATCCGGGGGTAAACCCAACTTGGTACATTTACTTCGGGGTTTATCTCTTGCCATGCCAAAGCCAAAAGTCTCTGAGAAGCATGTATCGTGGTTTTAACAGCGAGAATTGCAAATGGAGAAAGGAGACAGAGATCATCTAAAAGGGGGGGTTTACGTACGAGCTCCATGCTTGAGAGGCTGATCTTGTGTGTCTTTCTCAGACATATATAAAGATCACCTGCATATCTTGTGAATAAGCCTATGATAGAGATTCCAAGATATATGATGAGGCTCTTGGGATATATTAGAAAGTTGATAATGCACTTTCGTCCACTCTTTCTTTTGACTATCAAACATCTTTGTTGACTTTCTTGACACTCCTTTACTTTACTTATTTTAATGGTTTTTTTGTGTATTTTCTGTATTACTTTATTTTTTTTCCTTCTTTACTTTGGGATTTCCCGTCATTATGTTCTTCCAGAGATGTATTGCTTTTCTTTTGGCTACGTGCCAGCTTGCAAGTGCTGTGCCCTTGTCTAGCAAACGGTCCACTGGCTACCAAAACGGCGTCTATTTCGCCAACTGGTAGGGCACGAGACAATACCGCGTTCCATACACTTGCCGTTACCATACTGATTATATCCGTTGCCAGGGACATCTATGGGCGCGGCTACACGCCCCTTGACTTGCCCGCTTCCAAGCTCAGCTTCGTTGTGTATGCGTTTGCCAACCTGCAACCAACGGGCGAAGTGTAAGTGAGACTTATATTACCGAGATCGTTGTTTTGGTACATAAACAACAACAAAAAGGCTAATTGACAAGCTATTCATCTGATCAATGGGCCGATATTCAGCAGCATTATGCGGGAGACTGTAAGATGTTTGTCACTTGCAACATACAAGGGGGACACGACCCTTGACTAACATAAAAAAAACAGCATGGAACGACATCGGGAACAACGTGTATGGCTGCGTAAAGCAGCTGTACCTGCTCAAAAAGGCCAACCGGAACATGCGTGTCCTCTTGAGCATTGGCGGCTACACGTATTCGCAAAACGGCAACTTTGCGTCGGCTGCCGGGTCGGCCGCAACACGCAGCACGTTTGCACAGACGGCCGTTACCCTGATGAAAGATTGGGGGTTTGAGTATGTACAAACATGCCTTTATTCTAGCGTGTTACCCTGCGTTGTTATTCTTTTCTAACAGAACCAGCGGCATCGACATCGACTGGGAATACCCAGCCTCGGCCACGGACGCCGCCAACTTTGTCCTCCTTTTGCAAGCCGTGCGCGAGGCCCTCGACGCCTACGCCGCCCAGTACGCGCCCGGTTACCACTTCTTGCTGACAGTGGCGTCGCCCGCCGGACCTTCCAACTATAAGGTGCAAGACCTCGGCGCCATGGCCGGCGTCGTCGACTTTTTCAACTTTATGGGCTACGACTACGCCGGCTCCTGGGACACCTTTGCCGCCCACCAGGCCAACCTATACCCCAACCCACAGAACCCCAACGCCACCCCGTTCTCGACCGACGCCGCCATCGCCGACTACGTGGCGGCCGGCGTCCCGTCCAACCAGATTGTGCTCGGCATGCCCATCTACGGTCGCGCGTTTGAGGCCACGGACGGGCCCGGGCAGCCCTACAGCGGCGTGGGCAGCGGCTCGTGGGAGAACGGCATCTGGGACTACAAAGTGCTGCCGCGCGCCGGCGCGACCGAGTACACCGACGCCACGTCCGGCGCGACATACAGCTACGACCCCGTGGCGCGCGAGTTTGTCACCTACGACACGCCCGCCATGGTCCAGACCAAGATGGCGTACGTCAAGGACCGCGGCCTGGGCGGCGGCATGTTCTGGGAGGCGGCGGCCGACCGCACGGACGACGGCAGCCTCATCGGGGCATCGTACCAGGCGCTGGGCGGCTTGGACTCGACGCCGAACCTCCTCAGCTATCCCGACAGCCAGTATGCCAACATGGCTGCCGGCATGCCAAGCTGATCGGCATGGACTATTGGGTTTGCTCCCGGTTTTTTTTTGGCTGTCTCCCATTTCTTATGTGTGCATATGTATAACAATTTTTTACATGCTGTAACAACGTGTTTTTCTTTGTCATTTGTTGGGATCAATCCAGAACCTATTTTCATTGAAAATGTTGATTGGTCCTAATTGTAAACGCTGCCGAAATAATGTGTACAACGGGAGGCTTTCACGTAACTTTGCGAACAGATGAGAGAGGTCTGTAATATAAGTTGAAGCAAGTTAAACAAAGTCAAGGGACCCAGTACCAAAAAAAAGAAAGAAAGCCTTAACCAAGTGGTAGCTCTTAGACATGTATTCGCACCATCACTAACGTCATATCAGAAAGGTCAACAACACGACCATTCAACCCTTTTCAAATGGGTTGAGTTAGTAATACTTACTTATGAGAAAGAAGGCAGCCGTCCTCGCCCCGAGATAGCAGCTACTAAGAGACGCCGACAATCATATACCGCGGTTCTAGAATACCTGTAATGATCAGTCTGTCCCGGCAGCCCTGGGAACAGCTATGGAAAGTCGTCCCGTCTGTTATTCTCGTAGAAGCAATCGACCAACCACGAGGACGATAAATGGGTGTTGCAATTTGCCGGGCTTCCTGTGAAGGAATAAAATAGAAGAAAATTATTAGCACAATTCGAGGTAACAACCTTTCGAAAGTGGTGCCTTGCCGGCGGCTGAATAGAGTCGTGATATTACCCATCCGGCCATTGTGAGTGGCTCCCGCTGCCAGCTGCATCACGATAGAGAGACGCGAAAGCGCAAATTTCGGAAAAGCAACCGTATATACAATGTATGGGCCAATGTGTAAAATAATTGTCTAGCAATGTCCAGCAAAATAAACCGAATAGACGGGGGAGGGGGTAGAGGGACCAGAACGTCTAATAAAGCAGCCGATGCGTATCTACTGAAGTCTACCTCTCTTTGATTTTGCTTGACTTGTGTGTGCTCGTTTTTCTCCCTTTTTCTTTGTTCCTTCTTATGTATTTTGTGTTGCCCTAAAGACCGTCTGATTCCTTTTTTTTTTTTTGCGCTTGCAGAGGGTCGGTGTTTTTTTTTCTCTTTTTTGGTTCCCCGTCGATATTACCACATTTCTCTCTCTTTTTCTTCTGCGAGCATACCAAATTCAGCATGAGGCTCGGCAAGGCGTCCTTTTGGGCCGGCATGGTCGCCGCCATGACCATAGACCCGGTGATCGCCGCGGAGCGCCGGATTCCCTACCTCACGCCCAATGCCACGTCGATCGCCATCAACGGCACCGGCGGTCTGCTCAACGCCAACGCGACGACGACGGGGTTCCTCACGACTGCCACGAGCATCTTGACCACCACCGTGACCGCCATCTCCCACCCGCCGGGCACCGTGTTGTCCCTCATGACCCTGATCACCACGCGGACGGTAACCACCTACAGCCCCGGACCCGTCACCGCGTACCCGGCGACGGTGACCGAGACCATCATGTCCACGGGCACGATCGAGATCCGGCGGACCAACTACGACGGCAAGAGCTCGACGCTGCACGGCCAATCCACGGCAACGTGGGAGGTCACCCTCACCGTCACCGACCCCAACCCGCCGCCGCCCGACACCTCAGACTTCACGTTTCCGTACCCGTTCCTTACGGGTACCGACACCGACGACAGCGGCGACACAGCCACCGATACGGGCACCGACACGGCGACGACGACGGACTCCGGCAGCGCAACCGTCACGGCATCAACGACTCCGGCCGCCACCGTAACACCGGCACCAACAACAGCGGCCCCGACAGCGACGCCAGCATCAGCGTCGGCGACCCCCAAGCTATAAGCATTCAGGCATCGAATTGGCTCGTTGGACCTTTTTGGGAGAGAGAAAAAAGAGAGAAGAGGTCTCGAAGAAAGGCCGGCGGAGACGAGGCACAGTTGACGCATGATGCGGGCAGAATGGTGCCAGTCAAAACCCTAGACAGAACAAGACGAGACTTTAATAAGAAAAACATATGCATGCCGAGAATAGAATTGATGTCACCATACTTCCTTGGGCCCAAAAATGAATACCTTCGGTGTTGAATATTGAGACAAGACAACGCAATCTTGTTCAGTACTTATATCGGCATCATATCAAATTGAAATGTTAGACAAACAAAACTTTTGTGACTTTCAATGTCCCAATGGATATTAAGACGACAAAATAAATAGGAGTACCAGCGACCAAATGAAACCGGCCATGTTGAGCGCACGAACACGGAATTCATAACAGCATGTGGTTGGACGACAAGACAGTACCAACCGGGTACATTGGGCCTTTATTCAGGCCTTAGAGTCAGAAATATCAAGTCAATCCTGTATATTCATCTCACGCTCTTTTCTTCAGCATTTTAATACACTAACTGCCTCTCGCTCTTCGCCTTAGCAGCGTGCACCCGATCCCGCCAGCTAGATAGGCTTATGACCGCAGTTGAACAAGATTGTGAAAGTCCAATTTCGATTTTAATTCTTTGCCAAATGCTGGATCAAACCATCCGATCCAGCAGGCCAGACAATCCATTCACTTCGTCGTCTTGCAGCTCTGTCTTCTTACGAACGAAGGCCTCACCCATCGCGTGCACTTGCCCTATAAGAAATAGACTTCGAGGAGAGAATATAGCATTAAATAATGAAAAAAGCAGTGTGCATCACAGTCCAGAAAGGCAATAAAGGTATAAGGACTTGACAATCCGTCGAGAAAAGAGAAGCAAATTCTTTACAGCAACTCCAAAACAAAAGACACAGCCTTATCCGTCCTGTAACAAGCTGTGGTCCGTGCTCCATTGCCCTGTGGGACGCTGGACATGCTAGCATGTCTCCACTTTTCTTATCTTCCATGGTCGCTATCGCTCACCGCCGACAAACGGAGAGAGCGAAAGCAGCCCAAAAAAAAATTCTTTGATAAGAGTCATCCGTCATTTGTCTCTTAGGAACCCCTCCGCCTTGCCATTGACTCGCGCGTCCACTTTGCATCCGCTCAATTGCACTTCACACGGTCAGAACAAGCTTCAATTGTCTTATACATACCAACTAAACCACGAAAATGAGCAAAGGAAAGGTTTGCCTCGCCTATTCGGGTATGCCACGTCCTTTTTCCTCCTTTCTTGCGTCGTCTGCTCCCCTTCCCTGTTTTCGGTTCCAGTCATGCGACATCTAGCCTTATGATGCATCCCCAGGCCGTCTCGGCAGTCTGGTGGCGTATTTTCTGCTCTATCGAATTCGTTTTGCGGTTTGTATGCGCTTTGCTTGCTAACCCGTGGCAGGCGGCCTCGACACGAGCTGCATCCTCAAATGGCTTCTTGAGGAGGGCCGGCCAGGAGGAAGACTGGGACGCCGTCCAGGCCAAGTCCAAGCTGCTGGGCGCCTCGAAGATGGTCATCCTGGACCTCCGCCGGGAGTTCGTCGAGGAACTCTGCTTCCGCGCCGTGCAGTGCTGCGCAGTACGAGGGGCGGTAGTACGTTAACCCAGATCACCGAACGTGGTCCCTTGTTTTGTTCTCACTGTATCATTTGGCTTACCATTATCTCCACAGTCTTCTCGGCACGAGTCTGGCCCGCCCGGTCATTGCCCGGGCCCAAATGAAGGTGGCCAAGCAAGAGGGGTGTAAGTTTTTTTTCTTTTTTCTTTTCTTATAATTTCCCAATAAGCTGACCAGACGAAACAGGCCAATATGTCTCCCACGGCTGCACCGGCAAGGGCAACGACCAGGTCCGCTTTGAGCTCGCCTTCCTCACGATCGACCCCACAATCAAGATCATCGCCCCCTGGCGCATGCCCGAGTTCTTCAACCGGTTCCAGGGCCGCCTAGATCTGCTCGACTACGCCAGCAGCACGGGTATTCCCGTCACGTCGACCAAGGCCAAGCCGTACAGCATGGACGACAACCTCGCCCACTGCTCGTACGAGAGCGGCCAGCTGGAGGATCCCTCGCAGCCGCCGCCGACCGACATGTGGACGCGCACCGACGACCCCGAGAAGGCGCCCAACACGCCGCAGGACATCCAAATCGTCTTTGCCAAGGGCCTGCCCGTCAAGCTGTCGGTCGACGGCAAGGACTACACCGACAGCGTGGAGCTGTTCCTCAAGGCCAACGAGATTGGCAAGATCCACGGCATCGGCCGGATCGACATCGTGGAGGTGCGTACCTGTTCTCGTGATATGCTGTTTACTTTTTTTTTTGTTGTAAGACGGCAAGTTTGTTTCTAACAACACGCAGAACCGCTTTATCGGCCTCAAGAGCCGGGGCTGCTACGACTCGCCCGGCATGACCATCCTCCGCCTTGCCCACCTGGACCTCGAGGGCCTGGTCATGGACGGCAAAGTCCGCTCGCTCCGGGACCAGTTCGTCACGCACAACTGGTCGGAGCTCCTGTACAACGGCATGTACTTTTCGCCGGAGCGCGAATTCGTGGAGGTATGCGGCCGTTATGCTTTTTTGTTTGGTCAATTGCATAAGCGGTGAAAGAGTCTAACACGGTTTCTCCCCATAGAACTCCCTTCTTTTCTCTCAGAAGCACGTGGTAAGTATTTTCCAACTCCCTACTACACTATGTTCTTTTTCGCTAGAGAGCCTATGCCTAACATTGATTCGCAGAACGGTGAAGTCCGCCTTCGCTGCTACAAGGGCAACGCCTACGTCCTGGGCCGCAGCTCGGACGCCAAGCTCTACTCGCTCGAGGAGTCGTCTATGGACACGCTCGTTGACTTTAGCCCTGTTGACACGAGTAAGCCATGTTTGCCACGTTCTTTCCCCTGGTTCGTCGGGGGTTTTTTTCATGCTGTCAAGGTGCTAATACAATCTCCAGGCGGCTTCATCAACATCAACGCCATCCGGCTGAAGAAGTACGGCCTCCAGAAGGCCGAAGATGGCGAGGACCTCGCTCTGTCGTAAAGCAGCGTAACAGTTCCCTACATATCATGAAGGTAACACGTCGGAAATGAACGGTCAACGGCGTACTACGGGACGGCATTGGAAATGGAGAGTTTTCTGTAGCCAAAAAAATAAGTAAATCTGTAATATGTTGAATAACGCAACACTCTGTATCCCGGCTATTTTTTTTTTTTGACGAATTGAGTACGTTTTAAGTTCTTCAACCCACATCTTTGTGCTTCGGCTCTAAAGTCAATTCCTCGAAGCCTTGTTTTGTTGTCACAAATCATCTACGGTCGTTTCACCGCATACAGATCATCCTTCTGGCAAACACAAGCTCAGTTGAAAAAACGTATCAATTGCGGTAAAATGGCACGTCTCCGTGTGAGAACCAATGCACAAATGTTGTTTATTTTCCACGGCATATGTCGGTGCGCCTTCTACACCATTTCCAGCCTGTCCCCGCCACCAAAATCCCACTCAATTGCTCCGCGCACCGTTCTTCGCCTCTCGTAACTCGTTCATCTTCGCCACGCGCTTCTTGAACTCGAGGTATTGGCACTTTTCGTAGCTATGTCTCTCCGTCTAAAAACAAAACAACGGAGAGCAGGGTTAGCAAGTTTGCCCGCTGTAGCCATGTGCGACTCTCGCAACGTCTCCCCGAAGTACCCGAGAAACAAAAACAACCGAGGGCTCCATACCTCGCACTTCCATGGCAGGTAGTAGGTCTCGAACCGGCAGCGGTTCAGCGGAATAAGGAGGTTTGCGCAGCTGTCGCGGTAGGCCAGCGGCAGCTTAGCCTCGCTCATCTGCTCGCGCGTTGCTTCTGGACAGAAGTAAAAAAAAAGTTCAATCAGCATGCAGTCCGGTCTTCGAGGCGCTCGCTCCCGCGCTATAGTCCCGTAGTAGACACAGCAGTGAATACGCACTTGGCAGAACTTCTTCGGAAGCGCCCGCCATTGTGATGGAAGGGTGGTCTGGTCGCTGGCGGCGTCAATGGCTGGCAAAGGCGTTTGTCGGGAACGTCGTTTCGGAAGATGGGCAAAGGTTCCTGGCGATGCCGAGAGAACGGCGATGCGGGCGAATGAAAATGGAGATGGTTCGCTTATATAATAACACGTGATTTTTTAGCTGCCTCAATCACAGCGCATCTTATTGGCTCATTCCTCACACCACCGTCTCACACAACGCTATTACTTGGTGTTTACACCTGTAACCATGAAGTAAACGAACCCCATCCCACGACGGGGTTTTCTCTCTTTCAACACATCGCGGGTCATTTTACGAAAAGATAAAAAAAACACATGAAATCGTAGCCGCTCACTCCTTTGACTCCATTTCCTCTTCCGCCTTCCACCGTCAGCGCCCTTTTTCTCTCCGTTCTCCTCTTCTCCAACTTCGTGAAACTCCGCGAAACCATCTGTGTTCTCGTTCCTTTTTTTTGGTTGCTTTTCAATTCAAGCCCGGAATCATGGCTGCCCCGGCCACAGCGAGTCGGCCAGCTGCCGCACCAGCTTCAGCTTGTTGATCATGTCCTCCCGCGTCACGCTGTTGCCCAGGTGGTGGCTCGCGAAGCCGCACTGCGGGCTGACCCCGAGGCGCTGCAGGGCCGCGTCGCGCGTCTGGCCCGCGCCCTGGGCGACGTAGTCGGCCGCCTCGAGCACGCGCGCGCGCATCTGGTCGAGGTCCTCGAGCTGCGGGAACTTGCTCGTGATGACGCCCACGACGACGTTCTTGTGCGCGGGCAGCTCGCGCAGGGGCGCAAACCCGCCAGCGCGCTCGGTGTCGTACTCGAGGAAGTAGGTGTCGACGTTGATGTTGCGGAACAGCTTGGCGGCGACGCGGTCGTAGCCGCCCTCGCTAAAGTGGCGCGAGTAGGCAAAGTTGCCGCGGCAGAGGTGGAGGCCGACGTGGAGGTCGGCGGGGCGCGCCGCCAGGCAGTCGTTGTACAGCTGGATGTAGCTGTCGAAGAGGGCCTCGGCGTCTTCGCCGGCGTCCTTGAAGCCCTGAAGCATCTTTTCGGAGCAGAAGTCTGGGTGCGTTGGGTGAGTTTTCGCCGAATGGGACGGAGGACAAGATCAGAAATGGAAAACGGGAAAGGGGAAAGGGGTAAAGAAAAGAAAAACGGAAGAACCAACATGCAAGATTCGGATCGTCAATGGTCACGTTGCGGCAGCCGGCGTCGTACAGAATCTGCAGCTCGGCCCGGTACGCTACGGCAATGTCGGCAAAGTACGCCGCGTCGTCGGCGTAGACGTCTTTGGGGTAGGCGTGCCCGGGCTTGTAGCGGAGATGGTACCACTCCGGGGCCGGAAGCGTGAGCTTGGCCTCCTTGATCATGGCGGGCGGGAGCCGGCTCTTGAGGTAGTTCCACTCCTTGAGATAGGTGCTGCCGGTGTGCTTGATCTTGCCGACGCAGACGATGGACTCGCCGGGCTTGTGCCCTGCCTCCGCTGTCATTCCATGTCAGCCAAGAACGCAAGGGGAATATGACCAGTCTTCTGTTCCATCAAAACAGGTTCTCATTCTCATACTGAACGCCGCCAAGTCGGGGACATAGAGACGGAACATATCCAAGGGCGGATCGGCGATCTCATCCATGCCCTCCAAGGCCGGGAAAAAGGTGCCCCAGAACTGGTGGCGGCGGTATTCGCCGTCGGTGACGGCGTGGTAGCCGAGGTCGATCTGGACCTTGACAATGTCGTCGATGGCGTCGTCCTCGAGCTTTTGCAGCTCCTTGTCAGCGGCAATGACGACGGCCTTCTCGCCGTCCAGCTGGACGCGCTTGTCGCTGAGGGCCTTGGGCCGGAGCAGTGAACCCATGTGCTCCGCGCGGAAGGGCGGCCGCTGGTGGTTTTTCGCAGACATGCTTCCGATGTGTTCTTGTGTGTCTCTCTTTTGATGAGCAAAGGTACCAATTGTCGAGTGTCGAGAGCTGAGGTGAACTTGACCAAACTCGTTTGTGAAGAAGATGTGACAAAAAATTGAACGGGTGAGACGCAAGGGCCATCTTTACATATACTAATTCAAGGAAGAAAGCACTATTTTTAAACGGGTGGATCTACAAGGGAGAACGAGGACGTTTCTTCGAGGAGGGAGACGCCGCCCTCTCCTCTTTTCTTAGTCCGACGCCAACGAAGGGCGGTCCACCAGCAGACGTCCTTCGATGCATCGGCAATGAAGTAGTGTCGTCCCTTATTAGCATGACTACATAAATATAACAATACGATCCTGTGAGGTGACCAGGGGACGATGGGGCGGTAAACGCGGACGCGGGGAAGCCTTTGGAAAGACAGGCCCCCGCACTTTGTCAGTTCTGACGACGGTCGATGCTTGTAGATCCCCATGCAACCGGTCAGCGTGCGATCCGGTTAGCCTCTCGAGCGTATGCTACGAAGGTTTTTGGTGATGGTGCGGCGTAGAAAGTAAGAAAAGGGAGAGAAGAGGAGAAAGGACGGTGAGGGGCCGCGGGGACCTAGCGTATGATTCTGCTGGCGTTTCAACTTTCCATGCCACTAAAAGCGGAAAAACTATGTCAACAGAATCAAAAAAGACTGACGGGAACTGCCGACATGAGGCCAAGTAACTATGACAAAAGGGGATACGAAAAAAGGGGGGCCATGCGTCTAGTCAGCATGAAAACCAGCTGTCCTCGGGCTACCTTGTGACGGGTTGTGATTATGTCCCTGGCATGTCGATGTAAATTGAAAGAAATGAAGAGAGCAGCACAAAGGGCTATGCTCAAAATAGTGTTGTCACCATCTAAATACCTAATACGAAATCCCAAACGCCAGTCGGCAAGATGCGGTCGTCTACACAACCAATATGCAGGAGATACAAGGTATCCCCAAAATGCGGAACCAGCTTAATCTCTATACAAGACGCCAATACAACATCATCCAGACAAAATAGAGAAAAGATTTAAAGGAGAAAACAACAACAGCTCAGTCATCTTCGCGCCCACTGCTGTCGTCGTCGTCGCCGCTGAGGTCCACTTCCTTTCGCTGCTCCTCTTCTGTCATCTCCTTGTACGTGCTCCAGCTGAGCAGGCCAAACGCCAAGACGATCATGCTCCCGCCCAGCAGCGCCGCCCCGCTTGGCGGCTGGCCCGTGAGCCACCAGTCCGACACGGCCACAATGAAAATCGTCAGAAGCGAGGCCACGCTGCTCAGCACGGGGCTCGTCAGGCTGATGAGCACCAGGAAGGACCCGGCAAACGTGGCGTTCATAGCCACCGACAGAAACAGGTACCAGGCCACCTTGCCCGTGGGCAGGACAAACGTCTCGATGCCCAGCAGGTGCAGGACCGGCAGCGGGACCCAGAGGACGGTCAACGTAAACAGGCCAATGCAGCTGCCAAACGTGTTGGCGAAGATCATGCCGCGGCCGGGACTGCACCCGTCCGGCGGGCACGCGAAGCGCTTGTAGAGCACCTCGTAGAGGCCGTAGAGCACGCTGCCCACGCCAATGATGAGGTTCCCCAGAAGGCGCTTGCCGCCGCTTTCATCACCGCTTTCATGTTCGCCTGATGGCGTGCCGTGGCCCGCGTCCCCGTAGGCCACCACCAGCACGCCCGCGACGGCCACCAGCACGGCAAACGCTTTGTCCGCACGCAACCGCTCGTGCAGCAGCGGGACCGAAAAGGCGTAGGCGAAGAACGCGCTGCAGTTGTAGATCGCCGTCAGGTCGCTCGGGCTCGTCATGCTCACGGCAATGTACCAGCTCAGGCCCGCGACCGTCAGCGAGCAGGTCACAAACGCCGTCGTGCGGAGGAGGTAGGTCGTGTGCCGGCTGTTGGCACCGCCCGCAAACAACGAGCGCAGATCCAAAATGGACCGCAGCGTCGGGGTGTGTGTGTGGGCGTGGATGTGGGCCGGCGGTGGTGGGATGACCACGTCCAGGCTGCGCGTTTCCACCATCACGGCCGTGGTCTGCAGCAGCCAGACGTGGCGCCGCCAAAACGCCGGCCACGGCACCGACCGCTTCTGCAGCCGCAGCACCAGCAGCTGCACGGGCCACAGCAGCGCCCACGACCCGTGCGTGAGGTACAGCATGCAGTAGGCCTTGTCCCAGCCCGCGTGCTGCACCCAGGCGGCCAACTCGGTCTGGGCGGTGAACGAGATGAGCGACAGAACCAAGAAGCACGAGGCGTAAGCGTATTTTCTCCGCGCAGCGAGACGTGCATGTGCGGCGGGACTGCGCGAGCGGAACGAGGAGTTGCGCCGGGACAGCAGTGCCGGCGCCGGCACCGGCGCAAAAACGGGCCGCTCAAAGGATGCGGCGATGGCAGCAGGTGAGTAAGGCGGGAGAGCCGCCTCGAGCACAGCAGCAGCACCACCACCACCACCACTACCACCACTGTCATCGAACCGGCGCGGTGTTCGGGTACCCGACCGGCCACGGTCGCTGTCTGACGCTGACAAGATCGGCGTGCTGTCGGCAGTGGCAGCATAGCCGTGCAACAGCGGCGTGCCGGAGCGGCCATCGGCGGGACGAAACATAGCGTAGGCGAAACGAAGGAAAAGGGGGAGGAGAGGGAGGGGAGGATTTGGTGTCGTTCAAGGCGCGGCTGTCGAGGCGGCAATCGGCGGTATAGCGGGCGGCCGGAGGTCGAAGGATCGATTAGACGGGAGAAGCTCCTCTAACACAGCCATGAAGCGACGATCGAAGGAAACTGAAGAACGAAAGGATAAGATAGATGGCCGGAGTCCGTATTGATTCGTCAAATCGTTCCTTGTCTCTCACCGGCTTCGTTCGTTTGAAGAGAAGAGTTCGTTAAAGTGCAAAGCCAAGCATAAGGCCCAACGATACTAAAGAAATGTAGGCAACGCTGTCACAAGCCTAAAAAATGGCCAGAAATCAAGATTAACGAAAAGTGATAAACGACTGAAAAGGGTGCCTGCGTTGAATGTGACCAAAGTACAATGCGGATAAGAAAGGAGCAGTAGGGGGCCGTGGGGGCCCGGTTCTTGGTACATACGGACTGGCTGAGACATGACTAATGAAATGTCAAGTCACTTGACTGGGACGCGTTTTCGTCTACGCGGCTCTCCGCAGTTTGTGGGGTCTTTACCCCGTATTTTCTTATGGGCTTGAACGCGGCGGGAAACAAGGCTGGACAGAGTCGGAAAAAGCACACCAAGCACAAGGCAGTATGATCTTCCCTGGCCACAAATCACTTTGATCGATGCATATGCGTCTTTACGGTGATAGCATTTTTGCTCTGTGTTAATTCAGGAAGCACAGAAATCATTTCCGTTTCGGCATATAAAGTGGCAAAGGGAGGGCGGCCAGCCAGCGAAGGCCTCTTCCAACTGCCCCTGGCTTTCCGGATGTCTTTGATTGCGTATCATTTTCCATGTCAAGTGGACGATGTGATTTCTTTAAGGGTAAGCTAGTATTCAATGCCCAGTGATAAGCTCTGTTTTGGGGGGAATAATGACTACGAAGCGATCGGAGAACGAACATGACAAAAAAGGACACAGTAAACACTCGCTGTCAGCTTTCCTTTCTTAGTTTCTCAACTCAAAATTTTCGTTCTTCAGATATATTTTCGATATGGATTTCCTTTCTATATCACAGGTAGCTGCATTCTTGCACCATAACCTCGCCAAATCGGTTTGCTAGTTTCGACGATACGGCATACACGCTTCCCAGCAACGAACACCGAACGCGTACTCTTACGACTTCCTACCAGTTGTAGCTTCCATTCGCGCTGTCAAGCTCTTCCATCTAACCGCAGTTCGTCATCAATGATACCCGGTCTGTATATGTAGCAACAATATGAATTATCAGTTTTTTTTATTGAGGATTTTACTCTTGTTTTTGCGAAGCCGGGGGCATCTTGTATGTCACAAGAAACCATGGTATATCGCCATCTCAGTTCGTGAATTATCTAGATGTCTTTATATAACAAAAAACTTGACAGTCTGCGAACCACAATAATGAAAAAATTACAACGTCATTCTCTTTACCGTAAGAGATAACTTGCATGTTGAATTATCTCCAAAGATGCATCCCAAGGGACGATACACGTTGTGTTTGTGATGGAGAAGAAAAAAAAAAATAGGAAAATAGAAAAAACATATCCCACGTAGACATAATAACGTTGTCTTTAAACATCCTCGGCGGTGCATCCATATTTACCGGGCCCTTAACAATGGGAGGAAAAAGTGCCGGCGAGGCAACTTAAACCGGACTTCTACCAGAACTGCCATCATTGGTTGGAGACGTTTATTTGTTTTGTGCCACTATTTACAACAACAATAAGAAGTCATATACGGGAGAAGGACGTCTATTCCAAGGTCGTTATATGTCCCTTTTTCCACGGCCCAAGATAGTGCTGGCGGAACCAGACGAACCTTGTCTTTCCTGGCCACACAGCAAGGTGGAGCATCGGATCACTCGTCTGCCGTCAATTTTTCTTTTTCTGGGGTAGAAAGCAATATGGAAACATCTTTCATTAAAGGAGCTTAAACAAGGTTAAGGGAAAGGTATAGAACGAGACGTGACGTGCGCAAAGAGATATTTATATCCCATGGGTGAAGTATCAGGGGTATTTATGCCTTCGCCAGGTGTAGAAAAATCCCAATCTTTCAAGCAACATCCCATTCTTCTTTCCGTATCGTCGTCTTTGCTTTTTGCACTCTATCAGGAGTGACACATCTGGCACACGAAGCAATATACCGCAACCATGAGACGCATCGTCGCAGTCCTCGGCCTCGTGGCTGGCGCCCGCGGCATCGCCGAGCCGTCGTGTACGACCGTGAAATGCGACTTTGACAACCCGACCGCCACACCGGCCATCACCTCGTACCCGACCACCCTTACCTTTACGTCGCACATGTCCTACACCACCTCCTCGTACAACTTTGCCGTCGGCGGCGACGACGGCGCCGCCTCCAGCAGCGACGGTGGCGTCACCACCGACTTCCAGAACATGGTGACCGTCGAGCCCCACGCATCGTCGCCCACGAGCTTCCCGGCCACCGTGGTCATGACCGCCGTGACGTCGCACACGCTCGTCACGGGCAAGCCGGCGGTCACGGCGACGGTGTCCGTGGAGACGCAGCTGTCGACGTGGATCGTGCGCCCGCCCACGTCCACGGACCTGCCGCGCCACAGCACGGGCATCTGCGGCAACTGCACGCAGCCGGCGACGTGGACGCCCGACGCCGCGTGCGTGGCGCAGAACCAGACGACGGGCTGCGTGCGGCAGTGCGCGCAACGGGACAACCTGTGGTACTGCTTCCAAAAGGACGACTGGTACCAGGAGAACGTGATGGGCCGGGTCTGCTGGTGGCTCAACCCGTTTTACGGCACGACGGACTACCGCATGCTGGGCAAGCCGTGCGTGGACGGCGACAGGAAAGTGGACTGCTCGGCGTGCGAGACGTACGGCTGAGGCGGTATGGAGACGACGACAAAAGGGTTCCCTGATGTAGCACAGACTATTGTTTCGAGAACACATCAAAAGTATCTTATTATCCCCGAAGTGTTTGTTTTGGAAGTCTTAGGAGTATCAACCATAGGCGCAAAAAAAAGATATAAATCATTTCGGACCGCTTTGGTGAGCCTAGATTGTCGGCGGTTGAGGAAAAAAAGCAAATAACAAGGGGGAAAAAATTTAGCTGATCGCAAGCGGGAGCATCATCGGCCAATAATCGGCGATTTCGCGATGCCAATACGCGTTGGTGATGCTTTTGATGTCCAGCTCGCCCGGATAGCGACCATACTGGTGCCAGGAGCAAACAAACAAGGCGTCGGCGTTTGTCTCCAACTGCGGCAATCCTGCTTCCGATGGGGTCTTGCCCACTAACAGTCGCCCCCCCCCCATTCCCAAATCAAAATACGCAATAGACTCAGTTGCATCATCATAAAGCTGGGCCTTTTCCCCGCCGTGATTTTTATTCGATTTCGGGGCCAGATTTTCCTACATCAACACCCCATCAACACCACCATAACCCCCCCAGCGCACAAAAATATGCCCTTCCCCTACAAAACCGTCCTGGTGACGGGCGCCACCTCGGGCATCGGCGAGGCCCTCGTGGCGCGCATGGTCGAGCACGGAATCTTTGTCGTCGCCGTCGGCCGCAACCGGGACCGCCTCGACGCCTTGCTAGCCACCCATGGGCCGGACAAGGTGGCCGCCGAGCAGTTTGACGTCGCCGACCTGGCCGCTCTGCCCGCCTGGGTCAAAAAGTATGTTGGCGAGGAAGGAATATGCCAGGACGAATCTTACAAACGGCCGATGTTCCGTACGCGTGAACAAAAACTCAAAAAGCTAATCTCTTTTTTTTTTGTATTTTTTCTCGTGACAGAATCACCACCACCTACCCGGCGCTCGACTGCGTCGTGCTCAACGCCGGGTTCCAGCAGACCGTTGATTTCACCCACCCGGACGCAGGCCAGCTACCGGCCCTGACAGCCGAGGTGCAGACCAACTACCTGTCGCCGCTGCACACGGTTGTGCTTCTGCTGCCGCACCTGTTGGCCCGCGCGCCGGCGCCGGCTGCCGTCGTGCTGGTGACGTCGGGGCTGGGCATCGTGCCGGTGCCGCGGTGCCCCAACTACTGCGCCTCCAAGGCGGCGCTGCACAGCCTCGCGTGGACGCTGCGGAGCCAGCTAGCAGGGACCGGGACAGGAACCGGGACCGGAACAGGCACTGGGACCGGCACAAACAGCCAACACATTCGCGTCATTGACGTCATTCCGCCGGCGGTGCAAACGGAGCTGCACAGCCGGCAGGCCGATCTGGCGGCGGCGGGGCAGGCGCACTACGGGATGCCGCTAGCGGATTTTGTCAACGAGGTGTGGGACGCGTTGACAAGCGAGGCGGTGGTCGACGAAATCATGCCGTCGATCCTGCGGCAACGGTCCGGGACGGTCGAGGACGTGAAGCGCGAGAAATTCCGGCAGGTGGAGGCTCGCCTGCGCAGCCAACAGTCCGCGTCCTAATAGGTTTTTTTGGGGGGGTTTTTTATGACGGGTGTTACGCGTGAGCATCTACTTGGTCGTTTAGTTGTGTTCTTTTCAAATAGCACGCAAGCTGTGTTTTTCTTTTGTCATGCAGGCAAGTTTGTGATGGATTTTTACTATAGAGAGATAGAAAAAGCATTCGCCCATTCGTCCTTCTTCTTCCATGCTCAAGTTGAAAGTAGCTCCAAAGGCGGCATCAAATAAAAGCAAGCCGAAGTCCCTGACCGCGACTGAAAGAGACAGAAGGACTGTAAGAACTGAATGAAAGAAGGCTCGTTCGCATCATGCAAATTTAACGAGATCGGGCAAACTGAACTGAAACGACAAAACACTACAGTCCAAATTATAGCACAGCTACCTGTTCATCTAACTGCGCAAACAGCAAAAAGAAACAGGTTGTGATCTTTGTGTTGTGTCCCACTGTCGAACCTGCTGTCATCCCCTAAAAATCTCACCTGTGAAACACTGCTTGAAGAAAATGAAACATAAAATAGACGAAAATAATAATGAAGTGAAGATAGAAGCAACTAGAGGGCAAAATAAAAAGAAAAGAAAAGAAAAGAAAGAAAAAGACAAACGAAACAACAGGTGTTCCACATCTTTTCATCCCTAAGGAAGGCAGACAAACATGCCCAATGACAGCCTTATCGTACTAGCACCAAAAAAAGAACACGCCCAGAAAGAGATAGGTTCTACCTTCTCTCTTACAAGTCCCTGGTTGTGCGCATAAGGACGCACGAAGAAGAAATCCATGCAGTGCGTAATCGTAATGACGTAAAAAATATGTAAAGGAAAGAAAAGAAAAGAAGGATGGTAGAAAATGTATGAGAATAGAATGCGCCCAGTGAGAGATCTCGTTCGGTGTTAAAACGACAAAACCAAAGTTTTAGATAGCCGCACACCTGCGCTTTTCAGCGTTGGTCAGAACGAGCATGGGGGCTTTGCGCTGACCCTCGGCAACGGGTGCAGATACTGCGGATTTGAAGACAGCAGCAAAACTGCCGTTGTTGCTTTCGTTGTCGCTGTTGTTGTTCAGAGACTCTTCGCTTTTCAGGGCCTTTTCACGCGAGCCAGGACGCTCGGACCCAATAGCACCCCAACTGCCAGTCGACGTTCGGGAGCTAGGCAGAGAGCATTCAACGTCGTCTCCGTTGAGGCTGCCGGATCCGCTGCGACTAGACACAGACTCGTCATCGGTAAGGGGGGTGGGGAACTCTTCGGCACTTTCAGAAATAGGGCTAATGCTCCCGGAGCTGCCACTAACAGTCACTTGACGACGAGTGATCCCAGCCCGCATGAGGTTGTGCACGGCAGACCGACGGGTGCGGGTAGCGAAATTTTTGCTTCCTTCGTGTTTCGACGTAGGTTTCTTGGCAAGCTCATCAAAGCTCGGTGGACCGCGAGGCTGCCGCACAGGATGCTCACCAGCACGGCCTTGGCCAGGACCATAAGCGCCGACCTGCGAAGCCATTGAAGGGAAATTCGACGTCTTGGGACCAGCAGACTTGGGGGGCTCATGGGCCAACGTGGCAAGGCCATTGGCTGTGGTAGCAGCAGTAGCACCAACAAGCGACGTCGATTTCTTGTGGCCACGGCGGAAAGCGTTTGCACTCGGAGGCGGAAGGGGTGCAGGCTGTTCCGAGCCAGACTCGAACCGGCGAGGAGGCGAGACATTGCGTGTCTGGCCAACGAAGGGCTCCGCAGGGGGAGGCGACACCTGCACACGAGGCGCGGTGATCGGAGAAGCTTGGCGCTGCTGTTGCTGGTACTGCTGTTGAAGCTGCTGCTGCTGCTGTTGTTGTTGCTGCTGGAGCTGCTGCTGCTGAAGCTGCTGCTGAAGAAGCTGGAGTTGTTGTAGCTGCTGCAAGTTGGCGTTGTACTGGTCAACAAAGTGGTTGTTCAACTGAGCGGCACCCTGGCCAACATAAAGCGTCTGCTGGCCGGTCATGGGATCCACGACGGCATAGACGTTGCCAGCGGAAGCAAGGCCAGGTGTCGTAACATGCTGATGCGGCTGCTGCTGCTGCTGCTGTTGTTGCTGGTACAACAACTGTTGGTATGCGGCCTGCTGGAGGGCTTGCTGAGCACCAACGCAACTGCCGAGGCCCAAATTCTGAAACTGCTGCTGGGCAGCCTGTACAGACATCAACTGCTGCTGCAGTCTCTGCTTTTGAGCGGCTAGGTACATATTTGTAGCAACAAGCTCAGCATAATCGCTGCCTGCGTTGGTGGTTTCCTGCTCGTCGATCTGAATTTCCGGGGGCGCAAGGATCTGGTCGGGCGTGTAGTGCTGCTGGTTGTATGCGTTGGCAGCACCAGCATTGTACGTTTGAGCCTGGGCGAAACGCGGAAGCGAGGTCTTGGGACCGTTGAACGCGTTGTCGGATGCTCCGTAAAAACCCGGGACCCCGGAGTGCCGAGCCAAGCGCTGACCAGCAGGCGCAGCCGTGGCTGGCGACGGTGGACGGGGAAATGAGGCAGCAGTAGCCGATTTAGGCGCCGTTCGAAGGCCCGCGAGAAGATGCGAACGGCTCGTCCGAGGCGTCATAACAGTAGGGTCCTTGTCGGTAGCCGATTTGATCGAATCAAATGACAGCGGCTTGATGTTTTGGCCGCCGCGGCGGGAAGCCAGTCCAGAGTTGGGGATGGCCAGACCGCTGGAGCCAGCAAAAGTAGGGTGAGACATCCGAGCGAGACCGCCTGCGTCCATTGCTCAAATTCGTCAAGTGGGTTTTTTTTTGTAGTTGGAATGGAATGTAGGGTAACCCGGGTGTGGCGAATATCGAATTGCTGAAAAAAGGAAAGCTGAAGAACGCGAGATAACTCAAATACAATGGAAAAAACTGAGAAGCAACACGAAAGCGTCCAGATATTGAAGCGTTCTTCGTATCGACCGATGCCAGAAATTAAAAAAGTTGGAATGCGTCAGGAATGAAAAGGTCAAACAATATTATGTAGCGTTTTGTGGTGTATCTCTTCGAGCAAAATTAGGTCAACGAGTGCGAAAGCAGGTCGAATCGGCAAAGAACAGTGCGAAACACAAATCTAAAAATGACGATGCAAAAGCCGGAAAAAAAACCCTTTCGATCCGAAAGCCAAGCAAGGATAGTGAACGTATAAGAGGGACGGAAGCCTCTGGCTGGGTACTGAAAATGAGAAAGGATATTGAAAACGCAAAATTCGAGCTTCGGGGAGATCGCCGAAAAAACAGTCTGTCAAAAGGAGCGGAAAGACCTGAATCGCCAGCAGATGTCGATTAAATTTTTTTGTTCTTTTTTTGGTCTTGCGAGCGGCCTAGAAAGTTTGCGTCTGCAACAATATAGGAACGAAGACAAATGGTTATCGGTGGGAACAAAAGTTGTAGCTTTTCGCAGGCCGAGAACGACAGAAGTCCTTTGTGTTCGAGATTGGTGTCGACGCTTGCCCGATGCGGCGCACTGTTCCGTTACACAGAACGTGGACGGAAAAAACCAACGATGCTGTTTCGCAAAGAAATGCCAATCGAGATCCGAACGGGTCAAAAGAGCGAGACTGCGCAGAGCAATAGGCTTGTGTCGACGTGTGCAAAGTCGGTCGGGTTGCGTTGAGCAGAAACCGGTCGGTGCAAAAAGAAGCGGAAAAAACAGTAAAATACAAAAGAAGAGAATTAATGTAGTATAATAAAAGAACGATAAAAATGAATGAATGAATGCAAGCAGACAGAAAAACTGTGTGCAATAAAAAAAATAGAAGGTGTGACAAAAAAGGTTGTGATAATCTCCCGAAGGTCTCTATTTGGATGGAGTCGGGGGAAAAGGGTCACGTTTCGTTGATTCCAGCCCGATCGAAGACGAAGGCGACGGCACACGTGTTGTCTTGCCCGAGATCAGTCAGTCGACGATGGTTGGTTTGTATGCTTGTTGTTCTTGATGGTAGTGGTGGTGATTAGGTTTCTGCCGTAGTAAAAGAATCCGCAACAAAAATAGAAACCGCCGCGACGATTGCAAAAATTCGGAGGGAACGGAGGGAAAGGCAGTTGGCAAAAGAAGAAAAGCGAAAGAAAGGAACAGGAAGAAAAAAAAAATAAAACCAAAAGAAAAAGAAAGCGTGGATGAAAGGAAAAGGAGAGGGGGGGGAAATCTGGCGATGGTTGAGGAACGAGAGAAAGAGAGAGAAAGGGGGGAGAGAAATGAAGGAAGACAAAGAAAGCGAAAGGGAAAAAAAAAAAGTCGGGAAAAAGAGAGAGAGGAAGGAAGGAAGCAGGAGACGATGAAAGAATCGGGAGATGGAACGGAAAATCGAAAACAGGGGCGAGAATGGCAGAAAAGGGTAAGGGGCACGCCAGAGAGTGGAAACGGCACCTTGTGATTGGTCAGGGGTTGGGATGGCGCGCTGGCAGAACAGTGGGGCCCTGCCGTTATTACCAGGAAGCCAGGACGCCAGAAAAAAAAATAAAGGGTGCTGCTATTGCACACTATTGCACATCATAAGGGGGTCCTTGGGAGGAAAGAACGCACCCTTCACGCATGCTCTTTCCTCCTGCGTAAATACTGCATCCACGAACTGCTTCACACGTAAAAGGCTAGAAGCGCCCGAAGCACACTACATTCGCTTTACAGTGCAGCATCTGAGGGGATACAGTGTACTTTCAATACAAGACCGCCTGAAGCCCAGCGCGGATAAATCAACGTATTCTACATGCTCTTTCGAGCGTCCCCTCTAAACCGTTAAAATTACAAAAAGTTGCAAAACAAGAATTCCGGAACGTTTAGGGAGAACGTTCTCGTAAACGTATCTACGTGATGCGGAAGATCGTCGGCTCTGGGCGTCCATAAGCCTCCGATTCGAGACAAAACCAAACAGACGAAAAGAAGTACATCGTGTGGGATGCTCCACTTCACACTGTAAGCATCCTGTGTGACTCGCAAAAACAGAAGAGCACATTCGGCGACAGCCAATCAGGAAGCGAGCCGGGGGTAGGAGAAGGGGAAAGAGGGGGGTTCAGGTGTGACCAGATACTTTGGGGAACTGAAGGCTGTATGTACTTTCTGTGTGGTTTTGCATTATTTTTCCTCCTGCAAGTACTTTGCACTCAGGGGTTTATAAGTACCGCATGCGACCGTGCGTTCACGGGGGTAAGCGCGGTGTGCTCGCTTTGTTCGAAACAGGCCAATCAGAGGCGCCGTCTTCCAACGCAAGGGCGCCGCTCCTCGAACGCAGGATGCAGAACACGTATCAGACCCCTGTATTAACGTGCCTTGCTCCACGAATGATCGCACGCCGTTCGGAGTGCAACACGCTAGTAGAATACCGTGCGGAGATCGTCAAAATTCAAGACGACAGATACGGTATGACTACACAGCACGGACGAACGCTTCGTTTCAGACGGTTCGCCTGTGTTTACGGAGTCATCAATACAGGTTTTGCCATGTCAGGAATTCTAATTTTTGCTTTTTCTTTTGTTGCTCTGAACCATTTTAGCACAATCGATGTATCTGTTGTAAACAGCTCTCTTCCACTGATTCGCAAAGTGGATGCATCGGATTCGGTTGCTCGACCCGCTTGACATATCAGTTTGCAGATGCAACATTGATCGAGGGCCAATAAAGCCCATTTGACAAGCCAGCCATGGCATGTGCATCCTGCTACCGGCGTGGCCAGCGATGGGCGGGGCGAGCTAAACCGACAACCAAGACGACCAAGACGACAAAAAGGTAAAAATGAAAAAAACGGATACGTTAGGCCGTCGTGCAGAAGAGGCTCCGGACGAGTAGAAGCTTCAGATATGTAGATGGTCGAGTAGCTTGGTTCCGAACCCGAACGAACCACCAAAAAGTCTCTTGGTCTGTCCAATGAGAACGCAGCGGATGCTACGTTGGCTATCGCAAGGTTTTGGCGTACATCGAAGAAGACGAGCCAATACGCGGCCTCAAAGCCCAGGCGAGCCGTCACCCAAGCACCCGCCGAAGCACTTCATTCAGGGCCGGGTATCTTTGTCAAGCACACGATGAGAGTCTCTCGTTGATTTATGCCGCATTGTGGCGGCAGACGGGCAATGGACGTGAACTGCCCGCCTCAAGATGCTTGATAGGACGTAATCACGCAGTCAGTGACTTTGGAACGAACAATGAAGCGGGAGCCGGTTTCCGTGAGCGTGGGAAGTACAATTCAAGATAAACAGTGCCTAGACAAATTTCTGTTCGGCCAATCTCAAGACGTAATTATAGGACAACAACACAGAAAGGAAGCATTGGGTTGTGTGAGACCACATGTAGTTATTGGAACGGAAGTGCCATTCTGCTGAGAACTACGTGTTGTGAGCCCATCATAGCTATTTATATCACCTGGATTCAACGGTGTTGCCGGGCCTTTGTATCATGTAGATGGCTGCCGTGACCAGGCTCACTCGATCTCTCGGTTCTGTGCTTGTTGGTCGGGAAGTATATCGCCACGGCGGGCGTGCCATCCTGATTTTATGTCTCCCCTTTTTGTTTCTCTTATGTTTTTTTTTTTTCTTTTCCTTTGCTATTTCTAAATTTCCTTCTTTTAATATCGTTCAATCTCCCTAGCACTATCCATAGAAAAGTGTTTTTTTGTTGATATAGCAAAACAAACGAAAGATACACAGATTCTTGCGGCATCTAAAGCAACCGAGTTACCTCGTTTCCGCATCTGTGCCGTCGGTTTTTTTTCTGTTTGTTCCCTTTCTGTTGTCGTGGCTAAGTCAACAACTCCAAGAGAAAAAAAAAGTCACAATCTGAAAGGCGAAATCGGCCGAACAGCATCTGCTACTTGCTATTCTTCTTTCGGTTTATTCGTCAAGAACGAATGGAAGTGGATTCAGAAAATTTCCAGAAGAAAACAGCGGTCAAACGGAAATACTACGTGATAACAGAATGTGCTCCCATGCATCTCGCTAATGCAGCTAGTTTTGGCAGAAAAAAAAAACCCAAACAAACCCCCTTTTCCATATTTGGTTTTTATCAAACATGGTTTGTTGAAGATTTTATAAACTAAGAAAATTGTTAAAAGGGGGCAGAAAAAAAAAATAACAAGACTAGGAAAACCAAAAATATAAACAGAAATAGATACAAAAAAAATGAGTCGTTATCATTACACTTTCCTCGTCCTTCCTTGACAAATCCCTTCCGTCGTTCGTCACCGCCCTCCCTTCCCTTGTTGATGCTGTTACGTATACCAGTCGTGGGTCTCGTGTTACCAAAGCCATAAACCCCAAAGATCGTTTGCCCGCATATGAAGCCAGAAAAAAAATGCCACCCGCAAAAGAGATTTACCTTCCACCTTCCAACACACAAACACGGTACCCTCCACCCTTTACTGACGTTCAGAATAGACGTTCTTCGAGCGGCACGCTGTCGCCGTAGGACCCACGGCCGCCGCCGCGGGATTCGGCCTCCAAGCAGGCCAGGCATACGCCGCCGCCGTACACGCGCGTGTGCCGCCGCCAGACCGCCCCGTCGTCGTCCAGCAGCGAGATGACATCGCCGCGGATGCCCACCCCACGTGCAATCTCTGCCGCGTCAAACGGGGGGACCACAGCGGCGGTGGCGGCTTCGGCGGCCGTGCCGTCCTCGTCGTCCTCTTCTGCTGCTGCGAGCGGGGACGATGGCAGGCCCGGCCCCGGTGCCGGCGGATACGAAAAAGCATACGGCGACGCCGAGCTGTCGCATGATTGCGTCGTGACCGTCGTCTCGGACGACGCGGCGGACGACGCGCCCGGACTGGAAAACACCGGCAAGCTCGTACGGGGCGTCGCGCCGGCGTCGCTGTGCTGCGGTGCCGCTGCCCCCAACGAAGCAGCAGACGACGACGAAAAGGAACCGTGCGCAGCATCGACCGGAGCCGTGTCCGTGGTGTAGTCCGGGTTGGGCTGGTGCATGAACGCGACGTGGGCGGGACCGGCCAAGGAGGGGCGGTCCGGCGCGGTCCCTGGGCCTACGGCGAGCAGAAGCGTGGTGGAGGAGGAGGAGGAGGAGGAGGAGGAGATCGACGACGACGCCGGTTGCGGCGAAGCTGCGCCCGCGTCCACCACGCCGCGCTTTTTCGGCATCTCGTTGTGCCTGTGGCCGTCGTGTGTGTCCGCAGCAGAGCCTCTGGCGCTGCGACGCGCTTCGTCGTCCGGCATGGCAATTGTGTCGTCGCCGTCGCCGTCGTTGTCGCTGTTGTTGTGGTTGTTGTTGTGGCTGCCGCTGCTCCTGCTGCTTACTCCACGTGACAACGTCCCATGCGCCGCCGCCGTTGCCAACCTGACTGAGAACGGAGACGGGTCTGCTGCTGTTGGATCTGAGTACGTCTTCTGGTTCTGGTCCTGTTCGTCTGGGTCCGAAAAATCCAACTTCTGGTCTGTCGTCGTCGCCTTCTCTCGTTTGCGCAGGAACCCGGCCCGGTTGGCAAACGAGGGAGAAATGGCGACCAGCCCAAGGTTGGCGATGCCGACAACCGCAGCAGCGAGAAGGAGCCAGTAATAATATGGATGCGCAGTGAGAGCGCCCTGCTGTTTCTCTGGCGCGCTGCTGACAGCAGTACTGTCCGGGGGCTGGGCAGCAGGGATGACGACGGGCATTACAGCGGCTGTCTGGTCGCGTGGGTTTGTGTGGAGGGTACCGTGTGCTGTCCCTCGTGGTCTCCGTAGGGGAGAGAAGGGGGGGGGGGAGTAGAGGAGGAGAAGGAGGAGATATGGGAAGGGAAGATTGCCTAAAGGAGCCAAGCGCTTACTTCCCTGCTCATCTGGTTTGTTCGGATCGGTTTGGTTCCTTGTGCCCTCTCGGACCTCGTGGGTCTTTTTTCCCGGTCTTTTTTTTTACACCGAGGAGGATGAGGAAGCGGCGCTGCAAGGCAAAAAAATATGAATAGGCTGGAATAAGAAGGGCAAAGTAAAAAATAAAAAATAAATAAATTGCAGAAAAAGTTGGGAGAAAGAGAGGAAAAAATAGGTCAAAAATTCAGAAGAAAGGCAACACGAGCAGGGTTGCTTCGGCCAGGGGGTTTGTCGTGTAAGTCGAGACCTTTGCGCTAGGGGCAACGAAAAAAAAAAATGGCGGGCGTAGGGCTGAAAAAAAAAAAAAAAAAAAAAAAAAAAAAAAAAAAAACAACCGTGCCGGGGCGAAAACGAGCGCGAAGACAACTCTGAAAGAGGCATGTCGTACATGGCGATACTAATATATTTTTTTGGCAAGTTCCCTTTGCACGGAACGGAGGCCATGAGGCTGGAATGATCGATCTTTTGCACGCCGGCGACGAAGCCAGCTGAACTTTCAGGGGGCAAAAACAAAGACATTCTTTCACCGTGGAATATTTGCACGAACCACAGGGCAAAGGGCAAAGGCGAACAGAAACTAACAAAACACGGCAAGAGTCTAGATGACGGGCAAACCGGATTTTGAAGCATGACTGGCAAAAATTGGCCATTTGGATGAAGCTGACAAGATTTTAGTTCACACGATCGGGGGGGGGGGAAGGGAAGGGAGGGGGGCCACAACTCCACATAACTCGTATGTACGGAGTAATACGTACATACAATTTGTATGTACAAGTGAATGTTTTGCATACGAAGTACGACAGATGCATCGCATCGTACAGTTTGGCGTCTAACCATCTTTCCGTCATCGCGAATCAGGGCCATGCGGCGTCATGTCTTTCCCGGAAGGCAAGACGCCATGGGAAAGGGGGACGAAGAAAAAAAAAGGAAGAAAAAAAGCGCCGAAGATCACGCACAAAAGGCCCGGGATAACAGCGCCACACGACTGAATACCAAGAGAAAGGGGGCGTCTTTCTGGGAGACCGGGACCATAAGCTTTTTTTCTGCAGCAACGCCTTTTCCGAAGAGAGGCTTGCTCCGCAGCGCCCTACGCTAAATCGCGCAAAGCCCGCCGAGCGCCCTCAAACCAAGGTCGCGGAATTGATGAAAGGCACGCGTATACGTCGGAGGCTCGAAGAGTACGATAGGCTAGTATAATAATATTAAGAAAGAAAGCCATACGCGCGGGCAAAAGTTGCGGTCAACAAGAATACAGGTCAGCCAACAGAGCCGCCTCGTGGCGACGACAACGACGGCGACGAAACGATTCGTTTACAAACGAGAACGATAGTGGCTCCTCTTTTTGGTCATTCAAATGGCCCGAAAAGGAAAATAAAAATAATAATAAAATAATAATAATAATAATAAAAACTCTCGGCCGCACTCGCGGAGACGTACTCTCGAGAGAAGCGCGTTGCGTATCAAGCCCTGCTGGAGGCGAAATCAGGCCAGCTGAACAAAGATCTGTCGCGTGCTCGGCTTCATTGGCCGTGCCACAGGCCAAAAAAAAATTCTCCCAAAAAGCCAGAACCACTTAGTTGTTTTTTTTTTTTTTTTTTGGCTTTTCCGGGTTCCTGTTCAGCAGGACCTTCGCATCCTCGTACGGGCCATATTTTACAGCGCTTGCCATGCCGCCATAGGGCCTCGTAGTGGCAAAAAAGCCTTACATGGGAGACGCTAGTGGTGCTGCAAGGAAGAGCCAGAAAAGCAATAAACAAGGAACAGAGCAAGAGCTCAGCTGCGGTCTTTTTTTTGTTTCTTTCTTTTTCCTTGTTTGTGGTGGCTGCATACCTCTAAATAAGAGCGCCGGCTGACCAAGGAACCACCTTTCCGCCCCCCTCCCTTTTATGATTTTCTTTTTTTAGCCCGCTTCTGCAAGCCTTGCAAGGCGCATGCATGTGTCAACAACTTAAAAAGGAGCTGGCCGGATTTGATGCACATCTTTTTGTTCTCTTCCGTAGCTGATGAAATACAGTACGTGGCAACCGTATGGGCCCGTGGCCAAACAACCTGAGAGAACGCATTTCGACATCTCTGGCTTGCAATCGACTTTGCTAGAACCCAGCTGGAACAAAAATCAAGCAAATGCCCGCATTCGTGTCGGCATCAGGCTTGTCTTTATGTTATTGGTAGAAATCCCGGGGTTTTACGACAGTGGTTGTTGACGGGATAAGAGCCGCCAAAACGAGCCGCTCCAAAACAGGGGGTTCCCGCGGCCTCGCCGCCTCTCTCTATTTTGACGCGAGCTAGGGGGGAACTATTGAAAGCCACCTCAATACAAAATACGTAATTTGTGCATATTTTTTACAGACAATTTTGAAGCCTAGGAGATTTTCGTGTTGATGTTCTGAAGTCGTTTATTCCAGACAAATGCTGTATTACATTACGCTTATACACAGCAACACGCTCGCTGCCTTTTCTTCGAGAGCATGACCTGACATGTACCTTGACCAATGATGGTATCGGTTCGGCAGAGTCACTCCCTATGCACAGCATTCCCCCCCTTTTTTTCTTTGCCCTTTGTGATGCCGCTTTATAACGCGGCAATCTCCATGGGCTCCACGTCGCCGTTCCGCAGGCTGTCCGACGCCTCTTCTTCCATCATCGCAATCATGCCGTCAATGTTCTCCTCGAGGCTCTCGGCCTCGGGACCCAAACAGCTCCGCAACAGCCGCCGGTACTTTTCAATGTTGTCGCTCGTGCCGACAGCCGCGAGCGCCTCCACGTAGTCCGCCTCTGCTTGCCGCTGTTCCAACACAAGCTGCCGCAGTTCCAGCGCCAAACGGTGGCGCTCCTCTAGGGGCGCATCGTCCTCGGCGGACCCGGCGGACCCGTCCAGCGCCGGTTGTTGTTGTTGTTGCCCGGCCAGCTCGTTGGCCACGTCGGCCTCCACCAAGATGCGGTTTCGCCGCGTGATGAGGGCCACCAGCTGGTGCTGCACCTGCGCGGCTTCGTTGACGACCTTGGCGGCCACGTCGTCCGGCTCGATGCGCGCCTCGAGATCGGCAATCTCCGCGCGGATCGCCGTCAGCTCGCCTTGTGTGTTGCCGAGAATGCGCCGCGCTTCCCTTTCCGCCTCGGCCTTGTCCCGGAACTCCTCTTCGTAGCTCTGTGACAGGTCCTGGAACTTTTCCAGAACCAACGACGTAATGCGCGACTGCACCGTCGTGGCCGCCTCGGACTGGTATGGCACTGCGGCGGCCGCGGCGGCGGTGCCGGCGACTTTGCTTTGTAATGATGATGTGGTGGTTGTGGTGGCCTCGAGCAAGGCATCGCGGAACCCGGGACGCCGCTGGGAATCCGGCGCGAAGGGGGACGACGACCGCTGCGGGAGCGCGCGCGCCTTTTTGCTCGCGTTGAGCTCTTTGATGAGGTCCTCCGCCCGTACGCCGTCGTGGTTGGGGATGTCGGTGGACGCCCCGCGGCCGAGCAGCGCCCGGATGCACTTGCTCGCGTGTTTCATGGCCGCCAGGTGCACGGCCGTGTTGCCGTCGTTGTCCTGCGCGTCGATGAGCTGCTGCACAAAGTTGGGGTCGTGCGTCTCCTGCAGCCGGTTCAGGATGTTGTCGAGGTAGTAGCGCGCACACGACTGGCTGGTGACGCGCCCGCTCTTCATGATCGCCGCGTGGTGGATGATGCTGCACCCGGCGTTGTCCCGCGCGTCGACCGTCTCGAACAGCTCCTTGACCACGGCCGGAAACGTCTGCTTCTCGTAGCAGTTGGTGAAGCTGACCGCGCGCATAAACGGGGTTTCCCCGCGCTCGTTCTTGGCGTGCAGACTGGCGCCGAACCGCTTCAGCTGCTTCACCACCTCGACGTCGCCCATAGCGCACGCCCAGTGCAGCGCCGTGTGCCGCTCCGTGTCGATGACCCAGTTGGGCTGGAAGTTGGTCGGCGGGTCGGGCCGGATGGCGGGTTGCTCGTTCCGCGACAGAAGGAAATAGTCCAGCAGCTCGTCGCCGTACACCGAGTGTTGCTGCTCCGTCAAATCCCGGATGGTCTCTTCGCGTTTTCGTTTGCGGTGCAGCGCCGTAAAATTTGCCAGTTCGTTCTGGTCGTCTTCCGCTGCGTACGACACGGACGCCACGGTGAGGTTGTCCGGCGTGTCGTCGTCGTTCATTGGCAGGTCGCTGGCGTCAAACTCTTCTTGAATGGGGGTAGCTGCTACGGCGGCTGTTTGTTTCCCTGTTAGCAGCATTGTATAAATAAAAAGAATGAACGGACGTAGACTGGGCCGATGCGAAACGAAAGGTGAAGCTTAGTATTACACGTACCGTTCCATTTGGGCACCGCAGGGCGCACCCTCGGCGCTTTGGGTTTGCTTGTGTGCCTTGGCGCCGGCGGTGGGCTCACATCGCCGGGAACAAACTCGAAAATCTGCCGCAAACGATCATACACGTTGTTTCGTTGGGCCAACGCCTCGCCATGCTCGAGCGGAATCCACGTGCCTGGTGTACTCGGTTGGTGATGTTAGCGACCCGTTTCTCGCGAGCACAACCCACTTTCCGCTCCCAGGGTCGCTCGCAAACAAACAAACCTTGGTATTTCCCGTAGCCACCCTGGATTTTTTCGTGCACATCTTTCTGCACCTCCCGCTCGAGAATCCGTGTTCGCGCCGGCTTGTCGAAGCCGGCTGCTTTCAGAATATGTGTTGCGTTGATCCAGTCGTCGTGCCGCCGCCGCATCACATGCTCCTTCAGATCCTCGCCAAACTGAAACTCATACACCGGTATCTAAGCCAAAGTGGATGCCGTTAGCTAACGAACAAAAACCTCGACGGGGCGTGTTCGGTCCTCGTGCGGCCCGACGGGTCATCCTGCGGACCAAATAAAAAAAACTTACTCCGCTGTATGTGGCACTATACACGCCCGGGCCGCTGCCATCTTTCACCATGATGGACAAAGCAAATAAAACTGAGGGAGGCAGAAAGGTAAGGAAACATGGAGAGCAACCCCTTGTAGAGGTAGTGCTATTTCTTGACGGCTCGCGGCGTGAGAGAGCGGACGGCAAAATGCGCACTATGCTGGACGACAATCCAAAAAAGAAAAAGAAAAACACCGTCGAAGCAATTCGTGAAATGCAGAGAGAACTATCACAAGAAGTGGCCGGGGTTATCAATTTTCGCAAAAGAAAGCATAAAGTGACAAGCATGCGGTACACAGCTTTGAGGTGGATGGTCAGTGGTGTGTGATTGCGAAATGCGAAAAGAAGCCAGGGTGAGGCGCAGAGCGAAACGCGAGAACGCGTTCCCACGCGCGAAATCAATTAAACTATTTGGGCCTAAGGCAACAACTCGGCCCGCGGTGCTGCTAGCTCACTGTCCTGAAAAGTACGCGTCGCGTATCGCGCGTATTAGTAATTGCTACCTACATTCCTACCTGTTTTCGATCATCCAAATATCCAACCGGGTATACGCAACTGTTTGCATCTACGCTTTACAGTGCTTTTTGATTCCCACAGACTCATGATTTCCACAAGACCGATTCCGTAAGTGAAAAGGTGTCATATAAAAAGCCCAAAAACCGCCACACTGCACAGTTTGTACGACATTTTAGCGGGACTCGGGGAGAGGGAAGCTCTTGATATTGGTTCTTCTTCTCGTCTGGTCTTTTTGGTTTGATAATATCGGTTCGAAGAAAGCAAAATGAAGCAATTTGGCCTACACCGTACCCATTTTCTCATACGTAAATATAGCAAAACTGCCCCTTGTTGCCCCCAAGCTGGTCGAGAAGATCCGTCAGCGGCACGGGCGGTGCCAGGAAGCCAAAGTCTACGATGATGTCTGCGGCTGCGTTGCGCCGGCCGACTGGCTCCACCGCAGACATGGACATGGGCATGGCGCCCATTCCGGGAATGGCGTTGATGCGGTTGTCCGGGTCCTGCATCTGCCAGATCCACCACACGCGGTCAAGCATGCCGTGGTGGAAGTAGAAGGCCGGGTCGCCGGGGGAGCAGTAAAAATCCTAGTGTGTATTAGTACTTTTCTTTTTTGTTTTTTTTTGTTTTTTTCTTGTTTGAGGCTTTTGCGGGCAGTGCAAACTTACGCCGCCCGGGTCTCCTCCGATCATGTAGTGGCCGGCGTTGTGCAGCTGTGAACAGATTAGTCGGTGCATCTTGACAACTGAGGAAAGTGTGGTTTTTCGAGAAGGGAACTTAGTTACCCCCCAAGGATGGGTGTCGTTTTTCAGTTGCGGCTGGCCCAGGTACCGGTTGTAGAAGCTGTCGACATCCTTGTTGTCCATGATGAGCGAGTACGTGTAGTTGGCGGTGGCGCCGAGGGCCGAGTTGCGGTTCACGTCGCGGCGCAGGCAGCGCGGGTTTGACCCCAGCCCGTCCTCCTGGGGGTTCTTTGGTACATTGTTGACAACCGCCGCCTTGGGGCCGAGGCTAACCACCATGCTGTTGCCAAGTGCGTGCGTTAGTGATATGGTTGGACTTTTTTTTTTTTTTGATAGCTTTCTGAACCAACACATACTCTTTGAACGGTCCTTCTGTGACACAACCGCCGCCGCCGGCAGGCGGAATCTTGTCGTACGGCTTCCGGAACGGCTGGATGACACCGTTGTAGTTGCTGGGCGCACCATTGCCGCCCATGCTTGAGGCATTCCCGTTGAACATGGACGAGTGGATGGGGTCCTGTGCGTAACGGTCGTAGTTCATGTACTGGAAAACAGCTCGTTAGTGAACATGCCCCCGTAGGCATTACAGCTGAACAGACCTCGTTTGCTGCGTACTGGTTGGTAGCCGGTGTATCCGCATTCCTCGCGGAGGGCCTTTTCATACGTCCAGATAAAGTATTTGTGACTGGCGAAGAGATGTTGCTGAGTATGTATTAGTTGCGAGGTTTTGTCATTTTTTCTTTCATGACGCGAAAATATCATACCGGGTCATGAAGCATCATTGCCTGGGTCATGTGGAAGGCAACAAAGTCGTCGAAGCGGCTCACGGCCCCCGGAAACTGGTCTTTGGGCGCTTTGGCAGGCAGCTTCTGCAAGCAGAGGACAGCCTTGATGTACTCCTCCCGTTCGGGAACGCTGAGATCGCTCCTGGTATGTTGCGTCAGTTCGTGTTCGCAGGCCTGCCTTTACAGACGCAACAAGGTGTTTTCGGTAGACAAACCATTCCCTTCGCACCGCCGCATTCTCGACGGTGCAATGTGTTTTGTTTCCTTTCTTCTGCTGGAAAGCTTCAACGGTCGGCATCATCTGCGCCTCAAGATTGTCGACTACGTCCAGAGGAAAGAGGCCATTGCGAACACTTTTAACTGTTAGGACATGTTTTGTCTGAATTTTTGAAAAGCCTCAGTTAGCAAGATCCCTGAACCCGACGGCAACTCACGGTTTGTTTGGACCTGCTACGGCTTCCAAGGCCATAAAAGCGAGTAACAGACAAAGTTTGGCAGCCATGGCACGAGCGTTACCGTCAGCACGGCGGCGATAACAGCAAACTCTGAGAATGAAGAAATAGATTTAGAGAGCCACTGAAGAAAGAGGACATACACGGGAGTCGCCAGAAGGAGTATTGAACGATATATGCTGGAATATCTACCTATGTCTTCCTTTCTATAACTCGGAGGAATATGACAACCGACAAAAGGTTCAACCCTTCCGTCGCTAATTTTATTTTCATTTCATCATCATTAATAGATACACACAATCTTTTCTTGAAGGAGCTAAGTAGTATTGGTGCAAACAGAGTATCATGCATAGATTGTCTTTTTTACTTCATCATTAAAGGATATACACGTATTAAAGTAGAGGTAAGGAACTAAAAAAAACAGGTAAGCTTCTGTCCGCCAACCATCCAATATACGACATAATAAAGAAACAACCAACAAATGGCAATAACTGAAAAGGCGTAAGAACTATTTTGCACAAAAAGACATAACAAGCCACATCTTTACACTCAGACGACGGCGTGGCAAATGCCGGCAGCAGAAAAGAACGTATGAGCACAATAGAAGAAGCCAAACAGAAAAAAAAAACATAAGCTTTAGCCGCAGTGTCCTTTATTTTCTGTATTATGGTGTTTCGGCTAATAAAGGCGATATAGCATAGGGACAGTGCCGAACGGCTGACGGCAACCAGATATTTGAGCATGTTTTCTCAACACATGGCCCTCGTTTATTGTGACTAGCACAAAGGGGAAAAGCTGGTCTGATTGGATCACGGCCCCTGAAGGGAACAAGAAGCAAAACAAAAAATTCCGGGGCGACTTTTGATTTGTGTTTGGGCTGTTCCCCTTCTGAAATAAAACGGCGATAAATGCAGGCAACTTCCAATCATTTAAGTTTGAAGACGGGGGGTTGGTGGCATGCCCGGGCCGGTTGTTAGCATGCAAGTTTTCTTTATTAGTGTAGGGGCATGTACGGTCTGCCATTTTGCGCTTCTTGAAAATCATCTCGGACGTCTAGTGGTATAGACAAAACTGGTTTTGTACAACTACACAAACTTTAACGCAGACAATTTTCTCTTTATTTTTTGCAAAATACAGCTGTCAAATCCATGAAACGACTTGACCGACATATGATCTTTTACATTCGGAGTGAACAGCAGCTCGAAGGGGCGATATAGAGGTACGAAGCAGCTGGCCAAACCTATGATTATACATACACGGGCGGTTACGCAATGAAGTCATGTAACAAATATCATGCTGACCGCTACGAGGAAGCAATAAGGGTAACCGGCAAAGAGCCAGCCACAGGAAATTCATAATAGCGGTACTTTGTTGCAGCTGAATATTGTTCCAGCATTTTCTCAAGACGTTGAAGGCATATCGTACCAGGAGTTCACTGGTTTATTTTTGTCTATTTTCGACCGAGACACCACTCAGGTTGTTTCCCTGTTAATTCATACAAAGCCCCATCTGAAACTGCAACTTCATAATACACCGTATAATACATCCCTATCATAATACAACTTCCTTTACTTGGAGCCTCCCTTGCGGCCGGCCTCGCGGGCGCGCTCGCTGCCGGGCTCAAACGAGCCGCTAGAAGCTTGGCCACCCATGGAGGCGATGTCGTGCTGATGGAAGGAGATAGATTAGTCGACACCTGGTTCATGGTCATGGGTTTCCAGCCATGGACACAACAGCAGTGCCCGCGGCAAAACATACTTGCTTGTCGGGGTCCATGCTGGCAAAACCACCCGTGTGGCTTGCCTGGCCGCCCTTCTGCGCGGCTCCACGGACCTCCTCCTTGGGGCTACACACAAAAAAGATTAGCAGCTGCGAAGAAAAAAGAAAAACATAAAAAGGGTCGGCCCCCTGTTCCAGCCACAAAAAACGGTAACAAACATACCGGTTGGCAAAGTTACCGGGGTTGTCAGCCATTTTATCGGTAATTTCTTGTGGTTGTAAACTGGTATTCCAAGACGAATTTTCTTTAATCTGGCATTCGTTTTTTCAATTCGGTTCGCTTTGATCAAACAACGACATTTGGGAACCTCAAGGTCGACCGGCCCGGAGGTATTTATGTCGGCGACAGCCACGTGATACATCGCCGATTCGCCCGTTGCTGAGTTTCCATGACGACACGCGTCGCCGCCGTGGATCATCGAGTGATGTTAGAAAATGTCATACCTTGTCGGCACTCAGATGGAAGGTGGAATGCTTTTCTTTTGATTTTGAAAAGAGAAACAAATACGGTTGGAAAAGCCGATCTGTGGAAACAAACATTGTGGACTCCGTGTGGCCGGAAGCTTGCCACTGATATTCGAAAACGGCGAGCCATTTCATCATCGAGTGTGGTCTTACGGTGGATATCACCTAATCTCGGCCGGCGAAAGCCAAAAAAAGCAATGGGTTCCGTCAGTGCTACAGTGCCTAGAACAGGGGCTACGGCGTCCACAACACAGACACATACGAACTGATGGCACAACACAACGGACAGTATACGACGCTGAGTTTTCTTTTCCTGGATCGGCGAGCTCGACGAAATTTAGACACCTTACAGTGAAGTTGGTTGTTTTAGTTTTTAATGACGCTCGAAAATGATCGATCTTTCTAGGCCATTGACCCATACTTTAGCTGAGTTCAAGGTGAAAACAGAAGTAGAGGCGAGTCTGTCCTGTGACGTATTGTAAAATAGTTAAATCAGCTCGGTGTGATAATTCTATGTGCGGTGAGAGACAAACAAACAAAATATATGATCCGTCTTCTAGCACACACATCTTCGCGGAGGCGACGATCTCTCACTGGGTCTCTACACGACCGTTTCCGCCCCGTCGTCGTTGGAGGTTTGCAGCGCTTCGGCTTCTTTGCTCTCCAGAGCACCTGGCTCGGTAATGTCTACGCCCATGCGCATGGCCTCCATGGCCTCGGCCGCCGGGCCTGTGAACCACCGGTGGGCCCAAACGACCCAGCTACCAATGGCAAAGATGCCGATGATGCCCACGGCCACCACGGTGTAGTTGAGCGTCTGGTCGGTGACCGGGTTGGTCGCGGGCAGGCAGAACACCACGGCAATGCAACCAATCCACGTACACGCGGCGGCCGCAATGGGCCGGCTGAAGACGCCGAGGTTGAAGGGCCCCTTCATGGCCACAAAAGACTTTTGCCAAATCAGCCCAATCAAGATGGGCAGGCCGTAGCTAATGTACAGGCCAATGGTGGCGATGGACGTGGCGGCCGAAAAGGCCACGGCGGAGCCCAGCGAGGGCAGTGCGAGGATGAAGGCCAGCGTGGCGGCCAGCCAGACAGCGCGGACAGGCGACTTGAAGCGGGAGTCCACGCTGTGAAAGAAGGGGTGCTGTGAGCCGCTTAACATGCGTGCCCCTTCGAGTAAAAATGTGAAGGATGATGTTTTGGGTGAGGGGAAATACTTACGATACCGCCGTCACGGGCGAACGCAAACATCATCCGGCTGTTGCTCGTCATGCTGAAGAGGCCACAGTGCCATACACAAACTTTCATCATGTAAGCTGCACACATCATATACTGTGTTGCAGATACCGAGGAGGGTTGAGACTTACTCATAATGACGCTGAAGACCCCGAGTGCCCCGTTCTCGCCAAAAACGTCGACGAAGATCTGCAGAACCGGCTGGTCGTACTGGCTGCTCAGCGTGCCCTGGAAGTCCTGGACCGAAAACAAGAACGCCATCAGGACGAAAAAGCCAAAGAGGGCGCTGAACACGACGCTGGACACCACGCCGATCGGGGCACTCCACGACGCGTTTTTGGTCTCCTCGCTCAAATGCGCAGACGCGTCGAAGCCTTTACCATGGTTTGGTTGGTCAGCGTATGCACAGGCAAAAGATCCGGAAACGATGGGTTTGAACGCCTTACCTGTCAACGTATACTGAGACAGCAGGGCGCCGCACAGGGCCAAATACGCCGGGCTCGCGCGAATGCTCCAGCCCACGGCGCCGTCCACGCCCGTGCCGTCGTAGAACGTTTGAAACACAAAGGACGCCGGCTGGTGCGTCGGCGCCTTGGCCAGCACCGCGATGCAAATAGCGCTGACACCCGCCGAGTGCAAGAAGATGGACGTGTTGTTGAGGTACTTGAGCACGCGCACGCCAAAGGTGTTGACGAGGGCATGCGACACGAGGATGGCGGCGTAGATGCCGATGGTCTTGCCGGGCGTCGGCGTGTACGTGGTGCTCTTGACGCTGGCCGCGGTAGCGATGAGCCCGGCCAGGCCAAACGAGATGCCGGTGGTGACGGCGACCTGGCCGAGCAGGTTGAACCAGCCGGTGGGCCAGGCCGCGAACGGCGACCAGCGGGGCGGCGCCAGGAGGGCCGCCCAGAAGTACGGCCCACCGCTGGTCGGAATGGCTGAGACGATCTCGGCCATGGCGATGGCGACGAGCAGCGTGCAGAAGGAGACGAGAATCCAGCCGACGGACATGACTGAAAAAGCAGTGGGCAACGTCAGTTAGGTGGTCCAGCTCGAAAAAAAAAAAAAAAAAAAAAAAAAAAAAAGCTATCCTAGGCCGCGCCGCTGCCAGTCCGAGATTCGGTGTGAATGCCCGGACAGCGGCCGCCCCAACGAAAGACGCTTTCCTTCATTAAACGGAGAAGATTTCACGTACCCGCCGGTCCACCCGTGTTTAGGCCATATGAGAACAGAGTTGTTATGCCTGTGATAACGCTCTAAACAGTAGCTTGGTTAACAAATGGTGCGATGCGTCCCATCCCTTCTTCAATCGTCAGGGAGCCTCCTGCGTACAATGATAGAGAAAGACACGCCGAAATTGTGCGCCAGGCCCCAGTCGCGACGGAGCTCCTGCTTGTAGCCAAAGCTTGCGAGCCGGTTCTCGTCAAGCTCGTCAACCGTGCCCGGGGGACGGCCATCTGTGTTTTTTGCCATGGTAAACACTTTTCTCGATTCGTTTGCACCAGCTTTGAACAGCACTTTTATGTTTTTAACTAGGTCAAACTGAACAATGAAGAACACCGGTTTTATCAAAGAGGGAAAATAAAAGAAGGGCGAAGATCTAGACAGTATTGGATGATCGAAACAATATTAGACAGGCTACGCCATTTTCTTTACGGCAAGATAAGACGGCGTATCGCGGCAAGGCCAGCCAAGAAAAAGGCGTCTTCGTATCATCTGGATCAACAAACCAAAATTCGGGTGAGTTCATGCATTGGCAAGTGGATCGAATTCAACGTGGGTGGCACACGGTAAACGGACTGTCGGTCGTTTTTTTTACGAGGCAAAATGTACGTTGCTTTTAAGGTTATTGGTACCTCCCCTCCATCGGGCATGCCGGCTTGTGACTCTCACAGGCGGCTGTCTCAAGTGATGAACAGGGCTTGCTTTGCAGTAGAGTGAGGCAAAAAGCCTGTTAGCAGCGCTTTGATCTTGGTTTTCTGGGCGTTTATGAGAAGAGGAAAAAGAGAAAGTCAAAAGCAATACTCGGCTTATCGCGCATTGTGGATACTACCCCAGAAAGGAAGGTCGGCCGCAACACTTTGGGAACTAATACCCCACAGGGTGCTCTAGCGCCGGCAAAAACCTGGCAAATTTTAATGCCTGGATTGTCGGGAAGAA
>AZHD01000003.1:2272614-2320249 GCA_001636815.1 Niveomyces insectorum RCEF 264 | reverse complement strand
GGTCCCCTTTTTTTTTTTTTTTTTTTTTTGAGTAAAGATCTTTCTCGAGACAGACCGTTTCGCACTGCAATCAGCCTCGTCTCAACGCGCCCCAACCATGCCATTCGTAACCGAGATCACAGCAAAGCCCATTATGGGTGAACATACGACCTCGTCGGAGCGAAAGCGGCACCGTGACGGTATCGACGACTCGCCAAGAAAGGCAAAGAAGCCGCGAGATGCCGTTGCCTCGACGAAGCGGGAGCCAGCATCTGAGCTGGCATGGCCCGCAGATGAGATCCAACGAGACGACCAATCCGGGACAGACGACGACGACCAAGGAAGCCAAAGGCTAGTCAAGCAGGAAGAGAACGGCAAAGTACGAAAAGACAAGAAGGAGAAGAAGGAGAAGAGGGAGAAGGAAGACAAAAAGGACAAGAAAGAGAAGAAAGACAAGAAGGAAAAGCGAGACAAGAAGGACAAGTCCCCCAGAAAAAAAACTGTGGCGTTTGCCGAAGAGGACGTGGCAGACGCAGCCGCAGCTGCAACGGAGACCGCCCGCGATGCCAAGGTTGTCTTCCCCTTCTTCACCCAGACCATCTCCCTCTGGGTCCCGCTCTACCCGGTCGGCTTTGACCGCCCCGTCTCTGCCGTCGCCGAGCAGCACCTCGACGGGCTGGTCAACCACTACGCGCCGCTCCTCGGCGGCTACCTCCTCGCCTACCGCAACGTCAACCTGTCGGCCAAGTCGGTGCGCGCGGATCCGGCCGACCCACCCACGGACGCGACGCCGGCCACGCTGGTCTCCGTCGATGAATACGCTGTCGGCTACGGTTGGATGACGGCCGACGTGGACCTGTTTGTGCCCAGCCGCGGCGCGTGGCTCGAGGGCGACCTGATCCTGCAAAACGAGGGCGCTATTGGCGTCAACTGCTGGGAAAAGTTCAACGCGAGCATCGAGGCGGCCCGTCTGCCCCGGGGGTGGACGTTCGTCGAGCAGGACTCCGCGGGCGCCGCCGACGCCACGGACGCTGCGTCCGAAGGTGACCACAACAACACTGATGGGGCGGACGCGCTGCCGGCACAGATGCACACGACGGGGTACTGGGTGGACGCGGCGGGCAAGCCGGTGGCCGGCAAGATTCTGTTCCGCATCAAAGATTTCGACGTGGGCCTGGCGGGCGACAACGGCTACCTCGCCATCGAGGGGACGATGCTGCGCGCCGACGAGGAGCGCGCCCTGGTGCTGCAGGAGCGGGCGAGCAACCGCGCGGCAAACGGCAAAGCGCGGCGGCAGCTGCCCGAGTTCAGCATTACGCAGTTTGGCAAGGAAGACGAGGAAGAGGACAGCGGCCAGCGGGTGGAAGTATACAAGGGCAGCCGGCCGGGGACACCGGACGACTAAATGCGGCGGCGGCGGCGGCGCAACGATGTGAAAGAAAAGTTTTTTATGGTTTGCATAGACGGGGCGTTGCATTATTTCTATTTTCTATTTTCTATTCTTTTTTTTATTTCATTTTCCTTCCGAAGACGTCGTCTCATGCGATATTCTCGTTTCTTATGTTTCTCTCGTCTGCTATCTCAGTTTTGGACAATAGCTCCACAGCCGGCTTCTATCCGATCAGCAGCCAACACGGAAATTGAAAGGAAATTTCGAGAATGCCCCGCTATTTCGCCATTGCTAGCCATTGCTGTTCGCCGCATTCTCGTCCGATCTAGGGAACCCGGGATTTATAAGTTTTGTCGTATCCTGCGTTGCATATACGGAGTCGTACCTCCTTTTATAGACTCGTCCTGCTCTTGTCGCAAACGCCTGTCCCCGGCCGCTGTTGTATTGTCCTCACCAAAAGCCCTCGTCTCCTGTCCGACACAGCAACAGACGACACCGACGCCGACTGGTATATTACCCTTTGCACCATGGCCTCCTTCGTGCCGACCCGGCTGCTTATCGTCGGCGCCACGGGCGCCATCGGCCGCTACATCACCGAGGCCATCCTCGCGGCCAAGCCCCCCTTTACGCACGTCGCCATCTTCACGTCGCCCAACACGGTCACGAACAAGGCCGACCTCCTCCAGACATGGAAAGCCCGCGGCCTCGCCTCCGTTGTTGTCGGCAGCGTGCAAAACGAGGACGACGTGCAGCGCGCGTACACGACTGAAAAGCCCGACACCGTCATCTCGTGCCTCGGCCGCGACGCCCTGCAGGTCCAGGAGAGCCTGCTGCGGCTGGCCGACGCGCCGGGCAGCCCCGTCAAATGGGTGTTCCCCTCCGAGTACGGCACCGACGTCGAGCACAACCCCTCGAGCGCCACGGAGAAACCGCACCAGCACAAGCTGGCTCTGCGCAAGTACATCCGCGAGCAGATCAAGAACGTGCAGGTCACGTACCTCGTGACGGGCCCCTACTTTGACATGTGGGTCAACTACACGCCCGACACGGAGCCGACGGGCGGCTTTGATCCCGCCGCGAAGCGCGCCGTTGTGGTCGGCGACGGCGAAGGGCGCGTGGGGTTCTGTACCATGCCGGAGTAAGTGATACAGCTTTGTCTCTCTCTCTCTGTCTCTGGCAACAGGAAAATACAAACGCAATAGAACGTCAGCAATGCTAACCCATCACTCCAGTGTGGGCAAATTTCTCGTGGCGTCTCTCCGCCACCCCGAGGCCTCCTTTGGCAAGGCCCTCAAGGTGCAGTCGTTCGTCGTCACGCCCAACCAGGTGCTGGCAGAGTACGAGCGGCAGACCAATGCCAAATGGACGGTGACCAGCACGCCGCTGCCGCTGCTGAAGGAACTGGAAGCCAAGGCGTGGGCCGCGAAGAGCCCCAAGGCGACCAGCTTCACGCTCCGCCGTATCTGGGCCGAGGGTGGTACGCTCTACGACAAGAACGATAACGAGGTTATCGGCATCAAGCCCGGCGACGCCGACAGTCTGGAGACGGCCGTCCGGAGGGCGCTTGGGAAGTGAACAAACATCATGTAGAAAGTTCAATGCACTCATGCCTTATGTCACGTCCAGATGCATGTTGCTACGCTTGATGTGTCTTGATGTGTGGGACTCACCGTCTGCAGTGACAACACTTCCCTCGGAAGCCAGTGAATGGAGATAGAGAGTCCTAGTAAGCGGAAACCGGTCTAAATACGAATCAATACATCGCAGGCCGGCCGATTTATTACGTAATACAAACAAGCCTCCTGAAATGAGGGCGCGGCTGCAGGAGCTCCAATGTGCCTTCCTTAGTGGCACACGACGCCTTCTGTATATCAGCCCCGTCCATGCCGTCGTAACAATCTCGGGAGTGCTTTGTTTTGGTTTCTTTCTCGACACGACAACATGCTCTTTACGGTTCTTTCGCTTACGTCTATTCTGTAACACCCAGTTTATTTGATTTTTTCATTCGCATTTCTTTTTGCTAGCACGGCGAGTTTGTCTCGGTTTCGTCATTATCCACAGCATGCCTCTAAACGGGCTGCGGCGCTTTGTCGCCGACATTACGCCCTTTTTCTGCCTTTTGCTGGCTATCGTCACGTTGGGCCCCCACCAGTTCGGCTTCCATTTGGTGCGTGTTTTGCAGAGACGAGCCATGTCGTGTGGAGGATGCTGTCGTTGTGGCCGATCGCCTTTGCTAATCCGTGTGTCTCTCCCTGGACTGCAGGCCGAGCTCAACGCTCCCCAAGATGTTATTACGTGCCGCAAGAAGAACATTCGAGGCGCCTCCACCCAACCCTCGCACTCGCTCCGGGGTCTTCTTTCGTCGGGCCTCATCGAATGCATCCCCATGAACGAGGCGGCCTTTGCGACGGCGTCCTCCATTTTCACCGTCGGCGGGCTGGTGGGCGCCCTGGCAGCCGGACCCATCTGCAGCCGCAAGGGACGCCTGCTCTCCATGCGGATCACCGCGACCATCTTCTTGCTGGGATCGATTGTGGAGACCCTGGCGGAGTCTGTGGCCACATTGGCCGTAGGCCGTGTGCTGAACGGCATCGGCGCCGGCGCCTCCACGGTTATTGTGCCGCTGTACATCAGCGAGGTAGCACCGGCTGCGTCGCGAGGATTCTTCGGCGCCTTTACGCAAATCACGGTCAACATTGGCATCTTGCTGACCCAGACGCTGGGCTATTTCTTGAGCCACGGTACGGCCTGGCGGCTTATCCTCGGCACGGGCATTGTGATCGCCATCGTGCAGTTTCTGGGCTTGCTCGTTGTCCCGGAAAGTCCCGCCTGGCTCTTGGCGCACCGGGGCGACGTAGTCCGCGCGCGGCGGATCCTGCAGCGAATCCGCGGCGCCAAGGCCAACTTGGACGGCGAGGCCGCTGACTGGCCAGCTAGTGAGGGGACGGCGGCGCCGGGAGCGGCGGCACCGTCCCTGCCTGCAGAGGAGCAGGGCTTGCTGGACCCGAACGAGGCCGACGCCTACCCGGAGGGCGGCGTGGACGAGGCCGGGGGTGTTGTAGCGATGGCGCCACCGCCGTCGCCCAAGCTTCGATTGGCCGCCGTTGGCAAAAGACACAACACCTCTGTGGGCTTTTTTCAAGTTGTGCGGGATCCGCGCTACCGCCCCGCCATTGTGGCCGTCATCGGCATCATGTTCGCGCAGCAGGTGTGCGGGATCAACTCCGTCATCATGTATTCCGTGTCGTTGTTGAACGGCATGCTGCCCGTCAGCTCGGCGCTGCTCACCATTGTCATCTCGGTGGTCAACTTGGTGACGACCATTGCGTGTGCGCCTCTGCCCGACCGGCTCGGCCGCAAGGCCTGCCTGATCTATTCGATTGCGGGCCAGGGGTCCAGCTCTTTTGTCCTGGCCTTTTCCATCGTGTATGAGGTCAAAATCCTGTCCGCGCTGTCCGTTTTGGCTTTTGTAGCCTTTTTTGCCGTCGGCCTCGGACCGGTGCCCTTCATCATGGCCTCGGAATTGGTCGGCCAGGAAGCAGTCGGTGCTACGCAGTCGTGGGCCTTGGGTGCGAATTACATTGCTACCTTCCTTGTTGCGCAGTTCTTTCCTCTCGTCAACAGCGCTTTGAATCAGCGCTTTGGTCGCGCCGGCTGGGTGTACATCTTGTTTTCTGTTTTGGCGATGCTGTCGGCTATCTTTATTGCCGTGTATGTTCCCGAAACAAAGGGCAAGAAGAACGCCGACGAGGTGTGGGGGCGGACGACACGCGTGGATTGAGATTTGACACAGCAAGGCGTTTTCGAGGAAGCTTGATTTTAGAGAGCGTTCCTGGGAATGCTTTTGGGAAAGTTTGAGACATGGTATTGCCTTTTCGTTTTATATTTCCTTGTCGTCTTTTTCATTTTTTCCGTTGCGGATACGACTTGTCATGGCTAAGCAGCATTTTTCATTGACTGATTTTTCCTTTTTGATTTCATTAATTTCTCTGCATTATTCCCGAAATGCTCGCGTATTTTGGATTGTTTGATGCAGCAGGCTGACGCCGGCCTTGACGCCGTCCACAACACACATACGGCTCCCTGCCTCGTGGCCGTATTGCTCGCGGACCACGTCCCGGATCAGCTTTTCCAGCCCGGCCATGCCCGCACATCCCATAACGATACACCCCACGTTGCCCGTCGCGAGAAGCCGTTGCGTGGCGTTGCGCAGTTTCTGGTAAACAACGGTAGGCGGAATGCCGCCGTGAAAGTCGCCTGCATCCAGGCCCGTGGAATACACGCCGGCAAACTTCACGTTCGTCGTCCCCTGCGCCTGGCCTAGGAACGCACGAACGCCCTCGGACAGATGCTTTTCCCAAAAGGTTCCCGTGGTCACAATGCCCCACATTTTTGGTGAGCCGTCGCTCGGAGCGTATGGTGGAAGAAGGGCCAGCGCGGTCAAGATGCTGGATTCGAAGATGCCCGTCACGAAGATGCTCCCAGCGAAACGCTCGCCGAGTCGTGCCACCAGGGGGTGGACACTATAGCAAGCTACGAGGATGGCGTCATAGCTCTCAATGTCGCTTCGCATGGCCAGATCAGCAACCACGATCTCTGTGCTTGCATCCAGGTCGCCGCCGTCGTTGATGCTGGCTGGACTGTTTTGAGGGGCCGTATAAGTGTCTATCTCCAGCGACTGCGCTTCTCGGTAAGCTACGCTCAGCCATGGGAAGACCTCGAATCAAAACATCAAAAGAACCAGGATATGAGAGGTAAAAAAAATAAGCTGTATACAGATATCCTTAGGCATACCTTAGGGAGGTCGAGGCCGCGAATGGCTTCTTCCATTCCGTGCGTCATTTCATGGGACGAGTTTGGATTGAGCAGGAGAATCCGCACGGCATCTTGAGAACGAGCCTCTAAGGGCATTGTAGCATATGTCAAATATTTTTCTATGCGTATCGGTCTCTCTAACTACTGGGTTTCAGAATAACTTCGCCTGCTTGGATGCCGACGTTCTTATGTATAGCTCAACAGCTTGTTATCTTCGGAGTATGAACGACCTTCTCCGTAGCGTATTACTACTGCTGGGTACGATGATCTCTGCGACTTGTGTCGCTGATAATGTGCGGGGTCGCCGGCGCGCCATAACAAACCTATGCTGACGTGGTTCCAGCGTCACGTGTATTTTCAACTAAGCTTGTAGCCTGGGCGGTGGTGGTTGACCTGCGCCCTCCAAACCCCACTAACCCGAAGTTCCCAACATCCCGACCACAACGTTCCTTTTGCATTGGACGACAAGACGACGGCATCCTTCCGCAACGCGCGTGTGAAATTGGCTGTCCGAGCAGGCGCCGCCAGTTTGTGAACCGTTCACACGTTTTGTTCCTCGTCAAGATGGCAGCTCCGCCGCCCATAGGTACGAGTTTTCCCCTTTGCGTGCGGCCGTCGCGAACGCCGTTGCCCGGGCCGCCGACCGCCGGCATTCTCCCGCACCCCTCCCGTCTTGCTCGCTGAACAGCTCCGCTCATGCTCTGGACTTTTGTAGTGCTCGATGGCGGCACCGGCTTTCTCAAGGTCGGCTATGCAGCCCAGAATTTCCCCGAGTTTCAGTACCCCTCCATCGTCGGTCGGCCTATCTTGCGGACGGAGGAAAAGGGCGACAACGATCTGGTCATCAAGGACATTATGTGCGGCGACGAGGCCGCGGCGGCCCGGACGATGCTGCAGATCAGCTACCCAATGGAGAACGGCATCGTGAAGAAGTGGGACGATATGCAGCATCTCTGGGACTACACGTTTTACGAGAAGATGAAGATCGACACACAAGGGCGCAAGATCTTGCTTACCGAGCCGCCTATGAACCCCCTCAAGAACCGCGAGCAGATGTGCGAGGTCATGTTTGATCGCTACGGCTTCGGCGGCGTGTACGTGGCCATCCAGGCCGTGCTGGCCCTCTATGCGCAAGGTGCGTTCCCCCTCCCTTTTTTTTCCCAAACCAAGGTGTTGATCCGTGTTTACCCAGTTTCTCTAACCTTACCTGGCAGGTCTTTCGTCGGGCGTGGTCGTCGATTCGGGCGACGGCGTCACGCACATTGTCCCCGTGTACGAGTCGGTCGTGCTCAACCACCTCACGCGCCGCCTGGACGTCGCCGGCCGCGACGTGACCCAGAACCTCATTGCGCTGCTGCTGCGCCGCGGGTACGCCCTCAACCGGACGGCCGACTTTGAGACCGTGCGCCAGATCAAGGAAAAGCTGTGCTACGTCTCTTACGACCTCGAGCTCGACAAACGCCTCAGCGAGGAGACGACCGTGCTGGTGGAGAGCTACACGCTGCCGGACGGCCGCGTCATCCGCGTGGGCAGCGAACGGTTTGAGGCGCCCGAGTGCTTGTTCCAGCCGCACCTGGTCGACTGCGAGCAGCCCGGCATCGCCGAGTTCCTGTTCAACACGATCCAGCAGGCCGACGTCGACGTGCGCTCGTCCCTGTTCAAGGCCATTGTGCTGTCGGGCGGCAGCAGCATGTACCCGGGCCTGCCGTCGCGCCTGGAGAAGGAGCTGAAGCAGCTGTGGCTGACGCGGGTGCTGGGCGGCAACCCCGAGCGGCTGAGCAAGTTCAAGGTGCGGATAGAGGACCCGCCGCGCCGGCGGCACATGGTCTTTTTGGGCGGCGCCGTGCTGGCCAATATCATGGCCGACAAGGAGTCGATGTGGGTGACAAAGCAGGAATGGGAAGAGCAGGGTCCACGCGTGCTGGAAAAACTGGGGCCGCGATAGCTTTTTGTTTTGTTTTGTTTCTTGTTCTTTGTCTTTTTATGCGTTGTACTGTAGTTAAACCGCAGAGACTAGAAAATGAGCATACAAGAAGCAGGAGTGAAAAAAGCCCGATATTTTGGTACGTTTTATATGTTTTATTGAACAGAGTCATAATACTGCGTATGAGAAGCTCAAGATGAGGGTGCCTACCGACTCATAATGAGGTTTTGGGTGGTGGATGCCCGGAATTTACAGCGGGACGTTGCTAGTATTTACTCCTTCCGGTTTGCATGGTATCGCTTCCCGTACGCCACCCACGGGATGTTGGGCCCCACAAATAGTCCCTGCTGCGCTAACCCGCAATTTTGTGCCAGCAGCGCCAACCGACCAATATGCCGGGAATCTCGCATGATCCAATGCCTTCATCGACTCGTCGGTTCTCATCATAATCATCTGCTTGTTTCATTGTTTATTTCATTGATACTCATTTTGTGTAGCTTATCTATCAAAGATTGCTACGCAGCTTCGTGCGGTGCCACCCATGCAGGCGAAAGCATCGCGAGGCTTCACTGATTTGATTCTGTATTCGCATATGGCGCGATGACAGCTTGTTGATCATTGCGCGCGGCATCTTCCTTTTCCAAATGAGAAGATGAGTTTCACCAATCCACCCTCCGGTGCCTCCGGGCCTGCGTCGGGCTCTGCCGTGCGGAACCAGGGTTTGAAACGAAGCGTCCAGGCTGCCTTTGAAGGTGAGTTTTGTCTCTCTTCCGCCGAGAAAACCTCAGCGCAGGACACGGCGTTCTTTGATCGGGCGAACTGTGTCTGACACTTTGCTTTCCTAGACCCGGCCGACCGCGGCATCGGCTATGTTGGGTACCAGAGCAAGGTCCGGGTGACCGACAAGTACCGCGTCATTGGCTTTATTAGTAGCGGCACCTATGGCCGCGTGTACAAGGCGGTCAGCCGGCAAGGGCAGCCGGGCGAGTTCGCCATCAAAAAGTTCAAGCCGGATAAAGAGGGCGAGCAGGTCACCTACACGGGCATCAGCCAGTCCGCCATCCGCGAGATGGCGCTCTGCAGCGAGCTGTCGCACGCCAACGTGATCCGGCTCGTCGAGATCATCCTCGAGGACAAGTGCATCTTTATGGTCTTTGAGTACGCCGAGCACGACCTGCTGCAGATCATCCACCACCACACGCAGCAGCCGCGGCACCCGATCCCGGCGGCCACCGTCAAGAGCATCATGTACCAGCTGCTGAACGGCTGCCTCTACCTGCACACGAACTGGGTGCTGCACCGCGACCTGAAGCCCGCCAACATCATGGTCACGTCGGCCGGCCAGGTCAAGATCGGCGACCTGGGCCTCGCGCGCCTCTTCTACAAGCCCCTGCACTCGCTCTTCTCCGGCGATAAGGTCGTCGTCACCATCTGGTACCGGGCGCCCGAGCTGCTGCTGGGCGCGCGCCACTACACGCCGGCCATTGACATGTGGGCGATCGGGTGCATCTTTGCCGAGCTGCTGTCGCTGCGGCCCATTTTCAAGGGCGAAGAGGCCAAGATGGACGCCAAGAAGACCGTGCCCTTTCAGCGCAACCAGATGCAAAAGATTGTCGACATTATGGGCCTGCCCACCAAAGAGCGCTGGCCGCTGCTGGTTAACCTGCCTGAATACCCGCAGCTGAGCACGCTGCAGCCGCCCGTCAGCAGCGGCAGCGGCAGCCATAACCTCCATCACCACCACCACGCGGGGCATACCCACCACGGGGGCCCGTTGCTGTCGTCGTCGTCGTCGACGTCGTCGTCGGGCCCAAACAGCAGCGGTTCGAGCGGCCACCTCGAAAAGTGGTACTACAGCACGATCAGCCAGGGCCAGACGTCGTCGCCAGCGCAGCAACTCGCATCGTCGGCACATGCGGGCGGCCTGGCTAGTCTTGGCGTGGAGGGCTACCGGTTGCTGGCGGGGCTGCTCGAATACGACCCGGAAAAGCGCCTGACGGCCGAGAAGGCCTTGGAGCACCCCTTCTTTTCCACCGGGGACGCGCTCACGCGCAACTGCTTCGAGGGGTTGAAGACGGAATACCCGCACCGGCGCGTGAGCCAAGACGACAACGACATACGGACAAGCAGCCTTCCTGGCACCAAGCGTAGCGGCTTGCCGGACGACTCGCTGGTGCGTGCAAGCAAGCGAATCAAGGAGTGATTTTTTTTTTTTTTTGTTGCTTCGGTTTGGATTTCCATTACCGTGTACCGTCACCCGGAGCATGCTCATCATACAACATATGTACATATCCTTCGGGCGCTGTGGAGTTTGGGAGTATTGGTGGTTTATGGTCAGGCGTATGTCATCGTCTTTCGGTTGCGGATGTTACGACGTTGACCCTATCGCAAGCGTGATATTGCTTGCTTTAGTTCTTGTACGGACAGAAAGAAAGGAAGCAGAGAAGCAGCCGGTGCTGTTGTTCATCAAGACCTCTTGCACACAACGATGAGAGGAGAAATAAAGGCTTGTTAAGATACGAATTATTAATAAGCAAAAACTATGATATGACCGGCACGTTTGACGCTGCACAAACTTCCACATCCTGGGTATTCCCATGCCATCACAACTTATCGGCCGCCGGCATGTATGTCGAAGAGCGAGAAAAGAAAAATCCAAAAGCCGAAAAAAGCAACACAAACGCAAGAAAGCCCTTTGGCAGATTAGGAAATGGCACAAATAAAAAAGACATAATACAAGAGCGCGTGGTGTGGAGAATAGCAGGCGTAAAACAAAAATGGGAGAACGAGGCAAAAAGAAGGGACAAATGGGGGGGAAGGGGCTGCAATCAATGAAAACATAAAATATACACATCCCGCCACAGAACACGTTGGTACAATGCTGGGCCAATGTTCAAACCAACTCCCACCTTTTGGCAACCCTCCACCGCAATCTCCCTGACTGGGAGAGCTTCACTTCTTTGCTGGCGTCGGGGGTGCCTTGACGTTGTTCGATAACCAGGCCAGGCCCTCCAGCAGACCCTCGCCGGTGGTCGCGCAACTGGGCACCACGTACCAGATCTTATCCTTCAGTTTCGCCAGCTGCAACGCCTCGGTGACTTCTTGTGGTTTCATGGCTGTTTGCGGGGAGCGGGATAAGTTCAGACAACGTCTGCGTTAGCATGCGTTCGCGATCTTGAATGTGCCATCAATCTAGGAAAGGGGAGACAAAAACCACGCACAGTTTTCGAGATCCTGCTTGTTGGCAAACACCAGCAGCAGGCTGTCCTTCATCTCGCGGTCGTTGATGATCCGGTGGAGCTCCTGCCGGGCTTCGTCCATGCGCACCCGGTCCGACGAGTCGACGACGAAGATCAGACCTTGCGTGCCTACAACGCGTTGTTTCGTTAGTACACGTGCACAGGCACACACACACATCAGTGGAATAAACAAGGACTGCCACGCCAACCCACCGCTAAAGTAATGCCGCCACAGCGGCCGGATCTTGTCTTGGCCGCCCACGTCCCACACGTTGAACTTGACGTTCTTGTACGTGACCGTCTCGACGTTGAACCCCACGGTCGGAATGGTCGTAACATCCTGGCCGAGCTTGAGCTTGTACAGAATCGTGGTCTTGCCCGCGGCGTCGAGCCCCAGCATCAACAGACGCATCTCCTTCGATCCGAAGATCTTCCCCATCATCTTGGAAAACTGGCCGCCCATGGTGGCTGATTCCCTATGTGTGCGTGTATGTGTGTGTTTTGTTTCTAGATTCTCCACCGACAAAAGACGCGTAGATGCTGTTAACGCGGCGGAAACCGGGCCCGGTGGTGGGAAAAACGGAAGAGTCGACCGACGGGCGTAGACGACGAGACGCGTTAGCGGACCGGGCGAACCGGCTGGGGTTCGTTTTGACGGGCAGAGAGAAGGACGTGAAGGACCGGTCGAGTGTCCAATTGGCAATCTTTCCTATTGTCTCTGCCGGTTTCAACTTTTTCGTTGCAGAATTCGTGATCTCGTTTTAGTCGTAGCCGTTTGGCGCGTTATCAAATAAAGTGGTAGCCAAAAAGTTGTTTGTTTTGTTTTTATTTATCTTGTTTGTTTCGTTTCAGTCTTGCTGCCGAAAATTGCTTGCTTCGGAAATTTCCTACCCAATACTCCGTAGACAGGTGCAAGCAATGCCGAAAACGGGTCACGTCGCCTGTGTGTCTATCGCGTTTGTCTCGTGGCTTGGATGTAACCGCAATCGTCTTTTCCCCTTTTTTTATTTTTTATATTATATTATCTTTAATCTTGCTGCTTCCCCCTTTTTTCTGGAAGCATACGCCGGTTCATTACATAACCCATCTGCTGCCCCCAAAAATCTTACTAGCCACGGCGGCTTTGATTTGCTCTTGCCCCTTGCATCGAAAGCCGGAAACTGTCCAAGCGCCAGGGGTTTTGGCAGTTTTTAGTGGGGCCTATTCCCCAGTAATAAGCCGTTTTACAGTGCAATATCAACAGTATCGGAAAATTGTCACCAAACTGGCAGTATATCAAGGTTTTTTGAATGTCGAATCGCTTATTATAAAGCTCCTGTAGAGCCAAGAAAGCCTGAACTACAATAACAACTGTCCCCCTTCCCCAGAGAGATTGTACTCTTACTCATACTCCTCGCTCCATACTCCGTAGACCCAATATTATTCCCAAAGAAAAAAACAGAAAAGACGACTCTGTGGCTGTCTGAAACTAATCCGCTATACCAAACCCATTGCGTTAATCAATACCCTATTGTAACATACCCGTATTCCGTTTAATTTTTCTGTGGTTCCTCCAGATCGCTCACCAACCGAGAGGTGACAGCGGCTTCGTGGGCGCCGTCGCCTACTTAGTTGCGGTACTCGACCACAAACCGCCGCTCGACTTCCTGCAGCGTGCCCGAGTTCTCCTCCCCTTCGAACCGCAAATTGACCTTGGCCGTGTTCTTGTCGGTGCTCATGACTTCGGCTTTGTAAAACGTCGTACTATCCGGGTACAATGCCAGCACAGTCTTGCCCGGTTCGAGCTCGGCCAGGTCTTGGCCCGGTGGCGGCAGCGGAATCATGTTGCTGGCGCTGGTCCGGTACTCCTGGCGCAGTTCTGGGGCCACATCCGGATCCTCGTCCTTTACCTTGTACCGGCGCGATTTTCCCTCGCCCAGGACCTGTTGCACTTTGCCCAGAAACCACTCGGTCGTCTCGTTGGGGTTTGCGGGCTTGGGCTTGAACACGACGTCCTGGCCTTTGACAAACATGACCCTGGACCGTTGCGCAGCCGACGCCATGCTGCTGCCCGGCATCTGCGGCTCCACGCTGTCGGCTTTGGCCGAGGCATCGCGGTCAGCGCCGCGGGGCGGAACACTGTCGCGGGTCACGGAGCGGTCGCCCACGCTGCCGCCCGGCTTTCTTGGTTGGCTGCCGCTCGCCTCCACGTCGGGTTCGTCACCGGGACCTTCAAACTCGTACGGATCCTTTTCGCGTTCCAGTTCGCGTTCCCGCTCGCGTTCTTTCTCCTTCTCAGCTTCGCGTTCTCTTTCGCGCTCCTTTTCACGCTCCTTTTCGCGTTCGCGTTCCTTTTCCCGCTCGCGTTCCCGCTCCTTTTCTCGTTCTTTCTCCCTCTCCTTTTCTTTCTCGCGCTCTCTTTCCTTCTCACGCTCCCGCTCCCGCTCCCGTTCCCGCTCCCGTTCGCGTTCCTTTTCACGCTCCTTTTCTCTCTCGCGCGTCCCGGCCCTACCAGTCGTGCGAGCGGTGCCCGATGCCAACAGATTGGCACGCGTTGGTGTCGCCATTCCGCTCTTCTGCTCGGCCTCTTCTTCTTTGCCCTTCTGAATCGCTCGTAGAAGTTCCAGGTTGCCAATGAGGGCTTTGATGCTTTCCGAGACGGCCTCCGACGTGCGAACACCTTTGCGGAACAAGTCTTCCTGTTTGCGCTCTTCTGCTTCGGCGTTCATTGTGTCGGTATTTTGCGCCATAAAGCCATCCTGGACAATGATCTTCTGGACGTTGTCATTGTCTGCATTTTGCAATTCGACAAAGCTACGCAAATCGTCTTTGATGCTCTGCCATAGCTGAAATTCCTCGCCCTGGCCGCCGTTTCTGTTCGGCCCACGCGCGTTGCGGTTCCTTTGTGACGACATTTCGTCGCAGGGGCGTGTGCTAGCCTGAGGCCAACCAGGCGGCTCCGGCGAGTGAGAGGGGGCCGGGGGCGAGGTCTTGGCCGGTGTTTTCCCGGTTTTCCGCCTGCGCCTCCTGGTGTTCGTGGCCGAATCGTCAACCGAAATCGATCGCGAGCGTTCGCTCGTAGAGCGGCTGCGCGCACCCGGGGGCAGGTCCTACTCGGGCCCAAGTGTACTCTCTAGCTTGCGCGCTTCTGCAGCGAAATTAGACATGATTGGTGATTGATGATACTGGGTAGCCAATAAATGCAGCAAACGAAGCGAAATAAAAGACAAGAAAAATTAAAGTAAGCCAGCACGTTGGAATAAAAACTTTATAAAAAATTGAAAAGACAAGAGGAACAATTTTAAAACGAATCAATACTGAAAAGTGTTGATTGTAGTGCCGATGATGGAGAGAAGGGAGGAGAAGAAAAACGAGAGCGCAGCCACACTCTTCAATCATAGATACCTTTCGTCAACTGGAAATAATTAAACGTTGCTGCATGTGACTTGTCTGGAAGGAGTGCGATAACAATATAAAACCCCAAAAGGGAAAGAATGGTGTATAAAATATACGCGTGAAGATGGTGTTGCAAGAGAAGAGAGTGGCCAAGCTCACGTCGGCCCCGGGTCGCGACTTCCTGGCAGAAAGAAAGGCGGTCAATTGCTAAGAACGCAATAATGCGTGCCCAGTGGGCGGAAGATAGCCGCCCCCACTACTAGGTTGGCGTCATGTTTCTAGAAGGTGTGTGAATTGTGTGCGGCGATACGTTTTGCGTGAGCCGCTTCGCTACGGCCTGGATTCTTAGCAATCAGCGACCATTTTGAAGATTAGGTAAGAATTCTTGGTTCGTCCGAAATTCGTGCCGAGTGACTATGACTGCCGATTCGGTTCTCTTTGGAAGATATTAAACGAGCGGTTGTCGCAATGATTTGTGAATTTGTTCCTGGCACAACACATCGTGGCGTACGTATAATGTGCCAATTTTTTTTCTGTTTTGATTAATCAGTGAAGCGACACCAGGGGGGCATACTTCTTTTCTGTTCCTTTTTTTGTTTCTTTTTCCCTATACATTCTATCGGATTCGTCATTCCACGTGCCGACCATGCCTGGCCCCAGTTCGCCGCGAGAAGGGCAGGGAAGCGAGGGGGCACAGTGGCAGCGAGGCGTTCCATTGCCGTCCTTCTACTCGCCGAGGTCAAGGGCGGCGGACGCGGCCCCACAGACTGAGGTCCAGGGTGACTTCGCGCTGCCGGCGCCCCAGCAAGACCGGGGCCCAAGAGAGGGCACCGGGGTGGAGGACCGGCCACAGCAGCCACGCCTGCTGCAACTCTCCGAAGCACCGCTCCCCTCGCTTCTCTCGCCCGCGTTCACACCACCTGCGACACCGGGCCCGGCGGCCGGTCCCGCCTCCTCCTCCTCCCTCTCCTCCTCACAGACGGCACAGGATGGCCGGATACACGAACCCCGCGGGGTGCCCGTGGATAGCAGCGACCCGTCTGGCGGCTGTGGCACAACCAAACCCCGCTTGCTCGAGACCCTACCGCATGTGGAGTGCATTGTGCGCGCACGCATCCCCACGGTCACGGGCACGCAAATGTTCCTCCACCTGTACACCAACAACATCGACAAGAAGGAGCATCTGGCCATTGTCTTTGGAGAGCACATCCGCAGCAAGAGTCTGGATGCACCCCGGCCGGGTGAGACCGAGCGGGACCGCATGACGCGGGGCGCCTACACGGGCGTGCTGTACCCCGGGCGGACAGAGAGCGGCATGCGCAACGGTAGTGCCGGTGGCGAAGACGAAGGCGCAACGACACCCACCGCGCCTGCTTCCACGCCACTCGTCCGCGTGCATAGCGAGTGCTACACGGGCGAGACGGTGTGGTCCGCGCGGTGCGACTGCGGCGAGCAGCTGGACGAGGCGGCGCGCTTGATGTCGCTGCCGGGCAACAAAGAGAGCGGCGGCATCATCATCTACCTCCGGCAAGAAGGGCGCGGCATTGGCCTCGGAGAGAAACTTAAGGCGTACAACCTCCAAGACCTAGGCTCCGACACCGTCGAGGCGAACCTCCTGTTGCGGCATCCGGCCGACGCGCGCAGCTACGGCCTGGCGACGGCCATGCTCCTGGACTTGGGGCAAACGGAGATCCGGTTGCTCACAAACAACCCGGACAAGATCCGGGCCGTCGAAGGGCCAAACCGCGAGGTGGTTGTCAAGGAGCGCGTACCCATGGTGCCGCTGTCGTGGCGCGGCCAGGGCGGATTCCGGAGCCGGGAAGTTGACGGGTATCTCAGCACAAAGGTCAGTATATTCCGCCCGTTTCCAGAGTGAGCTGTCCTTTGTTTGTTTTTCTCTGCTAACCTTGCTGCCTCTCGCAGATACAAAAAATGGGTCATCTACTCGACGCGGGCGGATTTTTATGATGGAACGACAGCATGTTATACATCTCAAATAGATCGCATGTTCATAGCAAGAACATTCACAGTAAAAAAATGGTTTAAGAAAGGAAACGGATTGTGACCCAAAGTGAAACGAGTAGTTCTCTCTCGAGGACATGCAACTGGCAAGAAAGCATTGCGGCCCAAGGGGCCGTTTTGAATACAGGGGAGCAAAACGTACCATCCGTAGCCTTGTGCCCCACTTTTCGGACTGGAGAAAAGATCCAATCGATGGGCAAGCTTTTGAACAAACCTACAGCTCCTCGTGCTCTTTTCTCCTTTCGCTTTTTTTCTTCTCCATTTTCTACGCACCAAGGACAAAATCTCTCACTCCTCGCATGGCCTAGTCGGAGCGATCTCGTTGGTTTGCTGAGGACCTTTTGCAAATATGAGCGAGCGGTCGCTGCGGTTGCGCCTGTGCATTCGACGAAACGGCCTTCCAGAGACAAGGATCGTTTATCCGCTGGTCGCCGACGAAGAGACGACGGTGTACAAGCTTCTGGAGCGGGTCAACGAGATTATACCACTGGAAGGCACCGATTGGGGCCTGGACGACTACGTTGTTGAACTCAAGTCCTCTTCCAACGGAGCGGCGTTTGAGTGCCTGCATTTCCAACCAGTGGCCCATTTGCTTGAGAAGGACGACGAGGTTTTGTGGGTTTTCTGGCTTATTTTTCCGGCTTCTACCTCACGTTTCTTTTGTGCCTGCTAGTGGTGATGTTTTCTAATTTTTTTGCTTCCACCGCAACACAGAATCCGACCTCTGATCTCCGAAGAACTGAAGAAGCGGCGTCTGAGCGGACGGCACCAGATCTCGAGCGATGGAAAGCATCTTTTGGATGGCGTGCCGTTTGGGCGCCCTCTGTTAAAGCGACCGGCAAACCGCCCCCCCGTGCACATTTTGCCGCGGAAGCGGCCGAGGGTGGGCGAAATCGAAGAGGCGCCGGGTCTTGATACGGAAGACGAGGCACGGCAAGTTTTCAGTCAGCTGGACCAGGCCACAGACGGTGAGCTGTCCCGGTACGAGCGCATGCAAGTTATCCGCTATGCGTCGGGCTCCGCAGGAGACAACGCCGAGAACGATGACGACGATGCCGACTTTGAGGTGGACGGCGACGATCCGGCCAGCGAAAGCGATGCTTTAGACGATGAGGACGACGATCCCGACTTGGCTTTAGACGAGGACGAGTTGCAGTTGCTGCGAGAGGACCAGCACCAGCATCAGAAGCACGTACGCTTCACAAAAACAAACGCTATACGTGACGCCTCACCAGCGCCGGCCAAGCCACAGCGACGGGCGGAGGCGGCACCACGTCAGCCAAACAACGAGAGTGCTGACAATGGTGGCGAGAGCGATGCGAGCAGTGATACAAGTAGTGATGGAACCAGTGACTCAGACTGGAGTTCGGGCAGTGATTCAGACGGCAACGACGAGGCTAGTGCTGGCGACCGCAGCAGCGACGACGAAAGCTACGACGGCCGCACCAGTAGCGGCAGTAGCGACAGCGGCGACGATAGCGATAGCAGTAATAGCAGTGACAGCAGTACGGGAAACAGCGACAATAAGAATGTCAAGGCACAAGCCAACGTGATGGACGAATGCAGCGGCAGCGGTAGCGACGACGAGCCGCCCGACGTTCAGAGCATTGGTTCCAAAGCCGAGATAACTACGGCACGGGTTCGAGGACGTACATCGTGTACGGAGCCCTCCTCTCTCAATAACAAGACGAGAGGCGAGTTGGGTGAAAAGTTGGCAGAGTTGGGCCAGCTGGGTGTGCTTTCGCTTCCGACGCCAGACACGTCCGAACCAGCGGACGCCGCGACGAAGGATGCGCAACCAAGGCCAGCAGCGCCCAGCAAGGGGAAATTGAGAACGCAAAAGCGCAATGCACGCAGACGCGCGAAGCGGGCGATTGAACGAGCCAAAACACAGGCGGAAGCCGCGGGGGGAAACGAAGCCAGCGAGCCCACAAACAAGAAAGCTGCGACAACAATGCCAGAAGCGGCAGAGCCTCTTTCGGAGTCACCCGCACCGACCCCTCCGTCGTCGCAGCAGCCAGACCAGCGGCGCCTGAAGCTAGATCTCGGTGCGAGCCGTCGAATGCTGTTTAGTGCACTGGGCTTCCGCACTGCGCGAGCGGGTCAGTCAAGCAATGGGAAGTCGCCGCACAAGGCTGCCCAGCCGGCGCCCGCCGTGAACAAGGCTGAGGACGCGCCGACGGCCGAACAAACGAGCAAAAACAACGAGCCGCCGCAAAAGACGCTGGTCGAGGAAGGCCACCCGGATCATTGGCGCAACCACATCGTGTACCGCGCTGTCGAGTGCAGCGGCGAGGACGTGGTCCTGACAGAGCCGCCGTTCCCGTTTGTGCAACGGTGGGACGCGACACAACAATTCCAGGCCAACGGCGGCAGCCGGAAGAGAAAGAAGCGGCAAGATGCGTCCCATCCTAGCGAGAACGCGCGCCCGAACAAAAAAGCGCGTGGGTCTTTGGGGTGGTGCGAGGAGCTGGAGAGCGAGCTAGACTACGACGGACACGGGGTCGGCTCGAGCAACGGCGCGGCCAAAACGGCCAGAATCGGTGAGGAGGAGGAGGAGGAGGAGGAGAAGGACCTGCCTCCCCTACCCTCTAATCTTGCGTCTCTGCCGCCGCTTTCATCGGCGAGCGATGCCGCTGTTGGGACGGTCATTACGTGGAAAAAATGGGCGCTGTCAAAAAAGACGGGCTGGCAGCCGCAAATCGTGGATGTGACTGGCGTAGTGGTCGGTGTCCACGACGGCGACGACGACGCGGCGAGCACCACGCTGCGCGTGCGCCTGGCCCGGCGTGATCGGGCATTTGACAAGGCCGAGAAGAGCTACGACGAGGAAACAGGCGAGCGTGTCTACGACCGGTTTGAGGCGCCGGACAGTGAGGAGGAGAATGAGGAAGAGGAAGAGGGCGATGGCACCGCGAGCGAAGCAGAGATCGAAACGGTGGCGTTTGCCGATTTGCTGGAACCGCGGATTGTGCAGCCGGCCAGCCCAGACAAATGAGTCTTGCCATGTACGGCCGCCGTGTGTTTTGCCAACAGCGTCCAGTTCTGTCAAGCGATCACCGCGAACGAAGTGTATGGCACAGCCATATAATCATAACGCATGACTTTCATTGTGTCGCTTTTTTGTGCTTCTTTTTCCAATGAGACGCCGTTTTCGTGATAATGCTCGTATCCTAGCAAACTTGTCTCATGAAGGCCCCCCCCAAAAACCTGCTTGCCCCTTACTTTGTTGGACAAACACAGTGCCTGTACTTGTCGTTTCATATTTTGATTGCAATGTCTACCATGGAAAAGGGTGCGTTGATTATGTGCTGTTTGGTGCAGCTCGCGATCCCGCCAGATGAGTGGCTGTGGTTGCACCAATGCAGGTCCACGCATTTTATGCAACAGTGACTGGCTTTCATTATTTCGTGCCAAAAAGACTCATGTTCCATTGAAAGCCGACCATTTGCGTCTGCACTCCTTTGTTCTTGTGAAAGAAAGGAAACGTATCAAATCAGAATGTGGGAAAAAGGAGGGCGATGGGGCGAGGGAAACGAAAAGGACGACGGCAAACGAGGAAGATTTCAAACAAGCAAACACCCAATTTTGATTTCTTCGTTTAATACCCTTTTCTCTCGTCCTTGCACTGAAAAACACCTCCAATACCTTGAACTCATCAAACTAAAAGGACATCCCAGTGCATCACTCATTATAAAAGTCGTGGACGATGCCTCTTTTTTCCCTTCCCCCCTACTATCCGGATCATTTCTTTCAGGATCAAGACATCATCGTCTCTCTGGTGACCGCGATAATTACTCTTCTTTGGCTATTGTTTTTTCACTTCAAATTGCTTTGCTTCCTCTTCTTCACTTGTCTTGCGTACGGATATCACGTTACGCGTACACGGTCGGCACGGTCGGCAACAAGATCCAGCGCTGGCCGCTCTACATCTACACGCTATACAACAACAACTCCGGAAACCCGACCTCGTACCACATCATAAAAACCGATCATGAAGCTCCATACGCAAGCCGCCTTCGCTCTCCTCTACGTGGCATCCCAGTATGTCTCGTCGGTTGATGGCAGCCCGGCCATGCCTTGTACCGGAATGGGCGCGGCGACGACCACTGTTCCTCCCCCTGGCACTTCCCGGACTACGCACCATCCGGAAGAAAATACGCTGATCCACCAAGCTACCGCACTGCACGTAGCTGTGCCGCACAGCACGGCCGGCGCGGCCGATTCGGACAGAGAACCATCACAGCAGCAACCGCCGCCGCCGCCGCCGCCACCACCACCGCCTGCAACCACGGAGGCCGCAACTTCAGCCGCGGCGGCAGCGGGCCAGGCAGAAAAGTTTCGACAGACAACCTACTACACGTGCGTCACCATGGGATCGTACTCGCATTGTGGGTGGCATGAGCCGATTCTCGACGTAAGCACATCGGCAGGTGCCAGGGCGCAGCCGTTGGGGCAAGCGTGGTTTGTGTGTGCCGTTGCTGTTGGTACGGCCTTGGGCATGGCATTCCTGTAATTAAGCGGTTTCAGCTTTCTTTTCGATGGCAGAAGGACAGAGCAAAGCAGCAAGGATGTGGCAGGTCCCACAACTGCGTTTGGTAGAAAATGAAAAGGCAGTCGGAGCTGTTTCTGGTTGAGTTTTGAAATTTTTTTCCTTTCAATTTTTTTTTGTTGGTGTCGACTGTATCCCCCTACTTTCGCTATTGTCTTCGTTCCTTTTTCTTTTTCCCCCTTCCTATTTCCCTCTTGGTTGGGCATGCCACGGTGCAGCGCGGTCGTAAACGGAGCCGTGTTCACAGCAGAGCTGCTCTGCGGCGATGCACAAGAAGAAAGTCGAAAAAGCAGCCGTACCCCAAATTCACGCGCCACACCGTCGTCACACCAAGACAGATCAACAAAAAGGGCAGGGCGGTGGAAAACAATGTGAATTGACGCCAGATACATATGTCCCGTTTCCTTTCCCCTATCGACCAGAGAGCGAAAAACCGAAAAGAGCACAAAGGGACCAGAAAAGAAAAGAAAAAGAGACACCGCTCATTTCTCCTTCTTCGCCTTGGCGCCCTTGACCTTGGCCGTGCCGCGCAGGGTCTTCTGGCGGTTCTTCCGCTGCTTGCCTGTAGAGAGAGAACGTGGTCAGCAAATAAAAATACCATTAACAACCGTGCCCAAAAACCATGCCCAACAACAAAACATACGCTGTTGTCTGCCGGGCTTCTCGATCTTGGACGCGAGGCCCACGCGGACCAGGCGGTAGTGCGGCTCGAACTTCTTCATCGCCTCGGGCGAGTCGTACACGAGCGCGAAGCCGGTCGTCTTGCCGCCACCGAACTGGGTCCGCAGGCCGAAAACATTGACCTGGTCCTTGGCCGCCTTGTACAGCGCGGCGAGCTTGTCACGGAGCTCCTCCTTGGAGATGTTCGCACGACCGGGGTGGAGGATGTCACTGTGGAAGAAAAAAGGGCATCCAAGTCAGCAAACGTCGAGCTTCTATCGCAACAAAGACCCTAAGCCGCTGCGAACCACCTCTTCCTGCGTCGCGTCTCCTCTTTCCTTCCATCTCCAAAACTTCTTTCCCCTTTCTCTTCTCCTGTCATCGGTTTCGTGCGCGCGCGTGGGGGACAAGCAATGCTTACACGACCATCTGCTTGCGACCCAAAAGAGGGTTGCGGATGAACTTGCGTGTCCGCAGGGTAACGGGGGTGTTGGCGTCCGCCATCGTGGATGTGTGAATGGATGGTGGGTTGTGGTGATGGTTGTCGTGGACTATTCCAGGGCAGCAAAAACTTTTCGTGACCTATTTTATTTTCCCTAGCCCTTATTTTTTTTTGCGTTTCTTATTGGGTGGGGCATTTTGTTGCGCTCGTCGGATTGGTCGGTTTTACAAATTTCCGGTGAGGGCGGGCGACCCCACCACAACGGGGGCCGAAAGCCCTAATGTTTTTCTTTGGGGTGTGTCATCACGTGATTGACATAGGCTGTTGGTTCAGCTCTTTTCTCGTTGGCTCCGAGATTCAGCCTCGCCGAGCTGCCATCTATTACAGCGTAGGGAACACAAGCAAAATGCACAGAAGGGAAAACAAGCTTTTTGCTGGACTATGGATTCCTGTCGCTTGTTGCACGCTCCATCTTTAAACCCGCCCGACTCTTCGGCCACAAGCGGCAAATATGGATGGGCACGGTGTCGCTGTAGAACGGCCCTGTCTGCTCTTCCTTCTTGGGTATGGGAAAGGCGGTCATATCGACGTGAAAGTCTGTCGACGCCAACCTGGTGAACGTCTCGACCGTGGCCCGGTTTCGCTCAATCACCGCAATCAATATGACGGGATCTTCCTTGGTGGCGACGCACCGGCGTATTGTGGACAAGAGTGCCGGCATGTCGGCCGCGTCAAAGGTCACGTCCGCGCCCAGAACCACGTCCGCTTGTACCGCCCCGTTCTCGTTCGCGTTCCCGTCGCCTGCCAGCTCCTCCGCTTCCTCCTCTTCGCCCCATCGTAGCATTAGCGGCGTCACAGCCGCACCGGTGGTGTCGAGGCCGTTCAGGCGCAGGTTGGCTGGCATGTTGTCGATGACCTCGGACCAGCCGTCGGAGGCGACGCACCGGGCTGCGCCGAGGTACTTGGCACACAGAATCGAGACGTAGCCCGTGCCGGCGCCCAGCTCAAGCACCCGTTTGCCACGGACGAGGGCCGGGTCGCGGCAGAGGTACACCCCCAAGTGCATCGAGGCCTCCCACGTGCGCAGGCCCGTCGTGCCCGCAGCCGCAAAGGTCGACCGGTTTTCGGCGAGCGTGATCGTCGGCGGCGGCGGCGTCGTCGTCGTCGTCGTTGTGCCTTCGAGCGCGGCGAGGTAGTACGTAACGCGGTGCTTTTGCATGGCGTGGCCCAGCGTGTTGGCCGCCGCGAGGCCGCTGCTGGCCAGCTCAGCAAGGCGTGTCATCAGCTTGTCGGAGACATCCTGCATCGCTATCCCCATATTAGTACGCGTTAAAGGAGCAGCATATTGTATGAACGAGAGGGTGAAAAAAAATAAAAAATAAGAAGCGCGCACATATTGGTCCCAGTCGTCAATGCTGTCCTCGATTTTGCCCACCAGCGTTTTGAGCACCCGCAACGCGTACGCCGGCGGCAGCTCCGAGCCTTGGCCGTCCGCTGCGGGCGCGAACAACGTCTCATACAAGAATTCCTGCGTATCGTATGGCCGCAAAAGGGATCCGTCTGGGTAGTCCAGGTCCGGCTCAATCTGGAGATATTGGCGGCAGAAGCGCGCAATGGGCCACGCGACGGACGGAGCATCCATGGCTCCGTGCGTGTGTTCCAGTCACCCGAGTAAACATGTACGCAAGAATGGATTGGGTTTTCGACGAATGTTTGTTCATTAAGTCAATGGCTTCGTTTCACTTCCTGAAAGTAAAAAAACACTTTGCAGGTACAACACGGGCTGGCACGGCCAAGCCCGTGCTTAGTCGGGTGGACAGCCAATGACATCATTTGTATTTTCCAAGCTCGCTTTTAGTGGGAGGGGAAGGGAATAAACAGGGAAAATGTGAAGATAGAAAAGTGAACAACGGAAAACAGATATGAATCAAGACGCACAACACACATAAGCCCTTACGCGCCGTTGCTGTGGTCTTCTATCTCGCAAAAGGCCAAAAAGGTCACAAACTCCTCGCCCTCGCCCAGGTCGCTGCCGGCCTCCAGCACCACTTCGGCCGTGGCGCCCACGAAGAACACGTAGCCCGCGCGCACCTCTTCCACCTTGGCGGGTCCCACCGCGATCGTGCCCCGGCCGCCCGTGCAGATGACGATGCCGGGCCCGCCCAGGGGGTCCAGGGTCGCCTTGGCCGCCTTGTCTTTGAGCGCCGTGCGCAGCACGCTGAACTCTTGGATGGGCGGGTCGTAGAGGAGGCTCGCGGAGCCCGAGCTGTAGGCGGCGCGGTTGAGCGTCGCGTAGGGGTAGTCGACGGGCTGCATGGTCTGCTCCTCGATGGGCGCGTACGAGTAGGTCAGCATGGACGTCAGCGTCGGCACGTCCTTGAACTTGGGCGTGAACCCGGCGCGGACCACGTTGTCCGAGGCCGCCATGCACTCGACAATGTCGCCGGAAATGTAGGCGTGGATGTCGTCGGCGCGCAGAAAGAGGGCGCCGCCGGGCTGCAGGGTGACGTAGTTGAGGAAGAACAGGTTGAAGAGGCCGTAGTCGACGCCGAACTGGCCGTGCAGCCGCTGGATGAGCTCCGCCAGGGTGGCGGCCGACGTGGACGCGACGCCGCCGCCCGCAAAGGCCTCGTCCGCCGTCTGGACGGCCGCGAGCAGCGCCGCCGTGGCCGCGGCGAGCGCCTCGTGCGACGCCGACATCAGGGCCGTGAAGAGCTGCCGCAGCGCCGCCTTGTTCTTCTGCACGGCGTCGGGGGCGTCGTCCGTTTCGTGGCCGGTGACGGTCTCGAGGAAGGCGGCCGCGGCGTCGGCGCCCACGAGGTCGCGCAGCGGCGCCACGGTCCGGAGAAAGTGGGCGATCTCGCCGAGGGGCCGGAAGCCGCAGAGGCCCTCGAACGGCGTGATGGCAATGGCCATCTCGGGCTTGTGGTTGTCGTCGGGGTAGTTCCGGGGGTCGCGGGCGTGCAGGGTCGCCGCGAGCTGCTTGTTGGGGTGGGCCTGGATGGAGAGGGCCTTGTTGATGGAGAGGACCTTGAAGAGGAAGGGCAGCGTGCGGCCGAACTTGGCGGCCACGGCGGGGCCCAGCAGGGCCTGGTTGTCCTGGACGAGGTCGAGGAGGGCGCGGCCGGTGGCGACGTCGCGCGACGGGTTGGACGGATGGGTGCCCATCCACAGCTGCGGTGAGCGCGGCATTGTCAGTAGATGGCGCGCATGTGCGCCGATCCCACACAGTCAGAGCGCGCCGGGGCCGTCAGAACCCACCTCGGCATACGGCTTGTCGGCCTCAATGGAGAAGCCCTCGGCCGGCGTGACGGCCGCAAACTTGGCCGCGGCCGAGTCGGCGCCCTTTTTGCCCCAGTCGTAGGAGTTGACGCCGCATTGGAGCCGGAGAAGAGGGATCTGCATGGTGAATAGGCAATGGGGAAAAACGAAGTGAATACAGGAGGAAAAAAAAGAAAAGAAGCAGACAAACTTCGGCAAACCAAACAGCGGTAAGAAGCTTGACGTCGCAGGGAGCTGTCGACTGCGTGGGTGCTTGGTTGGTGGAGGAGCAGGCAAAAGAGCGGGGCAAGCAAGAAAGCATCGACGTAATGCGTCAACTTACAGGCGACAAAGAATCCGCAAAAGCTTGCCGCAACTATGAATATGTATGCCTAATTAAGAATGTTGGAAGCAACTAGGCTTCGAGGCTATTGAAGTTGGTATTACAATGCAGTTTTAGGGGCCTGTTTTCCCCGTTGTCCTGTTTTTGTCTTTTTTATCCTTTCTTCTTTTCTTTTTCTTTTCCATTAAACTCTCCGTTTTCTGCTCTTCCGCCTTTATTTTCTTCCTTTATGCCCTTTTTTCCTTTTCCTGCCCCAAAAAGTCATTATCATAAAGGCCCGAGAAATTTCGGGCTTTTCTCAGTCGTTGAAAAGAAGACAACCAGGTATTCGAACGGCCCGACACATACTGCAGCCGAATTGATTTCCTTGCATATTTTCTTCTTTGCCTGGGTCTCCGTCCCTACTCCCCAGTTAGAGTTACAAGATCTGCACGTCAACGGTGACCGGCAGTTGAGGCACGCTGCCCGCGCCCGCTGGTTTTGTGTGTCGATGTGCTCGCTGCGCGATGGCCGCCGTGCTGGTGGCTCGCCGGAAAGGGACCGTCGGCCGGCGTATATGTGTGCTTCTTTTTCGGCATGCTGTAGCCCGCCTTGCCGGTGTAGTTCTTTTCGGACGTCAGAAGGGCACCCCCTGTCGCTGCCGCCGCCGGCGCATTTAGAGCCGGTGTTGCTGCTTCTGTTTTGTACGTGTAACTGTCGAGGCCGCCGCCGCTGCCGAGTCCACCCTGTGTGCCGACCCCTCGCTCTTGTTCGCTGAAGATGGCTTCGCCCGTGTTGTGTTGGTGGCTGGCATTGTATTGGTGATGCTGGTGCTGATGCTGATGCTGATGCTGATGCTGATGCTGCTGCTGTTGTTGCCGGTGGCGGTGGTGGCGGTGTGGGCTTGCCGTGTACAAGCTGCTGCCGTCGTGCGTGTCCCGGACGGGACAACCCACCGTTGACAGAGCTGTCCGCTCCGAGGCGCTACTCGGTTCCAGGCTGCTGCTGCTGCTGCTGCTCCTGCTGCTGCTGCTGATGCTTCCACCTCCATATGGTCCGGCCGGCGAGGCGTCCGCCTCGTGTGCTAGTGTACTATCGATGGTTGTCGACAGAAGGCCGCCGTGCGACTCACTGTCGCCGCCCGTCTTATAATAGGGCAAGCCCGTCGCTCCGTAGTCGGTGCCGCGCATGGTAGCGTGAAGGGTCCGATCTCCCACGGTCATGCTGCCGAGACGTCCTGTCTGCTGGTGTTGCTGTTGTTGTTGTTGTTCGCTCTCGGCTGCCGCTGGGACCGTGTCGTACGAGCCGGTGTGGGAAAACCCCATGACGTCGTTGGTGGCCGCGGGCCGGTGCACGAGGCTCGTTGTGGTGAGGGCATTGCGGTGGAGATAGTCTGCAGCTTCTACCGTCGCGGCGGCGTCCGTGTCGGCCCTTGTTGCCGTTGCCGGTATTTGTACGGCACCTGTGGTACCGGGCGTGCTGGCGGTGGTGGTGGTGGTGGTGGCGGCGACGGCAGTGGTGGCCTGTTTCGTGCTGCGGTCGTCCCACCCGTACGTCATGAGGTGGCTGGGATCGCTGTCCAGGACGGTATACGGCGCACAGTGGTTGGCGGTGGCGGGCGCCAGACCGTAGCCCACGCAGTCGCCGCTGGCGTACCCCCCATTCCAAGCGGCCGACAAGCCCGTGTAGTAGCCGCTCTTGCCGTCGTAAGGGTAGAAGCCGGCCGGCGACCGGAAGCCGGGCTGCACGCCTACACCTAAATCGGTCACCGGGGAGCTCGTCGGGTGGTTGGTGCTGCTGCTGCTGCTGTTGGCGCTGTTGGCGGCGCTGGCGGCGCTGGCCCCGTACGGCGGGACGGAGGACACGGCTGTGCGTTGCGCGAGCGCCCGGGACAGGACCGTGTTGTAGCAAAAATCGCTGCCGTTGCTGTTGTTGGTGTGTGTGTTGCCGATCCCGGACTCGCCCTTGATCGGCGTCTCGCGGGACGACACGCGCAGAAAAAGGCACTGCGACACGCCGGCATTCTTGCAGTTGGAACAGGGCATGTTCTGGCCATAGTCGCCGCTGCAGCGTATCTTTCGTTGCCGGCATCGACCGCACTGGAAGAGAGAGAAAAAAAAGGGGCAAGTAAGAAAGAGAAACCATAAAAAATCGTTGGCTGCTATTTTTATTTTTATTTTTATTTTTATTTTTATTTTTTTTTGGAACGACTTACCGCCACGGCAACGCGCTTTCTCGGCACCGGCTCTTCCTTGTCGGCTTGGTGGTCGCCCATGGGGAATGGATGTACCTCACGGCCTGGGATATAAATACGGCTCTCCGGATACGCCGTGCTGATAGGATAGGACGGACACGCGCGGGAGCCCCGGTGTGTGTTGACATTATGAGCATAATAGGCGGCCTGGGATACCATCGTCAGGCGTGTGGAGAGTCGAAACTACTCTTTGAATTTATAAAAGGAAAGGAAAAGAAGACCTGATAGCTGGTCAGATTCTCCGTTCACCGTTATCAAATCACGAGATACTACACCAGGCATTCATCTCTGAACCAACTTACAGATTGAAGGCACTGGTTTTGACCCGTGTCAGTATTCAAATGAGAGTGCACATTTATGTATTTGACAAAACGATCGGATAAAACGAGAGTAGATGGAGATATCCTCCCTTTGGGTGGTCGTTGAACGAAAGAAAAAGATATTGCATTAACTTAACTTGCGTATAAGAAAGCAAGAAAAACGAGCGTAGGGTTTCAGCGGACACAAAAAAACGTAGGAAGGGGGCAAAACAACAACGACAACGACAACGATCCGACTTCTACACGACAACTAGGAAAACGAGGCGGAAACGAAACCGGGGTATATATGATCTGGAGACACCGGTGATCCGTGCAAAAATGGGGACAAAAAAAAGAGAACGTAGCGATTACGTAGAACCATGTGCTTTCCTTTCCATTTGTTTTTTCCCTTTTTTTTTCTGCTGTTTCATTCATTCTTATTTTACAAACGTGCCATGGCATCTTGTTGGAGGGCATGGTTTCTGAGTTGTCACATATTACATTTCTTTGGTCTTGTGCGACTCGTCCGTCGAAGCCAGGCCAAGATGGTAAACGAGCTCATCTCGTCGTCGACGTGACGAGTTGTGAGGGTGTGTCTGTGCCCCGGAATTCATCCGGTCTCAGAAAATTCCTAGTTTCTTTTTCTTTCTTTCTTTTTCTGGTCGTTGTTTTTGTTGTCTTGCCACGCCGTTGTTTTGTTTGTAAGGTCACAGGCTGGGGCCCAGACGGGAGACTCAACCGTACAATCGACATGGTCATTCTGCCTCTTACAGAAGAAGCCATAAATATCCCTATGCTGCTGTTTGTTAGCAAAGGTAGCGGATTGGTTGGACGATGTAGGTGCATATTCGTCGACTGGGTCCAACAGACGACGACCCTTGTTGATTTTGGGCGGGCGGTTCTATTTATTTTCTCTTGCCAATATGCGTACTGTTGTTCAAGCAAACAGGGAAGAAAGAATGCCAAAGAAGACAGACTTTGTGTTGTGGTTTGCTTCGTTTGCAGGTTCTTTTTTCTTTTCTTTTTTTCTTTTTCCGCCCCCTTTTTGTTGCGTTACTACTGGCTGATCCAAATAACCATTAGCATTGGTTAGTTCACTTAAATTTCGTATCACGGATCCAATTTGTTTGATGTTTGATATTGGAGGATATTTGAAATAAAAAAGTAACCAGGCCATTAGTTTTTTATGTTCGGATTTATTTGAGGCAGTTGCAAAAAACAAACGAAAGCGCAGGGGCTTGAGCTAGGAGGACTGCAATAATTTCTCACATTTCGATGATTTCGTTCGTATTCGTTTGTGCAACGCCAGAGAAGAAAATGTATGGAAGCAAACAAAACCACCTTATCAGAGCACGACATGTCTCAACGTGATACGAAGAACAAGGAAGTAGAAAGATTGGTAGAGAAGTGAAATTATACTTGTATCCATGGCGAATAATATCGAAATAGGTTGTTTAACCGAAACAGCCCAAATTTCGTCATGGAAAATAGCAAACGAGGCTGTATAAATGCACACTTTTGACGTGCTGTACGACAGAGCGTGTTACAAACGAGGTTGGACAGTACATCTCCAAGAGGCAAGGAAGGGAGACAAGTCCAGGAGGCTTGATGAGCTGTGGAAGGAATAGTAGCAATCAAATGAAAGGAAAAAGAATAATGGAACATGGAAGAAGTAAAAGGAAACCCCCCCCCCCCTCCCCCTCCCCAAAAAAAAAAAGAAAAGAGCAAGTAACCAAGCATTCAAAACTAATCTTTTGTCCGTCAAGAAACCAGTGGTCAGGTTATGCTGTAGTAAATTGCATGTTTTCAGTCGGTTGGCCTTCCGTCGAAATAAAAGCCGAGCACGCGAGAAGAGCACCCTACAAAGTAATACAAGCGGTACTGATGCAAGCAACTTCTCTGGCTGTCCGAAACAAGACATCTCTGAAACCGACCAGTCATATACGAAGCTGTGTTACCGTTTCGATAGAAGCCATGGCTAAACGCTGGACCCGTCCATACTTTGCAGCCAGCCTCTGTTGAGAAAAGGGGGGGGAAAGGATGCAAACGCTCTTAATACTAGGCTGTGCTTGGTGTGACGTGAATTCAAAAGAAAGCCGTATTGAGCTAGAATATCTGGGGAATTGAGAAACAAGAAACGTGGAAAAGAAAAGAAAAATACGAGAAACAGGGATATAAATTGGGTATGAGCCAATCATTGCTTGCTTTTTGGACTCTTGAAATGAAAGTAAAAACGAAGCCACTGGCAGGATGAGAACGATAAATAAACCAGAAAAATTCCAACCCTAGAAACGATAGAACGGACTACGTGGTCGAGAAAACCATGTTCAAGACACAACCCAGCTGCTGCCTTTGTGCCTTCACACCACTTGCTGCCATCGGACCCGGACGGTGTCCGGACATGTTGCAGCGTCTTGTCTCTCTGTGCTTGCACATCCACGGGTCTGCAAAAAAATAAAAAATAATGCTGTCCTACAAAAGCAACAACATGTCTTCTGCAGCGCAGCAACGCATTGGCGCGGCCGTGAAACAGGCCATTCTCCATGGCCACTGATTGCATTTCGAGAAACAGGTTCATCTGATAACTGACAGCCGGTCTGTACATAGTCTTGGATACGTTGTTGTTCGTGTAATCTCACAGACACAACCTGGATGTGCAAAGGGGCTCTGGGAGAGGGGGCAATCTAATGAAAAGAAAGGAAAAGAAATCAATGTGGCGATGTTTCAAACAGGTGAGTGACGAATGATGACGACGAATATAAAGGTTGTCTCTTTCGATGGCCTGACCCAAACGACACCGGACTTCAGATGCTGGCTCCCCGGAGCACGCGAACAGAAGCTGTCATGTGTAAGAACAAAGAAAAACTGGCACCACGGTGGATGCGTACTGCAGCTGTCCGAGGTGTTTGTATGACTTTTTTTTTTGTTGAACACAACTTTGCAGAAAGCACGAGGCGTGTACTGAGTACGGAGTACGTGGTACATGCACACTCTCCCTGTTTTCTTTGGACCCGTTTGCCTTGGACTGTCTCATCATTTTTTCATTTATCTCCTTCAGCAGAAGAAGGGCCATCTTTTTTGCGCGATACCATTGATGATACATCCTGTGTTGTCTCTCTTTCCGGCTGGTTCTTCTTATCCGTAACATAAGAAAATCTACCTGCTCTCTTTTGTTGCCCCTTGAAAACGTTACAAGTCTACTCTGGGCACCTTGCCACTCGCTCGTATGCTAGGCTCGGTCCGAGATGTCTGATGGCTGCGCTCTCGATCATCCCCCTCAGGTTACATGCAGAACAGAGAGATAAAGGGGGTGGGATGAACCGGGGAAACGAGGTTTCCATCAAATGGGAAAAAAGAAAAGAAAGGAAATGGTAAAAAAAAAAGAAGACAAACGGAACAAGGTAGCAAATTGGGTAGAATGATCGAGCCCCGTAATAACGGAAGCACAAAAAACACTCGCAGATGGGGCCATGCACACACGGTGGCAACATGAGAAAGTTGACTGGTTTATTTTTACTGCCAAACACAAAGTGCACAACATGGCCATCTCGTTTCTTTGGTCTGGCTACTCAGTCTTGCAAAGGAAGGGTGTGGGTGGGCGTCTTTTCTTGCAACTTCTTCCCGAGTTCTGAGTTGGGCGAATGTGTTACGATACGACCATTGAGCCTTCATCAGAAGGCCTTCCTTGAATCTATCTTGCCACTACCATGGGCCCCCCTTCCCTTTCCCCCCATTCCCATTCCCAGCTTGCTGTCGCTCTGACCTTCGTCATCTGCGTGTTCCACACACAGATCTTGGATTGTCGTGCTTGTGGCCACGAAGCCAGATGAACCTCTTAGTCTTGACGGGTCCGTCTAGGCCGTCCACCATCACCGACAAGAGAGGAAGAAGGAGACCTGGTCCGACGCGACGCAACGTGCTACACGAAGCCAGCAAAACTTCCACTCCTTCGGACATCCACTGGCGGTTTTCGTGGCGTTTCTCAGGGAGACGCACAACGCGCAGCTTTCGGATAGAAGAAGGTGGAAGCCCGCAGCACAGGAGGCAGAACCAGGAGGTCCTCCTTGCCCATCTGCCTGTTGCCTCTGTGTGCAATGGTGACCGTTTGACGTGCTCGACACAAGGTGGGTCCTCGTCAAGAGCGCCCGGGTTTCGCAAGTTCGGCACCGCGCAGGAATACGAGCTGGAACGTAGGACACGGCGGTCGTTTGTGGCTGGCCACAAGGAAAGAGATGCGTGTCTCTCTGTTCACCCCCTGATCACCCCCTGTTCACTTCATTTTCTTCTCAGTTTGTTTCTTCTTGTTTCTTTCCTTCTTTCTCTTTCCTCTGAAGCAGACGGCGGCTTTTGCACCTGTGCATCCGTCACCATTCGTCATGCAATGGGCATGGCATGCATTCGTTGCGAACCCCCTTGTGGATTGACGGCAACGGACGAATAGTCGGGGGTATCAATGCCATACGTAGGTGAGACCAGCACCGCTTGCGAATCTCGCCGTATCTGCGTAGAGACATCTAAAACAGGGGCAAAAAAGAGAACAAAAAAAACAAAAAAACGAGATCGGCTTTGCATGAAACATACGGAGGCGGATTTTTGGCAAATGACACCTTGCGTGAAATTAAGCTTTCGTCATTCGGGCCGTCAGCGGTGGGTTGTGCAAAGATCGTACCGAGATGCCACTCTTTGAAAGGAGAGATTGCGTAGCGTTCTGGCAGCTGCTCAGCCAACTTTGGTCAGCGCCGACTGCGCGCCCCGCGGCGGTCCGAGTCCGGCCCGCGCCTGTCCCGGTCGTCTCGGTACGCGCGGTCTTGGTTTCGTCGTGGGCTCCGGCTTCGCGCGCTGTAGCGTGGTTTGCCCTCTCCGCGTAGGGCGTCCCGTCCACGCTCGCCGTGGTGCCGCTGTCGGTCCCGGCTTCTGCTTCTGGCCGACGGCGGCGGAGGCCCCTGTCCCCACTCCCGATCGCGCGGCTCCCTGTGCGGGGGACCGCGTTCCTTGCCGCGGCCCCGCTCGACGCTGCGGTCGCGTTCCCGCCGTCGGTACGTGTCGGCGTCGTCCCTGCCACCGTACCCCCGGCCCTTTCTGTCGCCGTAGTTGTTGTTGTCGCCGTCACGGCTGCGCCTGCCACTTGCTGCAGGGTCGGCCTCCTCGTCCCGGGCAGCGTACGTGCGCCGCGCGTGGGAGGAGCTCGCGTGCTGGCCCTGCATCTCTTCTTCGCCGTGGACCATCTCGTAGTCCGGGGCGCGCTCGAGGTCCTCGTTGCGGTATTTGCGCCATTTCTCCAGCTCCTGGATGCCGCCCCAGCCACCGCCGCGGCCCTTGTTGGCGCGGTTCCGCCGCTTCGTGTTGGTCTCGTTGCGCCAGCTGTCGCTGAGCTTGCTCACGCTCTGGCTAAAGTCGACGTGGATGCGCCGGTCGTCGATGAGCACGTCCTGCATCTTGAAATAGGCCGCCTCGCACGCGCTCTTGTCGGCAAACTCGATGAACGCGTACTGGAGGCTGTCGCCCGTCTTGGCGTCGCGGATGACCTCGCACGACAGGATCGTGCCAAAGCGGCTGAAGATCAGCTCCAGGTCCGCGTCCTGCGTCACCGGGTTCAGCTTGCACACAAACAGCACGTTCTCCGGCGGCTTGACCTCGGCAAAGGGCAGGTCGCCCATCATCTCGAGCGTCAGCGCCTGCGCCCGGGCCTCGCGCTCGCGCCGCGCCTTTTCTAGTGCGGCGGCCTTGTCGTCGTCGTCGTCGTTACCATCGTTGCTGCCGTCGCCCAGTTTTGCCTGCTCGTCCTCGCCGAGGCGCACGGTCGCGAGCTGCGCGCGCGTCGGCGCGGGTGAACTGCTCGGTTCGGTCAAGCCCGCCGGATCTGGGTAGGGGTCGTCGAGCACGACCGTGTGCTTGATGCGGATGTCGGCCAGCGGATAGCCGTTGCTGTCGACAATGGCGTTGTTGATCTTGTCCAGGACATCGAAGCCCTCGACAACGCGGCCGAAGATGGCCGACTTGCCGTCCAAGTAATCCGTGTTGTCGCCGAGGGTGACAATGAACTGGGACGCGGCAAGACGCACGTCGGGATCGGAGGCGTGCGCGACGGTCGCCATGCCGACGGTGCCGCGCTCAGTGTGTTTCAGCTTCGGATGGAAGAGGGCCGGAAACGTCCGCTTGGCCGGGTCGGACGAGACAAGACCCCAGATGGAGGTGCCCCCATCGGACGCCGGTGAGAGGGGGCCGAGGGGGTCACCCGTCTGGAAGGAGAAGTCTTTCTGGACGGAGTGAACGGGAGAGAAGTTGTAGTACTTTGCTTTGCATAACTTTAGGAAGCTGGCCCCGGTGTCAGTGATATAACAAGTGCAGACGAAGAAAGAAAGGAAAAAAAAAAAAATAAATCGTAAAAATGAATGACGGAGCAGCCTGGCTGCAACAAAGGCAAAACCTACTTTTCACACAACTTCGGAGCATAATCAACGAGCAGGTCGATCACGATATCGCCCAGACTCGTTTCGAGCAGGACAGACATGGCTACAGAACGCGGAAGTGAATGCGCATGGAGCGGGAGGTGTGTGTCGTGTTCTTTGGCTGGTTTGCTGCGAGATGAATGACAGCAGGTATTCTGCCGTACACAAAAAAGGCGGTGAACCGATTCTGGCGGCCGATGCCAACCTTCCGTTTAACCTTAATTGAGTGAACCCGTGACTTCGGTGCGCCATCCACTTTTACAACGTCCGAAAACCAAAAACGAACAGGCTTCATCTATTTTGATATCAACACGGCAAAAGTCGGTGCACGCCAAGGCCGCAAATCAAAAAGCACATGTCATTTCCAGTGCCTCCTTAGCGTCACGCGATGAAAGAGAAGGTCACGTAAAGAGGAAGTGGTGCAAAAATCTTTCAGCAGTCTGGGCAATTAACAGGCAAAAAGCATTTCAAGCGACGACGACGACAACAACGACGACAACCTTAATGACGACTACCTTGTAGAGTGGGCTTTACTGAACAGACTTTACAATATTATTTTTTCTTTATTTTTATTTTTATTTTTATCTTTCGCCCGGCGGAACGGACTTGGGGGGAGTAGAGTACCTCAAAAGCGGGTTTGCGTACCTACTACCCAATTGTGTTTCCTGTTATGAGCCTCCCGGAACCTGGTTCACATAGGCTGAATCTAGTTTCTCCATGGACCGCAGCTTGGCTTTTTCTGCGGTTGTTTAATGAGCCTAGCAGATTGACGGTGATGCGGGTCGTTTGGGACGAACCATATGGGGAGCAGACGGATATATAAAGAAAGGACGATGCTGCAGACTGACGTAAAAGAGAAAAAAAACATGCTCTAGTTTTCGTGCGTAGGCTTGCAAAGTTTGTTTGTTCGTGGCGCGTCATGGCATCTTCTGTGTTTCATGGCCACCGGCCCCATCAACGGGCGACGACGATGCTGCATCCACTTTTCCGCTGCGTCCTCGTGGCCTTGCTGCTCTTTGCTGTCACGGCACGAGCGCAAGGATGCAATTGCACGGGACTGGACTACACGGACGGCGGCTCGTATCTGATCGATGGGAACTCGGACACAAATTTTACGTTTCATTCTCTCTTCGACGGTAAGCACAAGCACAGCATATGGGGGTGTTAATCCCTTTTTATACTGTTTTTCTGCGTCAACCAGCAGCGGCATAGTCAATTCAAGCGTGCTGATAGGTTGTGTTGAACAACTTCAGGTTGTGACGACGGGTTCATCACGCCGCTTCTGCTCGACCCCAGCGGCAACCAGTACATATGCACTGAGATCGAGACCCAGCCGGACGACGTGCAGCAAACGTCACAATGGTGAGGACAGGAGGCTGGTGTTGTTATTTTGCAAGGTAGATCGAGGCTGACGAGTTGAATGACACGCATCGGCGCATACAGCAACATCACGTTTTCCGACATGCAGACCGGCAACTACACCATCATCCTCCAGTCGCAAGACTTTGATTTTGCGTCCGAACGAAGGTTCCATGTGACGGTCGGAAGCCAAGGCCTGGTTGTTGTCACGGTAGGCGTTGACGCTGACGAGACAACTGATTCATTTGTATGGGAGGCAGGCGTATTGACAGACTCGCTAGGTAACGCCAACGGAGTATGTCGGCGTGACGACAGCGCCGCCGGACTTCAGTATGAAGTTTTCTTATGCTTCCCTTTTCTTTCATTTATTTTTCCCCCCTGACCACATTGATCGCTAACCCGTCACCCAGCCGAAACACAGCAGATCGTCGAGACCGAGGTCGTCGTCGAGGACCCGGAGACCATTACCTCGTACTGCTACGACATCCCCACGCAGACCGTGTTTGCCTACCTCCCCGGCCCGACGACCACCGTCTCGACCGTGATCGAGCGCTGGGTCACCGACGGCGTCGTCACCAACTACTACGAGACCACGCTCGCCGTCAACGCCTACTGCCACTGGCCGGCCACCTGGGTGCCGCCCACCGTCGACCGGCCCCCGCCCTACACGCCGCAGCCGTCCCGGTGCGACGGCTGCCGGCCTTGGTACACGAGCGGCGGCTGGACGTACACACACCCATCCACGACATCCGAGCACCGCCACACCCGCACCCGCACGTCGTCGTGGAGCGGCGGCAGCCCGAGCCGCTCGTGGTCGTCGCCGTCGTGGTCGTCGCCATCCCGTGCCACAACCACCATCGTACACACGTCGACCGTAACCGTGCCGCGTCCCCCGCCGTCATCGTCATCACCGGATGACTGCCGTGGTCGAGAATCCTGCCGGCAACCCACGTCGCCGTCGTCGTCACGCGGGAGCGGGCGGCCGACGAGCTCGCCGCGCGACACGCCGACGAGCAGACGGACCAGCAGGCCAACCGGCGAGCCGACTTCGAGCACCCGGGAGGCACCGCCACCGTCGTCCTCGCACCACGACAACCCGCCGCCGTCGTCTTCGCGGCACGATAACCCACCGCCCTCGTCTTCGCGACATGACAACCCGCCACCGTCATCCTCGCACCACGAGGGTCCGCCCCCGTCGTCGACGTCACGAGACATTCCTCCGCCGCCCCCATCTTCATCGTCCCACCGCGATAATCCACCGCCCTCCACAACGCACCGCGAGGGCCCGCCGCCATCATCATCGCATCGCGACGGCCCGCCCCCCTCGTCGTCGCACGGGGAAAATCCACCACCCTCGACAACACATCGTGAAGGTCCACCGCCATCATCATCACACCAAGGCAATCCACCTCCATCATCCTCTCACAGGGAGAATCCACCTCCGTCGACAACACACCGGGAGAACCCGCCGCCGTCAACAACGCATAGGGAAGGACCCCCACCGTCATCGTCACGGCAAAATAACCCCCCTCCGTCGACAACGCACCGGGAAGGCCCACCGCCATCGTCGTCACGCCCGGACAACCCACCATCGTCCTCACGCCAGGAGAATCCCCCTCCCTCATCAACACATCGGGAGAACCCGCCTCCCTTCTCACAACCCCACGAGACACCTACGAGCCGGCCGACCCAGAATCCGGGAGGTGGTGGTGGTAACGGCAACGGCAACGGCAACGGCAATGGAAATGGGGGACGGCCGACATCCCAACCAGGTGGTGGAGGGGACCGCGGGCCGACGTCACGACCGCCAACTCAACCACCAGCGCCGGCGCACACGAATCCACCCACAGGTGGTGGTGGAAACCAGGGAGGTGGCAATCAAGGCGGCGGCCGGGGCGGCGGCCAGGGTGGCGGAAATCCAGGTGGTGGTAATCCCGGTGGTGGTAATCCGGGCGGTGGTAATCCGGGCGGTGGTAATCCGGGCGGTGGCAACCCGGGTGGTGGGAATGGAAATAGTCGGGGAGGAGGCGGCAACCAGGGCGGCAACCAGGGTGGTAACCGGGGCGGCGGTGGTGGAAATAATCAAGGAGGCGGCGGCGGCCAAGGCGGTGGTGGCCAAGGCGGCGGTGGCCAAGGCGGCGGTGGTGGTAATAACGGCCAGAGGGGAGGTGGTAACCAAGGCGGTGGCAACAATCAGGGAGGTGGTGGCGGTCAGCAAGCTGGTGGAGGAGGCAGTCAAAGAGGAGGCGGCAATCAGCCCGGTGGAGGCGGTGGAGGTGGAGGTGGCCAGAGGGGCGGCGGCAACGAAGGCGGCGGAGGTGGTGGAGGCCAGCGAGGAGGCGGCGGCGGCGGCGGCGGCGGAGGCGGTCAACAGAGAGGAGGTGGAAACCAAAGTGGTGGAGGTGGTGGTGGTGGTGGCCAACGAGGCGGCGGCAATCAAGGCAGTGGAGGCGGCGGCGGCGGCGGCGGCCAACACGGCGGCATTAGACCCAACGCACAAGAAACCTCCGCGACCGACGGGGCCATGCGTGCGCGAGCCACAGCACCGCCCTCACCAGCGGCCGGTAAGTTGCAATCTTGTTTCGCGCAGCTTCGCCGTGCTGGGACCATCCTCACTAAACCAACTCGCAGTACGGCGTGCTCTCTTGCAAGTGCTTGCAGTCACGAGCACATACACCGAAACAACGTACACGTACACCGAGACGTCGACCATCACGGCGCCGGCGTCGACCGTGACCGAAGATGGTGCGTATTTACCCGTGCTTTTGTGACAGGAAATGGGCGGCGGCGCACACATTGCTAACATGAGCCTCTGCAGACTTTTACACGGTAACCTCGACATTGTAAGAGACACTCACTTCGCGAGCTTGTTGGTGCTACCTATCCATAACATCTTCCTCGGCTAACAATGGGGAACACAGCATACCGCCGGACCAAACCGTCTGCAACGGCGACGGCGACGACGTCGATACGGTGACCTACTACTACCAAGGCAGCCCGCAGACCGACTACCAAGTCCAATACGTGACGTACAATACCTGGTCGACGATCTGGATTGGGTGAGTTTTTTATTGTGGCTTTTGTTCCTGTTCTTGTCTTTCCATCTCGTTGTCTTGACTAACCATACCACCTTGACAAGGCAAACCCAATTCTCGACACATACGGACTACTACGCGATGACCCAGTGTTGGCAAGGCGGCGGTTATTACGGGCCGTGAGAAGGAGAAGGCATACTCGGTGTAATCGCCGTATCTCGCCGGAGGTTGAACAAAAGGAAAAAAAATCCAAAAAATCAAAATGTTCATGGCAAACTCCAATCATACAATTCCTGAGGCAGGCATACGTGGAGCGAGGTGTATCTACTGTATCTAAGCATGATAGCCGTGAAAATAAGACAACCAGGACCGTTGTCCTTGAATTTTTTGTTTCTCTCACCGAAAAGGCAGAGTCTTTGTCTTTTTCGTCATGCCATATGCCCATGGCGTCCAGAAAGGTCCGGCTGGACGGAACAACACAAGACCTCTGCTACGCAGCAGTACAGGACGACGATAGCGTAAACGAGCTCACCTTGGGTTATCTGTTGACCCTAGACACGGCTCATATATGCACGGGCAGGACGTGTGCAGTATTGTTCTTTGTAGACCGTTTGCTTCACAGCATTGGGACAGGACAGCAATTAAACGGGCAATTAGAAGAACCGAATTTTTAGGCAAAGACGCCTGCCGCTCGTGTCTGATTGGGTTGCGAAGCGAAGGTGATGGGCGAAAGGGGGTATGAAAGCCAGGGCAGCCTCAAGTAATGCTCTCGTTGGGGCTATCAGTTTCATTTCTACCTTTGGAGACTGATTTCTCGACGAAGGTGTATTGAAGAGTTATTGATAACTATCTTTTCGCAAATCCAGGAGTCTTTAGTGTTTGTTCATTTTTTTTCTGCTCTTTACCGAGCAACTCTGATCAGCCTCAGCTTTTCTCTGTCTTGTTTATCTGTGGAAATACGACCTGGACGCGTCCGAAAGGGGTTACCAACGGATTTTTTTTTATTTCAAAACAGGTGTTGATTTCAATCGACAAACTGCCGGACCCCGTGCTTCTGATGTGCCATCGTACTCTTGGTCTTTGATTTTCCCCGAAAAGGCGAGACGAACGGCCGCCCTTAAACACATGGCCCATGCAGCGGCACACTTGCATGAATAAATAACAACGACACGGGAGAGACAAGCAAAAGTCAAGCCGCCAACACCCAAAAGCGGAAACACGTCTTCGGCTTGAAAACAATTTGAAAAAAAAGGGTAGACTACTGTCGTGCATCTCCTTTTGGGGCACATTCCTCACCTTGCTCGGCGCAAGCGACTCGTTTTCCCTTTCCAGATGCTTCTTTTCTCCGACGCCGCTGTAGGCAAAGCTGCAAATAATAATCCAAATGGTGTGCAATAACACGGCTGGTCTGCAGGCTGTGGCTGCACGTATTGGTTGTGCGTAGAGCGGCAGGGCTTCTTGACGTGTTAACGACGTTCCCGTCTTTCGAAGACGGCTGCTGCACTGCATCCCAACCGGTGTCCATGCCGCGAAAATGACCACATCTGCTCGGGCTTGACCTATCGTCAAATAGCTGATGTCCCACGGTAGATTCTCAGAACTCTGCAGCAGAAGCTGGTGATGACCAGTAGTGAGACAACCAGGAAAGGCCCGGGTATATTATTCAGGCCCGCCCAGTGCCCCATGGTTTTTAAAAACAAACGGTGCTGAAACTTTGTAGACATGTTGTTTTCTTTCTCTTTTGCCACTGGTTGTTCATTGTCATTCACTTATAATTTCGTCAGGATATCAGAAGTTCTCTTTTTTTTTTTTTCTTATTTTTTTTTTTTGATCTTGTTTCTTTGTTTTCTCTTACCACAACAGAACAACCCCTACTTTGATTCTCCAAAACCATGGCCGTCGAAACAGAAAAAGGAGTCATCCGTCAGAATGAGGCAAATCTGGAGCCGCCAGTGTCCGATACAGCTGCCGACGACCCGGCAGAGACAGTGTCTTGGTCTACTCTCTTGGCCGTATTTGTGTGTTATTTTTTTCCTTTTCTTTTTCTGTCTTTTGGGACACATCCCCTTCGTGCTGCGTTAACGCAACCTCCTAGTTCATGGGCCTTTCCTACGTCCCTTGTATTAGTGCCGGCCTGCTTCTGCCCACAGGCATCCTGCAGCAGATCGGCCAGACGCTGGGCGACACCGACAACATCCTGTGGATTCCCGGCGGCTGGTCCGTCGCCTCGGCCGTGTCCTTTTCCATTGCCGGCGGGCTGAGCGACATCTTCGGCCGCCGCTACGTGCTGCTGTCCGGGCAGCTGCTGACGCTCATCGGCGGCATCGTCGGCTGCACGGCACACACGACGACCATTGTGGCGGCCGGGTCCACCATCATCGGCTTCGGCGCCGGCGTCATCTTTGTGTCCTACCCGGGCATCCAGGAGCTGCTGCCCAACAAGTACCGCGGCGCCGGCATCGGCTGGACCGAGTTCTGCATCAACGTGCCCTGGGGCTCCCTCAGCGTGTACCTCGGCACGCAGCTGTTCGTGCACGCCTCCTGGCGCTGGTGCTACTACCTCGTCGTCCTCTACGCCGTGGTCGTGCTCGCCGGCACCGCCGCCGTCTACTACCCGCCCGCGCGCCCGCAGCACGACTACGACCGCTCGCGCTGGGACGAGTTTGTGCAGCTCGACTTTGTCGGCCTCGGCCTGTTCGCCGCCGGGCTCACCGTCTGCCTGGTCGGCATCACCTACCTCGGCCGCAGCGACTACTCCGTCGCCATGGTCGCGGCCACCATCGTCGTGGGCGCGCTCGTCTTTGGCGGCGGGTTCGCGTACGACTTCTGGTCGGGCGTGCCGCGCCACCCCATCTTCCCGTGGCCGCTGTTTGCGCTCTTCCGCGAGTTCACCGTGCACCTCGTCATCCTCTTCGTCTCGGGCATGGTCTGGCAGGGGATCGTCACGCTGGGGCCCCAGGGCACGCTCTACATGTTCACCAACGACCCCGTGGCCATTGGCGTCACCATGATCCCGGCCAACATGTCGGGCGTGCTGGGCGGCTGGATCCTGCCCTCGGTCGTGCACCGCATCCGCCACGTGCGCCTGCAGATCCTGTTTGCGCTCGTCGTGCAGACGGTCTTCTCGGCGTGCTACGCGGCCGTCGTGCCCACGAACAAGGCCGCCTGGTCGGCCATGCAGCTGTTCGGGCAGTGCTGCTTCTCGTGGGTGACGAGCCTGGCCTACGTCGCCTCGGGCCTCTTTGTGCCCATCGAGGAGCTGGGCCTGTCGGCGGGGCTGCTGGGGACGTTCCGCAGCGCCGGCGGGTCCGTGGGCAACGCCGTGTTCAGCACGATCCTCAACAGCGCCGTGAACCGCCACCTGGGCAACAACATTGCGGCGGCGGCCCTCGGCGCGGGCTTCTCCAACGTGACCGCGCTCGCGGCACTCGTGCCGGCCGTCATCGAGAACGCCGTCGGCGTCCCGCACGCCTTGGACAGCGTGCCCGGCGGCGTCAGCACGGCCGTGGCGGCGGCCACGGCCACGGCGTTCCGCAACACGTACGCGCAGGCGTTCCGGCTCGTCTTCTTCAGCATGATCCCCTTTGGCGTGCTGGCCCTGGGCTGCGCGTGGTTCGTCCGCGACCCGAGCCACCTGCTCAACAACCACGTCGCCGTCCACCAGGAGAAGGAGGTCCTGGCTGGGATCGACCACACCAACGCAACGGCCGGCCAGGGGCACAATCACCGTTCGTTGTAAGAGCAGCGGACAGTGAGAGGTTTTTATTTTTATTTTTTTTTCTTATACATCGTCGTAAAAAACCGTCCTTTTTTCCTTGAATTTTGAATAATTTGTACTATGTGTTTAGATCACAGGGGACGAGTTATATTATAAACAGCCGCGATTAGATTAGTTTTTCATCTGTAATAATACGGAACCGCTTTCCTTTTGAACCTGCTTTCGCTCTAGACCGAGTGAAATTCCGTACTGTACGACGTACAGCGTCGTACCACGGAGTCATATCGGATGACGCTCCGGGGAGGGACGAAACTCTCCACACCATCCCCAGCCAGAAAACCGGAGTCATTTTTAGCTTTGACATGCTAAGCCGAGTGAGGGGGACAGGATGTATGATTCCTGGTACTCGATAGCGACCATCCACTTTTCTCGCTTTTTTTTTTCTTCCTGCAGTATCGGTCTTACCACGTGCAATATGGATAACATATGGATGGGAAACCAGCTGCCGGGCCAAAGGGCAGACCGATGAAAGGAGGACAGAAGACGAGGGGAAAAGGAGAAAGGGGGCCGAAGGAGAGGAGGAGAGGAGGAGAGAGGGGGTTACTCTCGTTCGCTGGTGGCCATGTGAGAACTGGAGAAAAAAGGGCTAGGGATACGAAGTCGGTCGACCGGTTTCTGTTTAGCTTGGCCTGCCGTGGTCGTCTGCTCCAACAGAGCACCTCTTCCATGCGTTTCTTCCGTTATTTCTGTCTCTAGTTAGCTCCAGTTTTTTTTTCCTCTCATTCTCCTACGGAGGATTGCTTCCTTTTCTTTCTGCTACCATTTTTGTAATTTGGGAATAGCTTCGTTTCGCCGATCCATCAAGCGAGGTTATCTCCCAGGAACGAAAAACCCAAGAAAAAAAAAAGAAAACAAAATTAATAGGAATACCACGCAGGGGCTTCGGCCTTCGGAATAGTTTCCGCTTTCTGCTCTAGAGAATGCCTTGCTAGGCATTCCCCCCCCCTCCTTTTCCTCCGATCATCCGTTACCTGCACAGGTCCCATCCGTGGGCTGTGTGGTGCCGTTTGGTGGTTTTGACGCTGGCCTGGCGTTCTCGGGAAACAAGATGCAGCAGCAACAGCAGCAGCCACAACAACATCAACATCAGCAACTACATCAGCAACAACAACAACAGCAGGGAGAGACGGCGTCAGGTAAGCAAAGCAATGGCCGGCCGCCGGCCCGAACGGCCACGACCTCTCATGTCCAGTCCATGACGACCACTGCCTATAAGACGGACAATGCTGGCTACAACAACCGGCAGCGGAAACGGGTGCGGCACTTTACGCCCGACGACCGCGCAGCCCACCGCGTGTTTGAGCGGCTGCGGCGCGAGGCGTTTCGGGAAAACTTGGTGGTAAGTCGCCATTGTTCGGGTGTGAGTGCGTGCGTGCGTGCGTGCGTGCGTGCAGTATATACGAGTGCGTATCTGCACAAGAGCGCATGCACAGACTGCTCCGCAGGAGGTTAACCGCGTGCCGGCTTTGTCTCTCAGGAGCTCGCCTCTTTCCTGCCCAGCCTGGCAGACACCGATCCCAACCGCCTCTCCAAGCACATGGTCGTGCACGCGTCCATCGTACAGCACCAGGAGCAGCGGCGTCGGATCGAGCAGCTGACATGTGAGCGCGACGAGCTCCTGGCCGAGATCAACCGTTGGCGGGTGCAGGCAGGCTTCGAACCGGCTGTGGCCCAAGATGCGCCCGCGGTAGCCTCGGGCGGCGGTGGCAACGATGACGGGGACGGCCACGGCAACGATGCTGTGGACGTGTTGGAGGAGGTACCAGGCGAGGTAGCAGCGATGGAAGCAGCAGCTCCCGCGGCGATGCCGGACGGCCGTCTCGACCTCGTCGGTGAGGCCGCAGCGGCACCGCCGCCGCCGCCGGCACTGCCACCACCACCACCATCACGGCCACCGCCAACGTTGCACCAGCCCTACCCGCCCTTGCTGCTCGACAACGGGACAACTGCGTTGCCCATGGGCGAAGACATGCTCGGGTCGGACAGTGATCTTGGCCTGTCGCCGGGGTACGACTTGACGGCGGCACCACCACCTGTACCACTAGCGACGCACCTCGAGAAGCCGCAGACGGAACACGTGGAAGTGCTCCCAATGCACACCATGACAGTGCCGGATGACCCGTCGGCGTGGCCGTGGGGCTCGCCGACGCTCGACGTACCGAGCGACAACCACGTCCTGCCCTGGACCGACGACCTGCTGCTGGACAACTCCACGATGGGGCGGCTCGTCACCAGCGCCATAGCCCCCCCGACTGTGGCCCCCGTGGGCCCAATCACGTCGATGGCTCCCATACCATCTTCTGTTCGGCCTATACCGGCTGCTACGGAGAACGAATATCGTGGACCGCCAGACGCTCTTCTTGTTGCCGGCGCCGAGCCGCTGCAGCACCAAGACTTTGCACGAGGGCCCTCGCCTCTCTTGGAGCACATGTTTTGGAGGCTGACACCATGAGGTTTACGAAACAAAGCATGATGAAAATAAAAAAACATACGATGATTTTTTTTGCGCTTTTTAGGGGATAATGAGAACACTTGTCACGCAATATTTCTCGTACTTTGCTATGATCTTGATTTAGCTAGTCCAGTCTATAAAATTATTTGGGGGGGTTTTTTTTTTCTACATTTTTCTCTTTTTGCATTAAGCAGTTTTCCGACGTCGTCATGGCCTCCCCGTTTACAGAGTTGCCAAGACCTTCTCAATCTTCTCCTTGCTGCGGTTCTCGCCGCCCGTGAACAGCTCGAGCGCGACCTGGAGCCGCTCGGCGGCCGCCGGGTCGGCGGCGATGGCCGCGTCCAGGGCCTTGCCGCCGTCGGCGAGGTAGTCGACCTTGGTGGCGGCGTCGAGGGCGATCTGCAGCTGCTTGTCGGCGCGCAGGGGGTCGACGCTGAGCAGCGGCTGGAAGCGCGCGGGCAGGACGCGCAGGTCGCGGTAGGCGTGGGCGGGCTTGGCGACGCCGGCGCAGCACGGTGTGGGAGATGGTGGCGGAGTGGCAGCCCATCTCGCCGGCGGCCATGGCCTCCTCGGGGGAGATGAAGCTGGCGTTCTTGACGAGGGGCTGGTCCTTGCCGGTGGCCTTGTAGAGGGCACGGTAGACCTCGAGGATCTGCACGACGCGCGGCGAGTTGGGGTGCTCGGTGGCCGGGTCCTTGACGTTGGGCCACAGCTCGGGCAGGTCGTGGGCGCGGGTCTCGTTGTAGTAGGGGCTGATGTACAGGCAGCCGGCCTGGCTGCAGGCGACGGCCTGGGGCACGCCGAAGAGGGCGGTGCCGAGGGTCTGGATCCCCTCCTGCTGCAGGATCTTGGCGGCGTTGAGCGCGGGCCCCGTGCTGGGGATCTTGATGCAGAAGCGGTCGCGGCTGATGCCGGCGCGGCGGAACTCGCTGTCGTAGAGGCGCGCGTGGGACAGGGTGAATTCGGTGTCGTAGGCCTTGGACGGCAGGGTCTGCAGCAGCACGCGGCCGGAGATCATGTCGATGTTCTTCTTGCACATGAGCACGGCCATGCGCGTGTAGATGGCGAGCCAGCCCTGGTCCTTGAGCTCGGCGGCCGTCTGCTTGAGCAGCTCGGCGTTGGAGGCGTCGCCGAGCTGGATGTCGACCCAGAGCTGGTTGCTGGTCTGGTCATGGAAGCGGATCTTGGGCAGCATCGACTTGATGTACTCGGGGTCCATCCAGTCAACATCGACGTTGACTGGGGGTGTGGTTAGTTAGTGGGTAGATCCCATGAGATGGGCCAAAGCCCGATCTCGATGACATAGGAAAGGGACACAAAAAAAAAAAAAAAAACCAGGGGGGACGTACGCTCCGTCTCGAGCTTATCGAGCCAAGTAATGGGGGCCATGATGAAGAGCAAGGGGGGGTGGTCGAAAATGGGCTGGTCTAAGGGTGCTTCAGTTCGTAGGATGATCTCAGACTCTCGGAAGGAACAACAACAATCGAATGGCGACGTTTGAATACAGACAAAAACCAGAACACACTTTGTCCAGAATCGAACGAGGTGGTCAGTCTACTTGTACGTCGCGCCAAATCTCCGTCTCACACTGCCCACCGTCCTCCCTCCCCCTTTCTTCTCCCTCGACATACGAGTTGTAGGCCGTACTACACAAGAAAAATCAAAAGCGAAACTCCGCAGCGGATAGCGGAAAAGCGGGACAACAGAAAAAGAGCATCTGGGCGGCTAAGCCGCCGTTTCGCTCTCTCACGTCCGGCGGCGGGCGGCCGTAGGCCCTGCGTGGACAGCTTGACCCATTGATATCACATGGCCTAGCCATTGTTGTTCTTTGACGCCCAACGAGCTGTCAGTTGCGTCCCATTGTTTCCTGTGCAGGACCGGAGCGTCTTGTGGCTCTCTCTCTTGTGTCGGAATGCCTGTACAGGGAAATTAGAGCCGCTCATCGAAACCGCGACGGCTCCGGCATTGGTATGTGCTTGTCCCCCCTTTTTCCCCTCCTCCTCCCTCCCTCCCTTTTGCCCTCCCCCC
>AZHD01000003.1:2171479-2265110 GCA_001636815.1 Niveomyces insectorum RCEF 264 | reverse complement strand
GGGGGGGCGGGGGTGGCGGCGCCCGCGGCAGCCTTGACGAGCCACGCAGCCCGCGCCCGCGGCACAGCCTCGACCTGCCGTGGCACCGGCCGTTTTCGCCCACGTTGTCGCCGGGCCGGCGGTCGCTCGCGAGCGACCGCCGCAGTGGGGAGGCAGACGGCCACGGGAGGACGCAATCACCGGCGCAACCGCCGCCGCAGCCGCAACACGGCCCCGTGGGTTTTCCTGGGCGGCAGGGCCGCCCGCCGGAGGACCGGCCGGACGACGCAGCGGGCCACGAGGAACAAAAGGGCAACCACGCGGCGTCAACCCTGCCTCCCGTTTCCAATCTGCCCGCGGTGCGTCCGGCGTACCTCCTGGTGTCACCGCCCGTGGGCCTGGTGACGAGCCTGGCGACGCTGTCGTGGGGGATGCCGTCGTGGGGAGCAAACGGGTCGGCGAAGACGGCTGGTGGCTCGCGGCTGTTTCGTCGGAAGACGACAGCAGCGACGGCGACGTCGACGGCGACAGCGACCTCGGTAAACGGAGGCCTTCCGCCGGCGGAGGCCAAGCTGGCCGCCCACCCAACACTTGTCGTGTACGGCGCGGCCGACAGCCTTGTGTCGCACCGCAGGATGCGCCAGTGGACGACCAAGCTTGAGGCGGCTTCGCGTGTGGCGGCGGCGGCGGCGGTAACGACGACCACGCTGGCCACGACGGAGGACACCCAAACGCCCCAAAATTCAGCCAGCGGCCACCTCTTCCGGGCGTGCGAGGTGCCTACGGCAGGCCACTTTTGGATAGAAGGGCGAACGCAGTACGCGCTGCAGGCGGCGGTGGACGCGTTTGCGGCGGAGCTTGTGGGTGGATAGGCAACAGGACGGAGGATCATGAACAGCTGAGGCGAATGTGCAAAAAGACGAGCGTTAAAATACCCTTTAGATTATCATTTTCGAGTCTCTATCCGAGAAATGAACGAATTGCAATTATGCCTATGTACACGACACTCCCTTTCCCCAAAATGCTCCGATTCTTGCGCCGCAACGCCCCGACGAAAGAAAATCCCAAAAGACAAAGGACTTTGAGGAACCATGCGCCGTATACCAAATGCATCGTTTTCTTCATCCCCGTGCAAACCTCTAAACACGTATTCCATGCTCAGTTTAGACCTAGCCCTTTCTTGGCCGTAGGTGCTCCGCACGTCCTAGCACGCGTTTTAACTAAAAGCCTGATGTGTGCACACGAGACAGGTCACCGCTCCCGAATGGGTCTGCCTCGTCGGCGTCCGTCTCCGTGTCGTTCATGCTCGCATCTTCGTCATCATCCTCGTCGTCCTGGTCATTGTCCCTTCCGAGTTTTTTCGAAGGACGCGGCTGCTGCATACGATTCGCCGGCGCCGCCGTCCGAGTTTGAGTGGGTTCCCGGTCAGCTCCTGCTGCCGCCGCTGCCGCAGCAATTGCTGGGTCGGAACCACGCCTTCCCAGGGAGTTGTGTCTTCTAGGCGTATGCGCAGACGACCGCGGCCGCATTTGTTGCTGGGTCGCCCGCGGCACCCCAGTACCCTCGTCACGGCCACCGCTGCTGACAGCACCAGCACCAACCCCGTCCGCCTCAGGTGGCGGCCCTCGCCGCCGCACGGCGCCCGTGTACCAGTCGGTGTTCGTCAGGCGATCGATGGAGGGCAGCGGTTGCGACGGCGGCTGCAACGACGGCTGCACGTTTGGCTGTGCATACCGCTGCGCTTGAGACGCCAACGACGCCCCCGTCGTCGTTATCGTGGGAATCGTCGCCTGTGCATTGGCGCCCCCAACGGCCTGTATCACGGCCTGGTGTGCAGCAGCCACGGCAGCGGCGGCAGCAGCCGACACGGCTGACACCGCCGACGACGCCGACGACCGGCGCCGCCGCTGCTGCTGCCTCGACCGCATCTGCAGAAGGGGGGACTCGCCTTCGTCAGGTGGTCCCTCGTAATTGTCGTTGTTGTTGCCATCTTCGTCGTCGTCAACGACGGCCGTTGTCGTATACGGAGTAAGACTTCTGCTGCCACCGCTAAAACCATAGTCCACACTCTTCCGCACAAATGAGGCGCTCGGCGACGGTGCCTTGGACGGTATCGACATGGGCAGCTGCTGCAGGCTGTTTTGCTTGACCGCGCTGCGGTACGAATGCGCGGGACGCAGCTCGCTGCCAGACTGCGGCGTCAAGGCCAGGCCGCCCCCTACACCACCGGGAGGGAAAAGGCCGTGCGATGTACGCGATGATGTATTTGGCACGCCGTAGCTGTTGCTGCGCGTCAGCTTTGGTCCGTGGTCCAGAACCGATGACAGGTGGAAGTCGGCCATGCCGCGGCCTGCGGCCAACGAGAACCCGGGTATGTGGCCCCCACCGACGTGCCATCCAAGACGCTCCGGGTCCGAGTCGTGCCCGCCGTCTTCGCTCAAAATGGTATCTAGTTCGTAGCGGTTGCTGCGGCGGCGTGCCGACAGCTGGATGCTGCCGCCGGATCCGCGGCGCTTGTGACGGTGCGCACGGGTGGCCAGCTGGGGCGACAAGGGTAGTGACCCAAAAGCCGACGCCGCGCCGGGTGCGGCAAAGGCCGCGTCGCGGGCGTCGCCGTCGAAGCCACCGCCCTTGTCCCCGTCTGCGCCGCCGCCTACGCTACCGGGACTGCCAAAACTGTTGTGTAGGCCCAGCTCATACGCGCCGGTGAAAAACCGGCGCAAGTTCACCTGACTGTCGCTGAACGCGATGCGCTCGCGCAGCCGGTGGACGGCCCGGTCCAGGGCGAGCTCGACGGCGCAGGCCTGCGAGATGCGCGAGATGCTGGGCCACGTAGCCTGCTCACCAACGCGGCAGGCTTCCAGCATGAACTCGGGCGTTGGGTTGCGGATCAGGTTGGTGCCCCAGGCCAACCCCATGCGCGGCAGGATATTGATGTCGGCCGTGTACCGTTGGCTGAGCATCTGCAGCAGCACGCTGGCGCCGCCGCGGAACAGACCCAGGCTCACGAGGGTTTCGAGGCAGTAGATGGCCTCGGACTTGCCGAGCCAGCCGAGCATGTCCAGCAGGTTGCTGCGGATGGAGGGCGTCGGTGCGTTTGTCGAGATTGTGGTCCCGCGGCCGCCGTCGCCGTCGCCGTCGCCGTCGCTCATGTGGTGTGGGGCGTTCAGCTTCTCGTCCTTGCGGACAAACAGCACAATATGCGGATTCGTCTGCGACACGATAAAGTGGTTGACGTTGAGCATTTCGCCCAGCCGCTCGACGGGTACGTCGTTGTCCAGCGAACCGTCGATCCACAGCTGCTCGGCCGGGTCCCACGGCACGTGCTCACCCGTGGCGGCGTCACGCACGAGGAGCGGGCGCGGGTCAAAGACGCCCGGGATCGAGCACGAGGCGACGACAGCCGACCAAATGATGACGTCCGGCGCGGTGAGGTAGTTGAGCAGCGACGGCAGCTGCAGGCCCGGCTTCGAGGACACGGTGATGTTGAGGATGCGCCGCGTGCGGTTGAAGGCCTCCTGGAAGGTGATGTCGCCCAGCAGGTTGCGCATGACGCGCGCAATGTGGCGGCTGTCGTGCCAGGCGCCGTAGCGCAGCGCGCGGCCGATGTGGGTCAGCCACGAATCCGGGTTGTCCTTGTCGGTGAAGACGGCCAAGTCGTTGTGGGCAAACCGCTCCAGAATGAGCGGGATCTCCTCGTTCGTGCGCGTGCAGACGACGGCGGCCACGATGGAGCCGGCGGACGTGCCCGAGATGATGCGCGGCAGCAGATTGCGCTCGAAGAGCGCCTTGAGCACGCCAATGTGGGCCATGCCGTAGACGGAGCCGCCGCTGAGAATGAGGGCGCTGCGGCCGTAGCTGCGGCGGGCGAGCAGCAGCTGGTCGAGCATCTCGCGGTGGGTGAGGCCCGCAGGAAGGGTCTTGGCGCTGCGGGTGCGGTCGACGAGGGTCGTGATGAGGTCGATCGAAGCCTGGACGTAGCGCTCGACCAGGTGCTTGGTGCCGGTGCGGGTGTGGTTGTAGAGGCCGGCGCTGCTGATGCCGCCGACGTCGCGGGAGAGCGCGGTGCGCACGAGGTGCATCATGCGGCGGACGTCGGCGGAGAGGCGGGCGTCGTCGAGGTCCCAGAGGCGGGTGCGGATCAGGTCCGGGTTGTAGAACTCGTCGCTGGTGTCGCTGGACTTCCAGGCTTCGTGTCCCTCCAGCTCGTCGAGCAAGCGGGCGGCCGCTTCCCATTCGTCGTACGTGGTGGCCTGTGGGTTTATTAGCACCAAACGTGAAGCGTGTCGAGATCAACACTCAGCGTTGCCTACATTGGCCATGCGCTGCTCCAGGATCTGCTGGCGCTCGTTGCGCAGCCGCTGCAAGCGGCGCTCGGCATAGCTCGAAGCCGCCACACGCAGGACATCGCGAAACCGCTCGGCGACGGACGAGATCTGCCGGTCAATGTTCGCCGACAGCGACGAAGGAGAGGCCGTCGGTGATTGTGGTTGGCCACGGCCTTTGTCCGCGGCGCTCGTCATGCCGCGTCGCGACAGATGGTCCGGGGGCGAGTTGCCCTCGGCAGAGAACAAAAGAAAGTCCTTCATCTTGGGAGACGTTGGTAAAAGGGGGAGAATGAAGCTGAGAATAGAAGACGAAAAGCAAGATAGAGAGTTCTTCTGGAATGGAGAGAAGACGCGCAAGGGGAAAAGGGCTGAAGTTGAGGTTCAAGAATGAAGCAATCTCCAGAGAGAGATTCCAGCCATGTCGTCCTTGCTGGACACAGGAAGGCCCTTCACGAGCGCAATCCAGCCACGGAAAAGAGCGAAGCAAAAGAAAAAGACGACAACGAGCGGAAGGACGAGGCCATTCTGCGCAATCGTCGCCGTCAATGAGAAGAAAAAGAAGTTAAAAGAGAAAAAAAAAAGGCGCTCAACGTGTTCACTGCAAGTTACGTCCGCAGAAACACAAGCGGGACGGCCGTTGCGTGTTCGATCAGTGATTCTGGCAGCGTGTCTTCGTCGGTTCGTAACCAAGTTGTCTTGCGCATGGTGACGGTCGCGTGGCCCTTGGAGGTGCATTTTGGTGATGGTCTCCTCTTTGGCCGTCTCGCGCATGGGATCGGCAGATCCGGAGGTGGTCACGAGCCGCTGTTCGTTTCTTTCTTGCTAATTCCCATTATTTCCTCGACGTTCGCCAACTATTGGCCAATCAGACGGCCGCCTTTCGTCTAAAACGGGCGTTGGGAAGGGTTGACCCACACAGATGGCGGCAGTTGGGGAAAGAGCGTGAACAGACGTCACTGCTTCTTTCTCCTTCGAACCTGGCCCGACCTAAAACTGCGCTTTCCCAACATTCTGGATATAAAAACAGGGAAGGCTCGAAGCACGTACAACGTATGTATATTACCGCATCGTTCTTTCCGAGAACTGATTTTCTGGTCTTTTATACCGTAACATCCGGTCCTCCCACACCTTTACCATTTCCCCATCCGCAACCCCCACGCAACAAGAACATGTGCCAGTCCTAACCTTAATCTTTCACATGCTAGAATAGGACGGGAAAAGGAACAAAACGCAGAAAAGCCGTGTTTAGCGGTGAGACGGGTCTGCACGCGGCACTTAGCGCTGCGCAGTTCGTCTCGTCCCCCGTTCTCTTTAGCACAGAATTAGCATTTTAGGCGGGTCTCGGGTCTTTACTCCCACTAGAGTAACATTGGTTTTAGTTTACGCGTCTCGAATACTACGAAGTACTTGCTTCGGTTGACTTGAATGTCTCTCTTATTATTCGATCCCTTGCTCGACAGCTCGGCTTCATCCGGAGACGACCCTGGCGTCTTCTCAGATAAATCTGATGAACTTGCTGTTTGAAAGCCGTCTAGCGGTGGATGAATCGATAGCCCTGTTCCGTTACCGAAGGAATTATTTGCAGCAGATTGTTGACCAGTAAGAAAGTGAATGCATCTCAGTGAAGGAAATGTATTGGGCCGTCGAGAGCATTTGCTTGATTGGGGTTGATACGTAAGCACAGCCTTGTTATTCACTGTGTTCGTATCCTGTTTTAAGAAGACAACCAAACTGCATTTCAATGAGTTGTTCTCTCAGTATTCATGGATTACCATCTCTTTATTCAAAGGTCTGTAATACTGCTTCTTTGTTCGATGCGTACTGCGTACTCTATATCATTTGTTGAAACAAAAAAAGGGAAGTTTCCACGATCTCTCGCCTAGCCAGTCCTTCTCACTGCGGCAACAAAGGCTCGAAACAATCGAACAACGCAGCGTACTTTGTCCGTTTCTAGTAAAGAATGATCCATTATTTGTGAATGATTTGTAGCCTCTCCTTTGTTCTAACCAGGGGCATATGCATGTGCCTGGCCTGTGCGCTTCAAGGGAAGCTGTCGTTGCCAACCGATCACGACCCACATCACGATGCTCCATAGCAACAGAAGAAGAAGAAGAAGAAGAAGAAGAAGAAGACGCGTCGGCTTCACATCAATACAGGGTCAGTTTAAGGACACGATTCGTCGTCTTGACGTGCCAACGCGACAGCGCGAGGAATGAAATATGACGAGGCGCGTGTCCTTTTGCAATTTTCCTCCCTTTCCTCCCTTGCTAAGCTCACTCCACGACGCTCACCTTCAAAAAGCATCGTGAAGCAATCTCTTTTGTCTTCTTGTTACCTCCTCGAACCCGTACAGCTTCATCTTTTCTCTGCTTTGCAATAAGATCAGGTGACCAGGCGTATTTGTTCACTTTTCTCTGGCCGAGCAACCACCAGTCCTTGTCATCAGAAGAAACACCGAAACAGGCAGGAGCAACTGCGCTGCACGCCTTCCTAATTCACTATGTTCAACCTCTGGATCCAAACAAACAAACGAATCCCGTTTCTTCCATAAACAATCAAGCCCTCTTTTCTTTTCCTTCTCAAACAAAAATCAGTGCTCACTTTCCGTCCTTCAACACCAACCTTTTAGCCATCTTCCACTCATCAAGCACATCCCAAAACAACCTTCACTTCTTCTTTTGTTTCTCGCATTCCTCTTCACCCACGATGCATTGCCCCGTCTTTCACTGCCGCTTCGGCTGCCCAAGGACGATGTCCGCCACGGAAGAAGAATGGATCGACTTCGTGTCACAGGAGAGAGGGAACATGTCGGCCCAGCTGCCTCCCCGCGGAAACCACTACCGTCATCGTGAACAACCCGGCCGTCGCCGCAGTTCCAACGCCGACATCCTCGAGAAGTACGGCCTGCCGTCGACCGGGTCGTACAGCGACATGCAAAGCCTCGAGGACGGGCTCACCATCGAAGACATCCTCGGACACGCCGACACGTCGTGCTGTGGGCCACTTCACGAGACGATCGTGGCGCTCCGCAAGAAGGCTAGCCATACCGCCAAAAAGGCGTCCAAATCCGTCAAAAAGGCAGCAGCCCGGTGGACACGGAAGATGACGCCGTCCGCCGTCAACAACAAGCGGCAAAGAATGACGACGCAGCCACCAACCACGAAAAGCGATTCACTGTCAAGTTCAGAGTCACAGCTTAGTATGCAAGGCTGGACAAGCAGCTCGCCATCCACACGCGGTACGCATTTTTTCGCCCTTATTCTTGTTCAGCAAGGCGCACCACTAACACAGAACAGGCATTTTGAAGGAAAGCCCAGTCCTGCAGAGCTCAGCCTTTCAGGTTGAAGACAGACGAGACGTCATTCCGCCTGGCCAATGGTTGCGGCAACGAAATGCTTTTTAGACGCAAAGCGTGATGAAAACGCAGAAACGCTGATGAAATGCCGAAAATGATCAAGAAAGGCATCTATGTTTCTTCATTGCATTTCAGACTTCGATTCCTTGTTTTTATTTTTTTTATTTTGGGCTCTTTTCTCCCGCGTTATTTTTTGTTACATCTGCGGGCGCCGTCGGAGTTTGGGTGGGACCGTTCACCAAAGGGACAACACGTCCTTCCCCCCATGATATTTTCGATACCCAATTTCGAGACGGAGTCACCAGCGGCGTTTATGCTTTGATTCATCGGCAACAAGAGGGGGAAAGAAACCATCATACGACGCATTCTGCACGGCGGTCCAAAAACGTGTTATGATCCGCCCTTGTTCGAACATGCATACGAGCGGCAACGGCGAACCGCTTTCGTTGCCCTCTTCTTCTTGAGGGTACAGCGTGGGATGCAACAGCTAGGCACGCTGCACGGCAACGGCCATCCAATTTTTTTCTAGAAGGAAAAAAACGGCGCAATTTTTTTATGCAAATCAAGCGTTACGTCACGATGAGCCACAGTAGGGAAGATCAAAAACTCACTACGGGCTGGCAGGCAGGTCACTTGTCAACCGGCGGAAAACCCCAATGCAGGATGAACTTCCATCGAAGATGTGCCCACGGCAATCCATCCAGATTTGATTTTGCGCGACGTTCATCCGGAGAATACCACCGATTCTTTTCTACAGGTGAACGAGCTAGGTGCACGATGGGTCACCGATGCTTGTTGGACCTCCAAGCAACGCTTCTTTACACCCAATGGTCTCCTGATGTCGGGCGTCAGGCGCAAGTACAGGAGGAGCAACGAACGCACAAGGCTATCATGAAAACAAGCAGCAGGTGATCAAGATGTGGAAAGAAAGGCAAAGCGCGCTGGTGGCTAAAAGCGCCGAGTTGCCGAGACCGAGGAAGAGAACAACGAAAGAAACCAGCACCTGAACGACAACCGCAAAGCAGATCCATCTTGGGCGGTTCCAATATCGCCACTGCAACACTCAACGGCAACCAACCGCTCACGGCGAGCAACATGGCTACGGAATACCGTATCAACGCGGCCAGGCCTCTGCAGCCTAACACCACGAGCTACAACAAGCTCCTCGTTCCGCTTCGAGCCGGCCGGCACGTTTGGTCAGTCTAGCGTCTGTCAACAACAGGCTCTTCGGCAGGCCACAGCAGGAGTACCATGTTCACCAGACAGAGGCCGGCCGCGCAGCCATCCGGAATGCGCAGTACCGATGAGGCTGGGGCTGAGGCCCTACAAATATGTCGACTGCCGGGCCATGGAAACCCATTGTTCTTGAGACCGGTGACTGCCGCATTGAAAGGCTAGCAAGCGTGGTCTTCAATAAAGAACAATGTCAGTGAAAGAAAATATATCGGTGGACTTTCATGGCATTAAGAGACTAGCGGTACAAAGAATAATGATCACAGTCCTCGGCCCAGACAGCGCCACGGAAAAAATTGCGAACCTCTCCCGTGGCCAACAAATGTCATTTCGACAACATGAACTGCCCGAGTGACTCTCGATGTACCACACCCTCTACCCTTGTGGCCTTCCGGTCATGGCTGTCACAATCTTATTTGATAGAAGCAAGGAACAATTTAACAGCACTTGATTGGGTCTAGAAAAAAACCTGGATCTCGGCTCCTTCAACTTGTTCAGCAGCCAAATGTTCTTCACAAATCTTTGTCTTTCCGTCTCAACGGTGTGGGCTGACTCTAAACACCGCGGACGACAAGCGGTGAGGCGACTGCTAGAGAAGATGCTCGAAAGCAATCAAGTTATGGTGCGCGTCTGGACCGGCGGAATCTACGAACTTGACACATTTTACGACACCTGTGATGAGATGGGCCTTTGCACGTCTTACAAGGCGAATGATCATGTTTTTTCTGACATCCGTGGGGACCGAAGCGGGCTAGAACGTCTCTCACCCCTTTGGCTGTCAACAATGAAGACTACCAAAACAAAGAACACTACAATTTGCAGTGCTCTTCCACAAAATTGAAACTGGACGCTTGGCTGAAATGCCTCTTTTTGCCTCGCTTTCATCTACGGGCGCGGTTCTGCTGCCCATCGCGAAAGCGGCTTACGGTGTGCCACAGGGCCGCCATGAAGTGTTCTACCGGCCTGACATCTCAATGAACATCTCAATCACTACCGGTCCGCCGTTTCGTAGTCGTTCATGGACTATCATCTAGCGCCCAAGACGGCGTTATACGCCATCAGCGTGCACTGGCACCGGTCGTGGTCGGCGTGCAGCGGCCATAAAATATCACGTTGTGGTTCGTCACGTCTCCTCGCCCGGGACACTGACGTAGAGGATGCCGTCATGCTGCGGCCGGATCTCAAAGCCGATGAAATCACAAAAGCGTCTAGTGAATCTGTCATTACATGTGGAGGATGGCAGAGACGCAAACGAGCCCTGCATACTTTTTGCGAAGCGAGTTGGTCCGGGCGGAAAGACGCACAGCCACGCCACATCCTTACCAGAGCCGATGCAATATCTCAAGTTTTCTGCGCGCGGCGTGTGCATTAACACCGACACACTGGAAACCGGGCACACGGCAGACATCGCGATGGTGACGGCGGCTAAGCCGGCGCAGGGGTTTGTGATTGCAGAGAAAAAAGACTGTGTGCGGTTCAGCGACAACGGGTTCAACGTTATGCCTAGCGAGCCACATCGTGTGCACCTGACATGCACATCAAGCGTGGATGTCTGGCAAGTGCCGGAGTACATGTACGTGGGCAAAGATACTTGGGGCGACTCGTGATGGGCGACAAAAGGTGGCCCTGTTTTTTGACCTGTCAATTGAAGGGAGCGCGATGAAGTACTGTTATGAGGCATCCGCAGTTTGGCAAGCTGGTACATAGCATCATAAATGGGTAGTTTTTTTTGTGAATAGAGGCTTTTTGTTTGACAATACAACAATAACCCGTCCACGAGGAACGATTGTGACCAACAGAAAACGGCCCGAAGAAACACGAAGGGGCCCAACAAATGCCAGACCGGTGGATGTCCTCGTGGCCTGTATCCGTGTCGATGAAGGTGTTAGCTCGAGATTGTGCGACGTGATGTTCTTTCGTCTGAGTGGTGTTCGCTTTTTCCTCCTATTCAAGCGCCAACGATAAGGGCACACAATAGCAAGCAAAGAAACAGTTCCGGATTTTTCAAAATTTTCTCACCTTCATTTTCTTTCCTCTCCACTTCACGTCATTAATTTTCCAGAAATATATTCTCTGGTTTTCTGTCATTTTTTTATTTCGCCTTGATCAAATTCGACCCTATTTGCTTCTAGCCAGGACATCTACCCAAGGAAACATCATCGCCAAAAAAATAAATAAATAAATAAATAACACTTCGCGGCTGATCGTATGCTCATCATCATGGCCCTTCGACGTCTCTTTACGACCGTTACCCTGGCGTATCTCGGCATCGCCCCGACCGCAGCGTTCGGACCGTGGATGGCTGGTCTCGTCGACGACGGCGCGGCGGCAACGCATCTGGCCGATACCGTTGACTCCATTGCCCAAAACGACGCCAGCCATATCCTACAGCAAGCATCGTCACTTGAGCACGACACACTTCCTTCCGACGACGACCACGACCGCCAAGGCCACCAAGCCCGCAACGGCCCCGCCGCCGCCGCCATCGCACCGGACACCCCCTGCGCCGGCTACGAGGGCCAGTGGAACTGCCTGCCCGCCGTCGGCTGGCAGCGCTGTGCCGCCGCGCGCTGGACGGCCGTTCTCGCCATGGCACCGGGTACCGACTGCCAGCCCGCGGGCCGCAGTTACGACCTCGAAATCGTTACCAGCAGCGGCAGTGACGGCAGTGGCGGCAGCGGCGGCAGCGGCGGCAGCGGCGGAAATGACAACAATAGCGCCAACAATGGGAACCCCGTCCGGCCCACGCCGTGCAGTGCAACGAATGCGGCCGTGTGTACAGCAACCGCGCCAACGGTGCCTACAGCGTCAACCTCGGCGTCGCCGTCGTCCTCTTCCTGCGCGCCGACTTCGACGGGCAGCCAAAGCTGCGGCAAGGGATTTACGAGCGGATCCGGAACTTCGGGAGGGCGGTCGACCGTGGGGCAGCAAGGACGAGGAATCACGGCGGTCATGGCGGCAATTGTCGTGCGGCTATTCCTGTAGGCCAGAGAAGGGACAGAACACTCAGACAGGAGACAGTTTGGTGGAAGCGAGCTATTAGGGAGTAATAATGCCTTGAAGGGAATGATATGAGCTGGCTTGTGTGATATTTAGCGATAGCACCACAATTACGTAGCGAGAAAAGACAATGATGAAAAACAGAACATGCCCAAGGCCTTCCAGTCGCAAACATATCTAAGGTCTTGAGTATCTAACTGTAGAAGTTTATGCTGGGCGAAGAAAAACAACTGGAGCCTGCCTTCTTTCTACTCTCAGTCGATTCTTTCTATTGTTCGTGTAAACGTAGGATTTTCCGAGCCCAAGTCATCATGAGCCTCTTTGCCCTCGTCCTACTTGACCTCCTCCCCCTTCGTCTCCTTCGCGGCCTTCTCCTTCTCCTGCTGTGTTCGTACCGCGTCCAGAACCCGGGTCACCCGTGCCTCCACCTCGTGTGCTGCCAGCGGCGCCAGCCCGTGTGCCTGCCGCAGCGCCACGATCGAGTCCGCGTCAAACGCCCGCTTCTGCGGCAAGAAGTCCAGGGCCATGAACGTGTGCACGGCGCCCAGGTACCGCTTCACCGTCACCCGCGTACCCGCTTCCACCAGCTTCTGCGCGTACGCCTCGCCCTCGTCGCGCAGCATGTCGATCTCCGCCGTGCGCACAAACGCCTCGCAGAGGCCGGCCCAGTTGGGCGTGCGGATCGGCGCAAACAGGTGGCGCTGCTGCGGCCAGCGCCGCTCGAGCGCCGCCAGCCGCTTGGCGCGGACCGTCTCGAGGTCGTCGTTGTCGTCCGTGCCGGCCTCGTCGGCCACCGACGCCAGGCACTGCATGGCGAAAAACTGGATGCGCGTCCACGGCAGGATGGGCGCGCGCACAAACTCGTGGAACGACGGGTACGGCGAGTCGACGTAGTAGCGGTAGAAGAGCGACTCGGCCGCGGGGGGCACGGTCGGCATGACGAGGCGCAGCGGGACGCCCTCGTCGCGGGCGCGCTGCTGCAGGACGAGGGTGATGTGGCCGCCGGCAGAGATGCCGCCGAGCGACACAGAGTCCGGGCGGATGTTGAGCGCATCCGCGGAGGCACGAACCTGATGGTCAGACGAAACGCACCTCAGCAGAAGAGGATTGAGAAAAAAAAAGGAGACGGTACCCAAATCAAAGCCGCCCAGGCGTCCTCGAAGCATTTGCCCCAAATGGTTTCTAGCACCCAAAGTCAGACAGCTAGCTTTTGAGGACGTCGCTCAAAAAAAAAAAAGTTGGGGGAAGTGTCGTTGAGGAACTCACCAGGGCAATGACGGTAGTTGACATCCACAACAACAACGCCCGCCTCGCGCATGCTGAGGCAGAGCTGCGCCTCGTTCTGCAGGTCGCCCAAGACGAAGCCGCCGCCGTGGAAGTTGAGGTGCACCGGGTAGGGCCCCGTGCCGTGTTCGGCCGGGTCGGGGTGGTACACACGCACGGCAAAGAGCGCGTGATCCGTCTCCGAGGCCAGCGTGTAGTCCGCGACGCGCGGGAACGCCCCCGTGCCCGGCGACGAGTCGACGGCGATCCGCGCGCGAAACCGGTCAGGGTGGGCACGGATCTCCTCCATGGTCACGAACTGCGTCGGCAGCTTGGCGACGACCTCGGTGACGAAGTAGTCGACAAAGGCGTTGCTGAGCCGCGGAAGGATGTGCTCCTCGATGAACCCGGCCGCGTAGAGACGGGGCGGATACTGGGACGCATTGTCGTTCCCCGAGCCCGAGCCGGTGTCGTCGCCGTGCTTCTCTGCTTCCTCCGTCTTCGCCGGCTCGGGCGTTGCCACAGCGGCCACCGTCTCGCCCTCCAGCTCCCGCACGGGCAGCGCACTGTCCGCGGGTTTGGCTACCGCTTCTGCCATGGTTCGCTTGTCTGTTTCTTTTTGTGCTCTGTAGATATCTGTCTCTCTTTACTACGAGGCGTCCAAGGCTTCTGCCTGGTTTCTGCTTCCTCAAGAATCAGAGTCTATGCAAGTACATTACAAAAGACCGTCAACACCTTTTGGACCAAAACGGTTAAAGAAACGAGTCCACCTGCAGTTGTGGTGTGCCGCGTTACCGCTGCCTTTTTCTGGTTCTTCCTTTTCCCCTCGTTTCGCCTCTCCTCACAGAGAGAGCTTTCGTTGGATTATCCGGTTGCCTCGCCCGCATACCATTCTACTTTGGGTTCACCCAAATACGTACAATGTTCCGCACATCACGCGCAGACGGGTGTCAATTTACCTTCCCTTCCCGCACGGCACGGCATGTAGTTCCGTTTTCGGCATTCACACGGATAGAAAATGACCCGATATCAAAACGTATATAGATTGTCGCACCTGTAAAATGATAAGCCGTCATCGTGGTAGTGTACATGGGATAAAAGAAAAAGGAAAAAGAAAGCCTCCTAGCTCCATTGGTCCAAAGTCAACCGAAACCCGTTACTGCTTCTTCTTTTCGTTGTCTGCCGTCGCCGTCGCCGCTGCAGCCCGCTCTTTCCGCCGCCGCAGCCACGCCTTGATCTCGTTCAGTAACCCCATCACGAGCGGCACGCCCACCGGGCCCAGCAGCGGCAGGTAGACCGCCACCTTGTGCTCGTCGGGGAAGTAGAGCTGGCCCACCATGCTCTTCTCGAAAAAGGCCCGCTCGGCCTCGGCCTCGGCGATGCGGGCGTGCGCCAGCCCGTCGGCGCCGCCCAGCGAGTCGCACGCCAGCCGCAGGTGCTGCATCGTGCTGGCCACGCCCTCGGCCACGCTGGACGGGATGGCGATGTTGCGCAGCGCCAACGACAGCCGCGCCAGGCTGCCCAGCGTCGACGACGCCCGCAGCAGCAGGTCAGCCGACCGGATGCGGCTGAGCGTCGAGAGGCGCAGCGGCAGGCTGCCGGACTGCGGCGTGCCCAGCAGCGAAAGCAGGTGCGACGTAAACGTCAACAGGGGTGCTTGTAGATCTGTCTGCGTGACGCGGGGCTGGTCGCCGTCCAGCGGCAGCAGGTAGACTGAGCCCCACTGGGGAATCAACCATGACTGCGATCTGCTACTGCTGCTGCTGCTGCTACTGGCGCTTCCGCCCTCCGCTACCGACGAGCTGCTATCATCGCTCGTAGTCGTTCCTTCACCGGCGGCATCCGGTGCAGCATCGCCAAGCCGTGGCGACACCGTGGTGGCAATCGTCTGGTTGCTGACGAAGACGATGAAATTGATCGTGGGCGCCCCGCCAATCGACGGTGATAGCGGCCACTCGGCCGCGTTGATAAACGACGACAGGTCCTCCTTGCTCAGCACGGGCGCCTGCACGCCCGGCGTCGCGTAGAGCTGAACCTGTGTGTCGATCGTAAAGTTGTGGATCGGCCGCAGCACGTCCAGCACGGGCCGCATGTACGCCGCAATGGCCGCTTCAATATCCCAGCTGCTCGGCGCAGGACCGCTCGTAAACAGCGAGAACGTCAGGTGGTAGGTCGGCGCGTATTTGAGCGACCGCATCGTGCGCTTCGACAGCGCCTCGGCCGCCTCCGGCGCTAGCGGCAGGCGCGACTGCTGCTGTTGCTGCTGTTGCTGCGGCTGTTGTTGTTGCTGTTGCTGTTGTTGTTGCTGCTGCTGCTGCTGCTGCTGTTGCTGTTGCTGCTGCTCAGCAGGGGACGCCGACGACGCCGACAACAGGTATGAAATCACGGCTTGCTCCTCGGCAAAGGTCCCGCGCAGCTGCGTGGCGATGAACGTCGCGAGGGCCGACGACGACGAGCTCAGCGGCGGGATTGAATTGGGCGGGTACGTCACGTCCAGAATCGCCTGGTGCGGGTGCAACTGCGCGGTGGACGACGACGCCGGCGCCGCCGATGCCGCCTCGCCCGGCGTCAGCCGGAGGGTCAGCGCCACGTCGTCCTCGGTCGCCGTTCTTGTCGCCACAGAAACGGACGGCGCCCCGTCGGCGTCGCTGCGGCCCGCATCACGGCTCCCGGCGTGCCGAGCGGCGCTGGCCAGCTCGAGCCGCAGATGGTGGCCGGAAAAGTCGTTCAAGTCGTCGAGCGCGTGCTGTGTGAGCCGGAGCAGGTGGTTGGCTTCGGCGTCCTGCAAGGACGGGGCCTGGACGGCTATGCGGAGCGGAAAAACAGGTCGACAGGCCTACAGCAGACAAAAAAGAAGAAAAATGGTCAGCGCAGATTTCACCCACGTAAAACAAAAACCACGCGCGCACCTTGCCGTCGGCCCATTCCATCATCTCGTCCAAGGGCAGGTTTGCCCGGTATATGCTTGTCGTGTACCACCATATTGGCAGACCGAGAAGCGCGACGATCAGCCAGAAGGAAAGGATCACCAGCCCGCGCCTTCGCACGTCTGAGGCCTTTTCTGGCGGCGGCTGCTTTTCGGTTGTCGTTGTTGGGGAGGAAGAGGAGGAGGGTGAAGTGTCGTCGTGTTTTGCTGTTTCCGCGCGCTCCTTGGCCTCGGTCATCGTCGTCACCGCGTTGGAGGCGTTGATCGAAGAAGCGGCCGCAACAGGCCGTCGAGACGCCATGGCGGCATGGACTAGCCGATTGCAAAGTGCTACCCGCCGTCAAAAGGGCGAAAAAGAAATGCGACCGGCGGAGAGGCTGGTTGGGCAGAGTATCGTCAAAAAGCACCGTCGCCACGAAACGCCATCGCCGGACAAGAAAAAATAGTACGTACAGCTTGGTCGCTGGAATGGCTTCAGGGGAGAGCTGGCAACAAAACGTGCTTCCACAATGGGACTAGTGGTATTCCGATAAGAGATAAGCACAGCACGACAACGCGGTATTTCTACGCCAGTCTTCTTTCTCAGAGCGAAGTAAAGGGACAGTGCGTCGCAATTGCCTGAAGCGTCAGAAAAACCGCCCAAACCGCCTAAAGCACTTGATGCAACTTTCCGAGGGCAATGCAGGGTGTAGATAGCGTAACGTTACGAGACGGAAGGCAGGCGCCGTTATTGCTAAGCCACAGCTGCGGCTGAAACGTCCAGCGCTGTTGCACTGTAAACGAACGTCTGCGTAGTCACGGGACACCACATCCCGACAACACAATTCTACACTCCTTCTACTCTCCAGCCTTGTCCACGAGTGAGGAGGAACACAACAAGATGCCCGGGATATTCGTCCACAGCGGTCTTCAGGCTCCCGGGTCGGAGATCCGCCTACTAGAGCTGCTCCCAGGCACTGGTAAAGACAAAGTGCAGTGCCGTCTCTCCGCGTTTCCAATATCCCGTCTGCCTCCTTACCAACCGCTGTCTTACTGCTGGGGATCCCAAACGAACCCCATAGAGATATTGGTGAATGGAAAAAGCCTCTTCGTCACACGCAACCTCTATGCGGCGCTAAGGCGGTTACGGCAGCCCAGCGTTTCGCGCGTCATGTGGGTTGATGCCGTCTGCATCAACCAGGCAGACAATCTCGAGAAGAGCAGCCAGATCCAACTGATGGGCGAAATCTATCGGCGCGGTGACAGGACCATCATCTGGTTGGGCGAACACGACCGCAAAACGGGCCGGGCGTTCGCGATGTTGGAGGCTATGGTAATGTATGCAAACACAATACCGAAAGAGAAGCCGGTACGATTGCATCCCGACAAATGGCAGTTCATAGGGAAGACTTTCAACAAGAAGAGCGCTGGGGGGACGCAGATGGGTGGATTCAAGGCCAATGTATACAGCCCAGCGTATTGGACGAGGAGGATACGGTCTGGTCACGCCCGTACGTCCGTCTTTAGCCGGGCGTGGTTTAAGCGGGTGTGGATTGTCCAAGAGATCGCCATGTCACAGCGTGCTGTCGTCGTGTGCGGCAAATACTCGACACACTGGGAAAGTGTGGAAACGGCGTATGCGGTGTCTGAGCTCTGGAACGAGTGGGAGGACGGCCAGTACCTGCAGACCTTAACCGAGATACGCGCCGGCATCCAGGCTGGGGGGACAAGGGACGACCTAGGAAACGTGATCCTGAAGGCCGCTCGTAGCCAAGCGGCGCTGGCGGTGGACCGTATTTATGCGGTGTTAGGCTTGGCCAAGAGCCTTCCCCAGGGCCTCGAGATTGCGATTGACTACGAAGCGGCTGCGACTACCAAGTTTTCCGAGACAACGCGCGCATGCATACTTTCGAGCCGCAACCTGCAGCTTGTTTTGGACGGCCGAGGGCGACCCGCAGACTACGACGGTCGGCTCCCCAGCTGGGCGTGGAGCCCGCGGCTCGACCCAGACCAACCGGCGTACCAATGGCAGTTTCACCGCGCCGCGGCGACGAACTGTCGATTCAACGCGGCAAGACGCCATGACACCGAGAAGCCGCTGACCGTCCGCTTTAGCGACGACGGCCGCCTGCTCTTCGCCCGCGGCATCGTCTTCGACGAGGTCGTCGCGGTCGGACCCGTCTTCGGCGACATCAAGATCGGCTACGCGTTCCAGGCCACGTGGTCAAGGTTCACCATCGGCGACTATCGGTGGCCACGCCACTATTTGCGCCACCTGCACACATCGGAACAAATAGCCGACTTGGGCCGCCCAGGGCCATACCCCGGAAAGCCCGAAACTCGACGGCAAGCATGGATTGGTTTTCTGGCGGGCATACTGATGATGAGCGACGGGCGAGCGGACGAGAGCAAGGCCAGAGACATCATGCGCACTGAGGTGGCGTTCATGAAGCCATACCATATTCTGGGACGAGGGCCAGGCGAGCTACCTTGGTCGAGGAAACCTTCGCCCCCCCCGGATCCTCAGATGCCTCGCATACGACCGAGGATGCTGTATTCGGACCAGATCAAGGGACCATTGCTGCGATACCTGGCAAAACGGCGGGTTGTGCGGACATCACAGGGATACATCGGTCTGGCTAACCGCTATACCGAAGCCGGGGATCATCTCGCCCTTGTGGACGGTCTCTGCGTTCCCCTCGTCCTCCGTCCTGCTTTGGGGAGTCGTTGGCGGATACTTGGCGAGTCGTACGTGTATGGAACGATGCACGGAGAGCTGTGGTTTGGGGAGAAGGTGCAGAGCCTGTGTTTCGAATAGATGTCTTAGCATAGAAAAGGCAACCTTATCTTTGTGTTGGCATTAATACAGCGATACGGACGTTGTGGTGTAAGAAAGAAAAGCATTTTGTAGACAAAAAATCAAGGAAAAAAAACTCCAAATGGCAAACTTATCTGGAAATGAGATTGCGTCCGTTCTAGCGTCGTACGATGTAATTAATGTGTTCCCTGCGTGTTGTGTCCACTACAGCCTGATGCCCGCCTTTCGTGCCTAGCGTCCGCCTACAAGCCCACTTGGCTAGTCAGCGGGAAGTCCAAAGAACGTTGGCGATTCCAGGATGCCGAGGCAAAACGGACCACTGATCGCTAAATCCCCCCCCAAAAAGCGATAGCTTCTTCAAGCTTGTGAAGTTGAGGAGCACCTGCAAATACGACGTCCCATTGCTATTTGGTCTGGTCGCTTTTTCTCCTCTTTCTTTCATTTCCACGTTGTCACTATTCCGCATGCTTTACTGGAAGCGTTCTGAGATCAAAAATATCCCAGACGACTCGACAACAAAGAACGACGACTTGAACAAGCTCAAAGCCATGTGATAATACATGCGGCGGTGGATCCAACAGACCGACTTCAGATTTGCAACGGAAGGGAACAGAACCGGCAGAACTACCAGGGCGGTTGACCGCCATCCACCGGCTTGATCAGGAACGCCATACAAAAAGCAGACGCATGCCTACGGCGCTTGCGATACGTCAACGGGGTTGCCAAGGCTGAGAGAGGGATGGGGGCATGCTGACAGAGTAGAGCAGCCAAACATGCCTGGTAACTTTCCCTACAGCTTCTTGCGCCTGGGACTTGCATGAAATGCTGATACAACCACCATCTAGTTCCTTCCACGATCGCGGTGCCAGCTGCCGCCGCCGGCCTGGCCTACCTCAATGCTCGCTCGGCGTTATGGTACGACCTTTTCCTCGTACGGTCGGTGGTCCCGGCTGCCCTCGCCCTGGCGTGGTTTGCCCGCACCGGACGGGTCAACATCTTCTACCGGCTTGAACACAGGGCCAAATCACCGTCCACGGCCAACCGCCCGTTCCTCTTGTTTGAAGACCATGCGTACACCTATGCCCAAGTGTACGACCGCGCGCTGCGGTACGGGGCCTGGTGGAAGGAAAAGAGAGGCGTGCAAAAGGACGAGGTGGTGGCCATCGACTTTATGAACTCGGACACGTTCCTCTTCCTGTGGCTGGGCCTCTGGGCCATTGGGGCCAAGCCCGCCTTTATCAACTACAACCTGCGGGACCACGCCCTGGTGCACTGCGCCAAGACCGCCAACACCCGGCTCCTGCTGATCGACCCGGCCGTGGCCGAGGCGCTGACGCCGGCTGTGCGTGCTGGTCTTCCGGACATGCAGCTCGAGGTTTTTTTGCCGGCCACCGAGGCCGAGGCCCGGGCCATGGATGCGACGCGGTACCCTGACGAACTGCTGCACGAAACCAACGGCGCAGCCGCCGCCGTCCTCATCTTCACGTCTGGGACCACGGGTCTCCCCAAAGCCGCTGTGGTGTCGTGGGCGAAACTGATGACAACGGGCAATTTTTCTTTGCGATGGATGGGAATCACCAAAGACGACATCTATTACACGGTACGTGTCTCCGAAATGGAGCTTTTATTTTATTTTATTTTATTTTATTTTTAGAAAAAAGGGAAAATTTGTTCAACTGACAATTTGCAGTGTATGCCTTTGTATCACTCATCGGCCTGCCTTTTCTGTGTTTCTACCGTTCTTCATGCCAGCGCGACCATGGCTCTAGGGCGGCGGTTTTCCAACAAGACGTTCTGGCCAGACGTGCGCAAATTTCACGCGACGGTCATCCAATACGTCGGCGAGACATGCCGGTACCTGCTGGCCGCGCCTCCGCAACGCGACCCGGTGACGCACGAAGACCTGGATCGGAAGCACGCCGTGCGCATCGCGTTTGGCAACGGCCTCCGCCCCGACGTGTGGAACCGCTTCAAAGAGCGCTTCGGCATCGAGACCATTGCCGAGTTCTACGGTGCCACCGAGGGCTCCATGGCCATTTTCAACCTGTCCAAGAACGACTTCACCATGGGCGCCGTCGGCCGGAGCGGCTGGCTGTACGACCTCGTCATGGGCCACAACGTGGTCCACGTGCCCGTGGACTGGGCGACCGAAATGCCCCTGCGCGACCTGTCGTCTGGGTTCTCCCGGCGCTGCAAGCGCGGCGAGCCTGGCGAGCTCCTCTTCCGGCTCCCGGCCGGCGACATCAGCGCGCGGTTTCAGGGCTACTACGGCAACCGACAGGCCTCCGAGGCCAAGGTCCTGCGCAACGTCTTTCGCCGCGGCGATGCCTGGCTGCGCACGGGCGACGTCATGATGCGCGACGCCGAGGGCCGGACCTACTTTGTCGACCGCATCGGCGACACGTTCCGGTGGAAGTCCGAAAACGTCTCGACCACCGAAGTGGCACAGGCCGTCGGGCTGCACCCGGACGTGCTCGAGGCCAACGTCTACGGCGTCGCGCTGCCCCACCACGACGGCCGCGCCGGCTGCGTGGCGCTCGTCCTCCGCGGCCCGCCCACGCCGGCGCTTCTCCAGAGCCTCGCGGGCCACGTCGAGCACGAGCTGCCGCGGTTTGCGCAGCCGCTTTTTCTACGCGTTGTCCAGGACACGTCGGCGCACACGACGGGCACGAACAAGCAGCAAAAGAACGTGCTGCGCGAGCAAGGCGCCGATCCGGACAAGGTCGGCACCGACCAGCTATTTTGGCTGCAAGGGAACACCTACGTTCCGTTTGCACGCCGTGACTGGGACCGCCTGCAGGGCGGCCAAGTGAAGCTGTGAAGCCCCCCCTTTTTGTTTGCTTTTGTTCATCCCGTTCGTGGTTTAGGACGTATACGCAAAGCGTCGTTTTTAACCCGCATGTACTTTTACTTAACGCAACGCAAAAGGGCGACAGTTCACATATAATTTCGTTCACACAAGGCTAACCGCCAGCCGCATCTTACTGGCTAAGACCAGACTTCCATATATTATGCCCTGTGGAGAGCCCAGCCACGCTCCACAACTTGTCATCCTCGACGGCGTAACGAATTTGGACATTGCCGCTCGAGATTACTCTGTATTTGTAGCATAAATTGTTACGACATCGGCCAGGAGAAGGCCAGCCACCAAAAAAAACGGTTCCTGAAGAGATTAATGGCCAGACGTGGAGTACGATAGTACGATATCTCACTCGCCTTGGCAGCTTACGCCCCGCAACGACGACCGTAGTGGTTCGCCGACAGCCTGGGCCGAGAGCCTGGCTTGCAAGTATACACACATTCCACGAGGTACTTCGCTTGGCACCGAAGACGTAGGCGACAACAAAGTCTCTTCCTTGCGGACGTCGGCAAGCGCACAAAGTACTCACGGCCGGGTCCCTTTGGTTCGTCGGTTCGGCCTTTGCGCCTGCGAAAGCCGCCGCCGAAATGACATAATCGGCAACCGCACTGATTCTGTCAGCCAATTGCAGTCGTAAGGGATTGCGCAATGCCGTACCAGGCCGGAATAGGTGTAGTGCGGGGTGCTTTTCGCAAGAGATGGAAAACTAAAGAAAGAACGAACGAACGGCGGGGCAAGCGCGTGCAGCCGCAACATCCCACGCGCAGTTACCAAGAGAGCTTCTCATCGTGTAAGTGGTGACGAGTAACATTTATAACCTTCTTTTCTTGGTCATGCTACGACAAACCTTTCCACCCATTTGCCTTTTCCGACTCCGCATGGCTGAACACCATGTCCATGGATCGGCGTAAAAACGTCACAGGCGGGATGGATTTGGCAAGCACCCTTCTTTGACTTTGGTTGCGCATCCATCCGTGGCGCGCCTTCTTGCTCTGGCCTTAGACTTGCCCCTCCTTTTTTTCCGTGAGAAAACGGGAAGGCACGATGGAGGCGAACTCGCGGGCGTATCTACAGAGATGACATGACAAAAGACGTGCGAGTTTTACGAGCGACTAGCGTTCCTCGCTCTTACTTGCCCAAGTTGCTTTCGTTACAGGTCCAACAAGACAGGACAGGCCACGTACAAAGGGAACCTCTCGAGAGCTCTTGACACTTTTGTATGTAAGACAGACCAAGCTTGACAATAGGGAGGGAAGGCGTAATCCATTAGTCAAATCCCGACTTCTGTTCTCAAGTTTCCCGCCCCCCGTCGAAAGACAACCTTGTTGTCTGACTGCGGTATTACTACGAAGTATACTTCATACGGCCCCCCTTTTTTTCACTCTGGGTTTTTCTTCTTTCTGTTTCTCCATAGTAAGATGCCCGGGCAATAAAGTAAGACGTCCCAACGAAAAAAAAATCACCTGTAGGGCAATGTGTATTTAAAGTCGAAACGTGCCGCCGCTACCCAACTCGTCCGACTGGAGCTTACACTTTTCCTTCCTTCCCTCTGACACCACAACTGCCATATTAGACCTGTCCTTTTTTGCTCTCGACGACTTTTTTTTACCAACTACTGCCTTCTCTATTTTCCATCTTAATTCACACACCAACAACCTTCACAATGGCTGACGAGAGACCCGCACCGTATGTGTTTCTTCCCCCTCCCAAAATGAAAGTGAACATCTTGCTCTGGACTCTTCCCTTGCTAATAATCACTTGTTTTTTGCTCTGCAGCATCCGCCTGGGCACCATTGCCCCCAACTTCAAGGCCGATACCACCAAGGGCCCCATTGACTTCCACGAGTTTATTGGCGACAACTGGGTTATCCTCTTCTCGCACCCCGACGACTACACGCCCGTCTGCACGACGGAGCTGGGCGAGTTCGCCCGCCTCAACCCCGAGTTCACCAAGCGCAACACCAAGCTCATCGGCCTCTCGGCCAACACGCTCGGCAGCCACGAGGGCTGGATCAAGGACATTGACGAGGTGACCGGCTCCCTTGTGGAGTTCCCCATTATCGCCGACCCGGAGCGCAAGGTCGCCTACCTGTACGACATGCTCGACTACCAGGACACCACCAACGTCGACTCCAAGGGCATTGCCTTCACCATCCGCTCCGTCTTCTTCATCGACCCCAAGAAGGTCGTCCGCACCATCCTGGCGTACCCGGCCTCGACCGGCCGCAACTCCGCTGAGGTGCTGCGCATCCTCGACTCGCTGCAGACGGGCGACAAGAACAAGGTCACCACGCCGATCAACTGGGTGCCGGGCGACGACGTGATTGTGCACCCGAGCATCAAGACCGAGCAGGCCAAGGAGCTGTTCCCCAACGTGCGCGAGGTGAAGTCGTACCTGCGCTTTACCTCGCTGCCCAAGGCCCAGTAAAGGATGTTCCGAGAGAGAAAAAAAAAAGAGGCCGGGTGTCTTTTTTTTTTTTGACGAGTTTTCTCTTCTACCCTCTTCTCTATTATTTCCCCCTCCCCACCCCATCTCCTGTCGTTGGCTTGCGCCTACTTTAATGACCAAGTTTTGAATAAAATGATCTACAAACACCATACAAAAAGCAAAATCTATAAGCAGTTGTTGGAGATACATTTCTGCGTTCTTTCTGGGGGTGTGTGACCTTTCTGTGCTTTGCCTTGCTTTGTCATCTGAACAACCATGTGTGCAATTAAAGCAAATTGAGACAAATCAACGTTCAACTGCGATGTCATGCGAAAAGAAAGGTCGTCCTAATCTTTCATTAACAAATGGCGTGCTGGCGTGTTTTGAAACAAAATGCTCGGCTGTTAAACCCAAGGATGAAACACCGGGACCGTTGGGACCACGACCGCCCGCCGTCAACGCCAAAAGCGGACGACCGCGTGTTGCTCCAGGAGGCGTGTCTCGCCATAATCGACTTTTTTGCGCAGTTGTTGTCTTCCGCAATGGTCATAAAGATCTCCAGATTGTTCTCCTCTTGACACCCCCCCTATAGCTATTTGCTGTCAGTGATTTAAGTTTATGAAACAACGGGTTGTCCAGTCCTGCCGTGGCCACGTTTTTTGTTCGAGAAGGCCTGCCGGGTGTTAAGGCTCAACATGGACGTTATTGTCCTATTTGCTACGAGATGCTCGTCTCGGCCTATGTCAACATCGATGATAAACGTGCGCGCCCGATTGCAATGCTTCCTAATTTCTGTCTGTGTACATATACACCTCCACACGCCATGTGCGGTCGTCGTCGGGACTTTCCCTCCTTGGCTGGCGTAGGTTCTGGTTTCGCTCGTACCAGAAGAGCCCGACTGATGTGACAGCGAATGAACGTCGCACGCGCTTCCTTCCAAATCGAGTCAACTAAACCCTGCCTTTTGTTCACAGCATCCCGCAAAGAGCTTGCGCTTGATGCTCATTTCAACCACCCATGGTTCCGGCCTTGACCACCGCGTTTGCGCCATGTACATACATATATATGCAGAAGGCCACGGCACTGCCCCCCCAGCCAATGAGAAGTGCGCATGGCTCTGTTCTTTCCCTCTTTGATGCCCCGTGCGTCCCCACAAAAAGAAAGCGAAAGGGAAAGAATGGACCGACCCCCTTGTCCATCGACTGGTTCCCGTTCCCCTTTTTGAGAACCCCTCGGCCCCCCTCCCCCTTCCCGCCTGCTCTTTCCCCATTCGACGTGCCAAAGTTCAATAAAGATTGATAGACCCCAAAAGCAGACGGGCCACCATCAACGGCACAACCCTCATTTCGCTTTTTTTCCTTTCCCTTTTGTCTCGATTATCTTGCACCCTCTTTTCGTTTTTCTTTTCTCTTCCTCCATTTCTCACGAGTTCTCTGCGTTCCCGCACATGCATACGCGCGCGCACGCACACACACACACACATCGACCTCGACACCTACGTTTCCGTTTTGGACGCTTGTTATCTTCCTTCTTTTCTTTCCTTTCGTTGGACTCGTCTCCTCGACACTCGTCGCTTCTTGCGCCTTTCCTCCCTCTCCAACGAACGGGCCACATCGCGAACGGAACTGCTTCAGACTGCTATTCCTTTCTCTCAACGTTCAACAGCCTCGGGTCTTCACAGCGTCACCCTTATTCGTTTGCGCCCTTTCGATTCGCTTGATCGTTTCGTTTGAACACGACGCAGAAACGAACAACGAGTTGGCCAAAGTGGAGGGGAACTGATTCGCATTTAATAATCGCTGTGCTCTCCGCTTCCGCCTGGGGCGAGTGTCTGTGCGGTCAGGATCGTGGTAGAGGATCTCATAGGACCGGAGGGAAACAGTGGATCGTTTTATATCACTCTCTGGTCGCTCTCGAGTCCCCTCGGCTCGTTCGTTTTTTTCTTGGGCCTTCTCCGTCCGCGCTCCACCTACTCCGTTTTTTTCCTCCGTCTCTCGGTCTGCAACCCTCACGAGGTAGATCGTCTTTCGGGCAAACAAAACGGGACGATTTGAACAAGGGCCCCTTGGGAAGTGACGCGCTGCAACATAAGAGAGCTGGCAATTTCGTCTCTTTTCGGCGTTGCTTGCTTTTCCTAATTTGGTACGCTGACGCCTCTCTTTTTTTTTTCTCGTGCCATTTTGTTGTTGCCTCGTTTTTCTCGTGTTCCATTTTTTTTCTTCCTTGTACCCTGTTCAGCTTGGCTGGCTTCTAGAAGAGTTCTGCTCTACCCTGCTTCGCTGCCTTTTCTTGTTTTCCAATTCATATTTTCGTTTTTTGCGTGTACCAGTTATCTGCGGTTCCATTGTTTTTCTCTGTATGAAGCTTTTTGGTTTCTTTGCTCTCGCAAGATACGACGACCAGGAGCTACGGAGTACAGGTCCAACGTCATCCGCTGAACACGCTAAATCGTATCCCTGTGCTTTCTCCTTTCTACTCCTTTTTGATTTTACTTTGCTTCGTTTCCTTCTTCCATTTCAACTTCTTTTTTTCACCTCTGCTTTCTTCCTACGTGAAAGCTTTGCTCTTTTTTTCATCAACTCGTTCTTTGCCGCGTTGTTTTCGCTCCATACAGAAATCCTGGCCCAACGTTCTTCGTCAACAAGAGACCACTTTGACCCGTCAACGAGGTGCACGGCACCTGTGTTGCAGCAGCCCCGTACTCATATCGTTGTGCAGACGAACTGACTAATGATGGACAACGCTGCAGACCAAGACGGTGACACCTCGCGGTTTTCCGACTCCGAAGACGAACGGCGTGCCTTAGCCTCCAACCGATCACCCTCTGAGATCATCTCTGGCGTCTACCGCGGGTTCAAAAAAATCACACCTGGCCGCGACGACATTTCTCGGCTCAAACGACAAGCTCCTCAAACACACGGCGAATCGCCGCCACCTGCGTCACAGTTTGTGCTCAGGGCGTACGCGCCAGGCACCGAAGAACAACCGTTGGGCTCTGCGCCGCTTGCTCGGACCCGCCCATTCGTGCCGCCGCTCCAGCATGCGCGCAGCTTGAGTTTGCAGAATAGCCTTGAGAAGCCGCTACCCAAACCGCCGTCGTCTCCCTCGACACCTCAATTGACCCCTTCGCAGCCGCAGACGGAGCATTCTGCTCCTCAAGCACAGATTCCCTCTTTGGGCAGCAGTTTCGCCTCACACTTCAGCTTCGATTCGAAAGCCGACGTACAGACACACAGCCGGACAAGCACGATGGAGTCTTCTGCGTCCATCGACCAGGGCTATTCATACCTTGCAAGCAACGGTGGTAATGCCGCCAGCAGCGCGCCAAATGGCGGTATCGGTGGAAGTGAATTAGGTGTGAACTCCAATACAAACAGCATCGCAGACGATGGACGGGACAACCAGACCCTGAAGAACATCGGGGGCACCTTGTCGGCTGGTCCCTCGCCGCAGGTCCCTTCGTCCTCGACAATGACATCGCGTGGCACGGCCGGTGGCGGAAGCGCCACTACTGGCACGGCGGGCAACACAGCAGCACCGACTCCGACGTCGTCTGCACACCTGTCCGGCCTTATGTGCAACGTCCACAGGACGACAGGGCGAGAACCGCACCCTCTAGTGGGTGCCACGACAACAATACTTGGTGATAAATTGTACGTTTTTGGCGGAAGAATATTGTCCAGAAGTCGCCCGGCATCACTCACCTCGGACCTTTACGAGTTGGATTTGATCCGCCGCCACTGGACGAAGTTGGAGACTAGCGGCGACATCCCACCACCCAGATATTTTCATTCCATGTGCGCGTTGGGCGACGCAAAAATGGTTTGCTACGGTGGTATGTCGCCGCAGCAGAGCGCCAATGGTGGATCGCCGCAAGACCAGCAGCAGGACGTCACGGTCATGTCCGACATCTACATCTACGACGTCGCAACCAAACGGTGGACCTTTGTTCAGACTCAGGACTCGCCACAAGGCCGTTATGCTCACTGTGCATGCATTCTGCCATCGTCAGCGACCTTTAGTTCCCACCGTGCACCTCTGTCTGCACTGCAGCACAACCCGGCAACCGGCACCAACGAAGGACGGATCGGCATCAACATCGACGGTACGGGTGGAGCCGAAATGATTGTCGTTGGAGGGCAGGACGGCGCCAATCACTACATTGAGCAGATCAGCGTTTTCAACCTGCGGAGTCTCAAGTGGACGTCGACCGAACCGCTCGGCAAAAGCTGTGGCGCCTACCGCAGCGTTGTAGCGCCACTTCCTCCTGCAGTAACCGCGCGCGTTGGCCGGGCGGGTCCCGCCGGCATGACGGCCGTTCGCCCTGAAATGGGCGGCATTAGCCAAGAGGCCCGGGAACCTGGATCATCCATGCTTATCTATTCCAACTACAATTTCTTGGATGTCAAATTAGAATTGCAGATTCGTTCACCAGACGGCACTCTCAGTGAAAAGCCCATGGCCGGAACCTACACACCTCCCGGCCTGCGCTTTCCCAACGGTGGTGTCATTGACACGCATTTCGTTGTCAGCGGTACGTATCTAACGAGCTCAAAGCAAGAATACGCTCTTTGGGCCCTCGACCTGCGGAACCTCACTTGGTCGCGCATCGATGCCGGCGGCAGTGTTTTTAGTCAGGGCAGCTGGAATCGCGGCGTCCTGTGGAACCGGCGGAATACGTTTGTCATCCTCGGCAACCGAAAGCGGAGCTTAGTCGATGACTACAACCACCGGCGAATCAACTTCACCAACGTGTGTATGGTTGAGCTTGAGGCCTTTGGGTTTTACGACAATCCGCGCAAGACTTCACCCATGTCGGGTTTTGTGTCGGCTAGCAGCCCTTACACGAGTCCCGGTTTGAGCTTGGCTCGGAAGGCCGGCTCGACAGCAGGTGGTCGCTTCCATTCGCGTGCCTCGGAAGATTTGGGCGAGAAGGCGCTGGCCATGCGGGAATTGGCCGACATGGATATTCTTTGCATTGGCGGCGAACGCGTTCCCGTTAATAGTCGCATTGTAGCTCGTCGCTGGGGGCCGTACTTTGTGCAGTTGTTGCGAGAGGGTACCGCTACACAGGATGGAACAGACGGGGGTGCGATTCGCTCAACGCCCGTCTCCGCCATGCGCAGTTCAAGCATCACCATCACACCGTCAAGCCGCAACACCATGGAGAGCACAATGTCCATGGGATCTGCCATGACCAGCTCCGGTAGTTCTATTGGAAAAACGCCCAGCACGCCCGGAACCAGCCTGTCTGGCGTGTCAGCAATGGGTGGCCCTCTCTCCCCACCGGTGGACCCCGCCACGATCAACACCGCACCAACACCGCGGACGTTGCCGCCCAACAGCCGCCCGCGGTGCTTATATCTGCCGCATACCTATCTTACGGTGCAAGCATTGTTGCACTTTTTGTACACTAGCTCATTGCCGCCGCCTAGCAGCCCGCTGTGCACGCCACAAATATTGTGTTCGCTGCTGCAGATTGCGCGACCCTACCGCATCGATGGCCTTTTGGAAGCCGTCGTGGAGCGCCTGCACGCTTTACTAGATAGCCGCAACGCCGCTGCTGTGTTTAATGCGACGGCCATGGCGGCTGGCGGCGGCCGCGGCATTGACGGCACGCTGAACCCCAATTTCTTTGTGCCAAGTGGCCTGGACGCGCTGAGTCCAATCGACGCGTCTGCAACTTCACCGTCGCAGACACAACCCTCCGGTCTGCCATTGCAGCAGCAGCAGCAGCAGCAGCTGTTTCAACAGCAACAACGACAGCAGCAACAACAACAACAGCCGCAAGAAGGCAACGGCAGTTTTGGCGACAGCAACGACTTGGCCGCTCGCACGGCCAGCTTGCAAATCAACACGTCTGTGGCCGGCTTATCCGCCGACGACGGACAGCCAGCAAGCGGCGAACTGAGCGCCACCACCAGTGTGTCCGGCTCGGAATGGAGCTCCGAACTCGGCGACAACAGCGAGCGTGGCCAGCGGGAGGTGTGGACCGGCGAGCTCAGCAGCGTCATCGGCTTGCAAAAGCGTGGCCTGAAAGGACTCATGGAGGGCAGGCGATTACGGGAGCGCACGGGAACCAATACAATGATGGGACCCCCCGGTGGCGGCCGTATTGGCCTGGGAATTGCCAGTGGGTGATCGGTGCGGCGACGTTTGTTTTTCGTCGACAGCGTGTCTTACCGCGCCTTCATAGAGCGTGCATTTATCGGATGATATAGTAACAAAAGTGGCATTGTATAACCGCATCAAGTATGCTAAGTATACCTGCTGGATATTATGAAATTTTTCTGGCTACTCTACCAATGGCCTACTCGCACGTTCGTGAAATATGCAAGAGTTGTCTGTGAAGTAGAATCTCAATCCCGTTCCACCAGTACGGAAGACCAACAATAATTCTTCAGCTGTGTAGCCCCCTGCGACGCATACTGGCGGTCCAATTTCGAGTTGACCAATTAGGGGTCCAGTGGCAGGGTTGCCGAAGGATGCGTCGACGAACGATCTCACGTCAACTTACGGCCAAACCCGAGCGTGTTTTGTCCATACTCATAAACAACTTTACGGACCACCACACGGCCTGTACTCACGAGGTTCAGAGGGCAATAAAGCAACAGGGGAGCGCGTTTTCAACTCTCAAAGAAAATAAACGCTACAGAAGTCATCATTCACTTTGTCCATTTGTGCCTTCACTTTTATTTCCAACAGCACCATCATGTCGGCGTTCCTTCGCAAGGCCGCATAAATGGCCGTGTTCCATTTTTACACTCGCAGAAAATAACATGGCATAATCTAGGTCGTTTGCTTCTGGTCTTATTACCCAGACCACATCGTGCTGATTTAGCCAGCCGAGGGCGGTGCCGAACGGTGAGCGACCAGCGACGACCAAATCAACAAAGGACGGGGGGGGCGGGACAGCGTCAACCTGGAGAAAATGTAGGCTGAGTGAGATTCACAGTCGATTCATATGATGTCATGCCGTCCGTAGTTGCCGATAGATATGTATGTCCCAGGCCTTCTCGTTTGCTCTGGTATTTTCTGGTTACCAAAACGGGTGTCCGCGGTCTTCAAAACGTATTCCCTAAAATCGCCATGTGTGGGATCATAGAATTTGAGAGTCGACTTCCGATGCTTCTGGCCGTTCTCTCTCTTTACAAACACACGCCTTTGCTACGCCGCACTCTATGGTGCGGCGGTGTTTAGTGCACAAAGAGAACTAGAATACAGTTAGGTTTGAGAAAGGATTCAATGAAAGTCTCGAACGCCTGCTTATGAGGCTGCCAAGACCGTACATGCAGCACACCCACAGAAGACAGATCGGTCGACCGGAATGGCTTTTTCTTCGAGGTGACCGGGTACGAATCCGGCCGGTTCAAGCCGATCCCAAACCAAATTTGTTACCATCTTGGTTGCCCAGAGATGGATGCGAAAGGGTCAAAGGTGAAAGGCCTCTGGTAATGCTTCACCGCGGGAAACAACGTGGTTTACGAGAGAAAAATTCTATTCACACAGAAACAAAAAAACGGACGAAGTGAATGAAAACTTGTACTTTATAAAAAAAAATACAAACTATCCGTCCGCTCATCGTTGTCTATCTCTACCTACTAGATAGACTACGTGAAGCCGTTGAGGGCATGTCGTTGCTTTCGTCCTTGTTTTCTATTTTGATTTGCTTGTCGGTTACGAGAGAACCCACCACCATTCTTCTCCGGAAAATAAAAGACAGCGTGAGGATGGATTGGCATAGAACCGTCAATATAGAAGGGGCGGGTAAGATTCTTTTCTGCAGTTTTGCCGGTCTCCTCCCTCTCTTCCCTCTCTCCTACTACTATATTTGCGTCATGGGTACAAACCGAACAAACACTGACTCGCATTTCCGTCCGCGTCTTTTTAAAGTACAATTTAAGGTTGACGGGAGAGAAAGAACAATTCGGATTGTCGATCCCCTTAATTCTTCCTCCGCTTCGGTCCCCCATCAAGGCCGTAGGCGTTCGAATGGCCCAAGCCTCGTTCTTTTCATCGGTTTTAATTATGTCACGTCTTATTTGTTAGCCTCGAGAGGCAAAGGACGTCTTTTTTATCATCCTGAGATAGTTTTTGGCCAATCTTCAGGCCCTTCTGATCTTAGGAGAACCAACTCAACAATGTAAACAAGCACATTGTCTTGCCGTTTTTTCCCTACCTTTTCCTTTCGTCTGCAGGAAATTCTGACGACGTCCGTCATAAGGATGAGTGGACTAAAATTAAACGCAAAAAACACGAAGCGCCGAGGGAAGAAAATGGGTGGTCAGTCAATCTATTCTCTCACCCCCTGGGTGCCTTTTTTTATGGCATTCGCTATTTCACGTCCGGGAAGGGCGGGACGATATGATACCCAAAGCGCGTCCCTTGTTTGTCCTCTTTCTCACTCTTCCTTCCGGGTATGTTTTTTTTAGATTGATGCGTAACGTCACTAGGTTCTGCATCGCAAGCCAAGACCCGTCTGCCAGACCTGTCGCTGGCTCGAGGACCGACCAAACTCTTTGAAATATAAATAACGGTCGTCCAAACCCCCCGAGAAAAAAAAAAAAGGAGACTTATATCAACATCAGCATTCCATCGTCCACAACCCCAACAACCGCAACGCCTTTCCACTTTCACACCCATCAGTCACCCGTCTGCCAAACTTCGGCCTTGCCTTCTCAAGCAATCCACCAAGCACCATGAAGTTCTTCCAGATTGTCACCTTTCTCTTTGCTGCGGCCTTGGCGCACGCCGCCGTAGTGGACCTTCAGCGTAGCTGCCAGGAAACGTGCCTCAACGAGAGCAACGACTGCGCGCGTGCCGGCGGCCACGACCGTCAGTGTGACACGCAATTCCGTAGGTTCTACGTCGCCGAAGAAATCTTGTGGCAGAAGTCTGGTCGCGGAAACAGCGTAATGTTCCCATGCTGACCAAATAGGCGCCTGCAAGGAGCGGTGCGACCGTGAACGCAACCATGGCCGTGATCACGACCACCACGACCACGACCATGACCATGATCACCACCACGACCACCACCACGGCTAAAGACAAAGTCGTGCGTCGATCGGTGGAGAAAACTGAGAAGGAGAGTAAGAGAAGATCAAGGAGAATATACGACACAAACAAAAACGTTTACCTCGCCTTTTCTTGTAATTTTGGCTTTATTTTTTATTTTTTATATTTTTTTTGCATCTGCTTGGTCATCTTGTTTTCCTAATGAAATCTAAAGCAAAGCGACCATATAAAGTTTGTTTCACAGCACTGTTTCTCGATTGTATTTTTATATCAAAAACTTACATCGCGTGCCATTCTTCTGTCTTCGGCTCCGCGAGAAGCTGCTGCCCATACAGCTTTCCCCGGCTTTGTTAGACAGCGACCGCTGGGTCGATCACACCGTGGCCGGGCGCTGCAGAGTGGCAAATCGCCGGTTTGCATAACATCTCATTGGCCTGATGGGACCTGACCGCATCTCTTTCAGCTGAAAGTTTTGCGGAGAAAATGAACGCGGGGGAACAAGTGCCGAGGCATTCGTATCGTATAAGTGATCCGTCCACGTTTTGCGAACCCATCTCTTCTGCTTCATCTTGGAGAACAATGTACTAGCGGCGCTTTATTTTGCTTTTCTGAACACCATGTCCTTTGCATCGCTTTGGGCCGATCTCGTGGCCGCCTACGGCCCGCGGCGCATCGAGCTGGTCGGCCTCGCGGTCGCCCAGGTGCTCGGCTTCTGGCTGCCGGCCGCCATCTACCTCGGCTTCGACTGGCTGGCCCCGGCCTTTTCTGCGCGCCACAAAATTCAGCCGGCGCCGCGCCAGCCCACGCGTGCCGACCTGCGGGACTGCGCCCGTGTCGTGCTGCGCAACAACGTCCTCACCCTGGCGCTGGCGGTCGCCTTGGCCTTGGCCGCGGCCGCCGGAGACACGACGCCCTCCCCATCCCAGCACGCCTTTGGCGTCCGCGTCACCCCCCTTCTGCCGTCGGCCGGCGAGGTCGTCCGCGATCTGGTCTTGTCGTGCGTCCTACGCGAGATCCTGTTCTACTACGCCCACCGCCTGCTGCACCGGCCGCGCTGGTACCGCGCCATCCACAAGACGCACCACCGCTTCACAGCGCCCGTGGCGCTGGCGGCGCAGTACGCGCACCCCGTCGAGCACCTCGTGGCCAACGCGCTGCCCGTGGGCGGACCCCCGCTGCTGCTGCGCGCGCACGTGCTCACGTACTGGCTGTTTGTGGTGCTGATGCTGCTGGAGACGGGCACGGTGCACAGCGGCTACGACTTCTTCGGGGGCGCGGCGCGGCGGCACGACGCGCACCACGAGAAGTTCACCGTGCACTACGGTGTCTTTGGGTGGCTGGACTGGCTGCACGGAACGGATGAGCACGCGACGAAGCAACCGAAGGCGACAACCGAGAAGGAGGAATAGGGAAAAGGGGGCTTTGCGTTTGTAAAAAGACGCGGCGAATATGGAGACATTGTGAACATGGAGATATTATTATCAATGCTTTGAGACTGATCCTGCATCACGTACATCTGTGACCACTCTTGGTTGTTCTGCTGTTGAGCCTGTGGGATAGAGTAACGTGCTTGACGTCGACTAAAAAAAAGGCGCCGAAATCGCAACCACCCCGATATTGACGCCGTTGACCGCCAATTGCACCACCAAACCATGCGATCGACAAAAGAACGCGAATTCAGTACAATCGGTCCAAAAACAACCTTGCGACGTCCCCCCCTTTCTCAGCCTGGCAATCTTCGCGCACGCCCAACCTCAAACCCACCATGGCCGCCGAAATTGTCCCCCCCGAGCGCCTTCTCGAGCACGTCCGCGCGCACTGGAACGGCATCCGGCCCAACTCGCCCATCTACGACCTGTTCTTCAAAGACCTGCGCATCGTCGCCGCCACGCCGGGCCGCATCCGCGCGCGTCTGCCCGAGCTCGCGCACATCCACATCAACTCCAAGAACGTCCTGCACGGCGCGGTGTCGGCGGCGCTCGTCGACTGGGCCGGCGGCATGGCGATTGCGAGCACGGGACGGACCAGCACGGGCGTGAGCGTCGACATCCACGTCAGCTACGTGTCGGCGGCGCGGGCGGGCGACGGCCTGGAGGTGGAGGCGTGGGTGCAGCGAGCGGGCCGGACGCTGGCCTACACGACGGTGGAGATCCGGAAGCTGGTGAAGGCGGAGGGCCCGACGGCAGGAGATGGTGACGGCGGGGACGATCCTGAGCCGACAAAGGGGCCGGTGGTGGCGGCCGGAAGCCATACAAAGTACCTGAACGTGCCGGGGCAATGAGAAAGGGAAGAAGGCGGTGGTTTAAGGAGGAAGCCAAGGTCGATGGGGAGGGCCCCGGCGAGCATGGTCAACCGATCTAGATGCATGGGAGACCATGCCGTCTCTCTATTGTCCCTGCTTGGCCTTGTACGGTAGTATCTGCCAACTGACCATCTTCTTTTGCTAAATAGAGGCCGGTTAGAAGTTTGCCTTATTGTAGTTACAATCCACGTCGTTTGGCGGCAAGGAGAACGACAAGTGATGGTCTAGCAGGTTTCTTCCTTCCCTGTCATCACGAGATAGCAGGGCGTCTTGGCCAGCTGTGCCGGCCAGTTTGCAGAAAAGCCAAACTCACGTTGAAATGAGGTCTACAACGGCCTCCAAGCCCAGCTGGAAGTGAAATTTCCAGAAGCCGATGGCTCGCCGTTACGAGCGGTAACCGTTTTTCGGGGCCTCCACCGTTTCAGCCTCCGTTTATAGCTAGAAGCTTGTAACGGTTACGCACAGGCCAATCAAAGGCGACGGTTTCCAAGCCGCTATTTTGTATTAATTACGGCGTCTTACTCCGTAATACCGTCCGTATTACGAGAGCATCCGTCCTGCATCGGAACATTCTGGCGCAACGCATGAATTCCCCTCTCGCACCGAAAACCAGCACGAAACCGTCGAACGACAGAGAACACCAGCGGACACCATTTGAGAGCTCCCGTCCCCTTACTGCGAGTAATACGCTTTCTCTTCCCCACCCGCACTTCCGTGGGCTCTTCACCCCGAACAATTGCTTGGTTTCACGACGCCCAGGATTCCTCGCGGCCCCCATCGACCTGGCGAAACACCTGCTTGACCTAAGCACGACTGCGCACACTTCATTGCCTCTTTCGCTTTTCTTTCGACCTGAGTCACTGCAAAATTACCTCGCCGACCATGGACTACGTCGAGCAGCGCATGGCCCAGGAGGCCCAAAAGCACGAGGCGGCCGACGCCGTGTAGGTTCCGTCCTTCTCCTTTCTCCTTCTCGTCACAGGGACAGACACCCAGCTAACCACGACACAACAGCACCGGCTTCCTCACGCCGCTCAACGTCTTCCTGGCCGCCATCGCCCTCTACACCGTGTATCGCTTGCTCCTCCGCTCCTCGGCTCCGGCCGTCCTGCCCAAGGACCCGCCCGCCACCGTCTTCCGCACGTTCACGCCGCGCACCCTCCTGCCCTACAACGGCCAGGACGGCAAACCCGTCTACCTGGCCGTGCGCGGCCGTGTCTTTGACGTAACCGCCGGCCGCAACTTTTACGGCCCCGGCGGGCCCTACGAGAACTTTGCCGGCCGCGACGCCAGCCGCGGCCTGGCCTCGCATTCGTTTGACGAGGACATGCTCACCAAGGACCTCGATGGCCCGCTGGACCCGCTGGCCGACCTGGACGGCGAGCAGCGGGAGGCTTTGCAGGGCTGGGAGGAGCGCTTCGACAGCAAATACCTGGTGGTGGGCCGGCTGGTGGCGGCGGCCGACTACGAGAAAGCGACCGCCAAGGGGAACGGGGCCCGCAGCGGCAGCGCGGATGAGAAGTGAGGGCGTGACGGAACAACACAGAACTTGGGACAGCAAACAAGAGAAAACAAGCAGAGGCCACGAGTGTCCGTTCCAGGACTAGGGCGTGCGTGTGAATAAATGGTTTTGGACAGAGTCTGCTAGGTACAAAATTAGGTGTGTTTTTATCCTGTACAGTCTTTTTCTCTCTCATCTGCGCTATTTGAGGCGAACTGCACCGTGTTACACATTGTCGCTTTCTCTCTTAAATGATTTTGTCAGACTGTTGATGCATTTCTTGATAGGCCACCTGCTGGTTATGCATGCTGCTGCCCGTGTCTCATTTCTAGGGGATTCTTCCACATTGATGGCCCCCAAAACCCGATTCCAAGTTATTTGACCTTCAAAATATCAGATTCTTCTGCATTCTGTTTTTCATGCCCGAAAAATATATCCATTACACCAGAAACGCCAAAAATAAAGTCCAGAGAGAGCGAAAAAAAAATTAGATGACTATGTCGACGACAACGATGCGCCGTCCTGTGCGGGCATTGCCGGGCTGTAGTGTGTCTCTATCTTCTCTCGCTAGCATTCCACCCGCGGCCCCAGATTCCGGTTGTTGGTCCGCCGGTCCCGGAATGCTGTCTCGGCAAATGCAAAAAATCGGTCAACGTCTGCCGTGTTCGACGCCACGCCAAACGACACGCGCACGGCGCCAGCAATGGGCCACTCTTCGCCTTCGGTGGTCGCGATGGAGGTGGATGACGCCGACGCCGTAGCGGCCACGGTGGTCTCCGAGGACGACGGTGACGGTGGCGAGGCAGGCACCGCTTTTTTGGTCTCCGAGTGACCCTTCCCGCTGACGAAACTGCTGGCACTGCTGGTGGTGATGGTGACGTTGCTACCGACGCCCTTTTTCTCTGTTTCTGTTTCTGTTTCTGTTTCTGCCTGGGTCTCGACATTCTGGGTCGCCGTAACCTCGGCCCCCTTTTCGTTGGTAATCTCCTCGATCACCGACACCGTCGTGGTACTGCTGCTGCCGCTGCGGCTATCGTGGCTATGCGTCCTGCTGCTCGGCTTGCTGTTTGCCGCGAGCCGCTGCAGCACCCGCAGCTCGGCATGTGTGAACCCTAGCGCCGTCTCGCCGGCCCCGGGATTGCAGAAGCAACCCGTTCGCAGCGAAATCCGGGCCGCCGCCGCCGCTGCCGCCACCAGCCGCTCGTCCACGAGCGCCCCCTCCGGGTCCACGAAATTGAATGTCACCGTGCCGCCGCGCTCTGGGCTGCTGTTGCCGCCGCCGCCGCCGCCGCTTCCGGCCGCCGCCGGCCCGTACAAAACCACCATCGGCTGCCCGTTGCTGTGGCGCAGCGCCAACAGGCGGTCCAGGAACCAGCCCGTCAGGCAGCGCACGCGCGTCTGCAGCGCAGGGAACCCGACGTGGTCCTGCAGCCAGTCCAGCCCCGTGCACACGTCCGGGATGCTCTGGAAGTTCACGGTACCGTCTTCGAACTGCGCTTCGAGGCGGTGTGCCGGTGCGTGCCAGTCCAGCCCGACGCTGACCGCACGGATGGTGCCGCCGGCGAACCAGGGCCGCGACAGCCGCGCCAAGGCCGCGCGCCGAGCCACAAGGCAGCCGACCCCCGTCGGGTACCCAAACAGTTTGTACCAGCTGACGAGCACAAAGTCGGGGTGCACGGCCGAGAGGTCGAGCGTCGCCGTCGGCAAGTACGCCGCCGCGTCGAGCAGCACGTCGTACCCGCGCGCCTGGGCCGCGGCCACCCACCACAGCGGGTGGCGCACGCCGCTGAAGTTGCTCTGCGCCGGGTAGGCAAACAGGCCGCGGTCGTGCTCGTGGTCCTGTTCAGACGTACCGGCTTCGGTGCCGGCGTGGACTCCGTCCGCCTTTTCTGTGTAGGTATCTTCGTCGGCGCCAAACAGGCCACCGCAAAACACGCCGTTCCAAAACCGCTGCCACGGCCCTTTTGTCGCTTGCGTCTTCCATCGCCGCGGCCCCAGGGTCTCCAAAAGCGTGGTGGGGTCAACAGTCAACTCCGGCGCCGTGCAGGGCACGTATGCCGTCGGCGCTCCGCCACGCCGAGCGTACTCCCGCAGGCCGTTGAGCGAGTTGTGGTTGTCGGCGGTCAACACGAGCCGCCGGCCCTTTCGAAACGGGTAGGCCTCGCCGACAAGCCGCGCCGCGCCCGTGGCGTTAGCCGTGAAGATGACGGCGTACTCGTCGGGAGACGCGTGGAGATGCTGCAGCACACGCGTCCGCGTCTGCTCCACGAGGTCCGTAGCCAGCTCGCTTGTGGGGCTGACGGAGTGCGGGTTGCCGAGCACAAGTGCGGCTTGGCGTTGGGCGTGGGCACGGTGCTGAGCGCGGGCCGCGAGGCCGGCTCCTGTGTAGTCCAGATAGACGTGATTCTGCTCGTCGAGGTAGCCGTACTCAGTGTGGCGCATGGTATCGAGATGACTCGTCGAGCCATACTCGGGGTACCGGTCCAAGATGTTGTCCATATTTGGAAGGGGGAAGGGAGAGGGTGGTGCGTGATAGGACGTTGGGAGGGGGGGGAGGAGAAAAGAAGAAAAGCAGTAAAAGACGAAGTTGAAAGCGGAAAAGTCCAAAACAAAAAAACTGTGCTCGAAACGGAAGAAGGGAAAACAAAGAAACGGGACAAACTACTTCACGTCTGAATATATGAGAGAAGACGTGTTCCGTGGGCACCACTTTGCTTCTCGGCTCGGTTGAGTTATTCCACCCTACCCCCTTTGCATCTTAAAACAAATGGGGGCTGGACGCATCTTATACCATGATAACGGAAGAGAAGCAAGCATGGGGAAAAAAGGTACGAAAGCCCCAAGGAGCGGTAGGCGGGCCATTGTCGAACGGAGACAGTGAGGGAGACAAGGAGAAAAAAAGAAGAAAAAAAAGAGGATGGATGGGTGGACCTAGATTGGACGGTACTGTATGGTAAGATCATGAAAAATAGGAGGGAAGGGGAAGATGGAGTGGGCAAAGAAGGGGGTGTCGACAAGGACAGTAGGACAAAGAGGAAGAAAGACTAATGGGAAGGGAAAAAAAAGAAAGAAAAATAAGAAAACAGCAGAGAAAATGGGTAAGAAATTCAAAGGGAGGGAGGCGTGTCTTTTGGCAGATATGATTCCTGGTTTTCTATTATTCAACCACCTTTCTCATACCTTATTTACCTTTTTTTCCCCGTCTAATTTCACACCCCTCCCCGTCCCTCTTCAAGTCGTTCCTATTACATTTTTTTTTTTTGCCTTTGATCAACTTGATAGGAGTTCAGGGAGTATTCCTCTAGGTATGAGGCTCTTGTCACCTTTGTGATATCTTGTTTTCTCGTAATTGCACAAGAAAGGAAACGTCTTCAGCCCCTTCTATTCCTCTCAGCCTTACCGAAGACAGGGACAATTTGACCGAGGGTAGACCGGAAATCAGCTGAGTCCTGCTGTTTTGTGAACCCTGACGTTTTGTTTTTATTCCTTCTTTTGAAAAAAAAAAACCCAAAAAAAAGAAAATCTGGAGAGGATATCCTGAGTCACCCCGGAAATGGTCACCAGGTCCTCGGCGGATCACAGCCAAAGCGGGCATTGGGCTCCGGTCTGGGTCTAGCTTCGGCTTGCCAAAGGAAACAACAGAGAAAAAAACGAAGAAAAAACGAAGGGGACGGGGATGGACGGGAAGCAGTTGACCAGAATGGATGTGGAAAAACGCAAACCAGGCATGGATGCCTGTGCAGAATGTGGTCCGTAGTAGCTTGGTGGCGGTAAATATTTCCCAAATGAGAGTCATGTTGACGACACAACAACGGAGACGCACGAGGGAGTCTTGTGGAGTCCGTTTCGATCTGCCGCAGTGATGGTCGTGGATGTTGAGTGTTGCCTATGGCTGAACGGGGGCTCCGTGGTCTTCACTTTTTAACTTTCTAGGCACATCCTGTAGCATGAATAATGGGTACGGTGGCCAAGGACAACAGTGATCAACGAGAGACAGAGGGGGGAGAAGAAAAAAGCAAATATGTGCACAGAGATCAAATAAAAATTAAAAAAAAAGCAAAGAAAGACAGCCCTACGGCTCGAAAACAAAATAAGCTTGGCCGTTCTTCGGTGATTTTTTGTTTCTGTGTCCTTTTGTATTTGTATTTTTATGTTTTTGTCAGAGCTGAAAAAGGTCGATGGATAAACACGATCCGGGCCGTCTACAAAATCTACAGGGGAAAGCAGAGACGGAACCGCCCTCCATTGGCCTATCCGCCTCCTTTTGGTCGTACAAATACAAAGCTGACAGGTGGCGCGGCAGACGGACTGTCCCAGCGGGAGTCAGACGGGGAAGATGTCTAAAAAAAAAGAAACAAAGATAGAAGAAGGACAAATATTACGAGGCCAGAAATAAAAAAGGAAAAAAAAAAAGAAAAGAGGCCCTCCAACATGCATTAGTTTAGGCCTGAACAACAAACCCAAACCGTCACACCTATGCTCTCTCCTCGGATTGGTCCTTTTTTTTCTTTTGCCTTAAATTATCGAATGGTTTCAAATTTGCTTTCAGCGGGGAAAAACTCAACCAAATAAAGGCGATAAAGTGCGTTTAGATGTAGGTCAAACAACCCGACCGTCTTTTTTCATTGTTGTCTCCGAGTCTTGAATTTTACTCTGCTTTTGTATTTTTCTTTTGTATTTTTTCGTTTTATCAAAAGTTCTTAAGAAAAGCTGTCTTGTTGCATGCATATTGAAAAATGAAACCCTTTGTCCTCCACACCTTGATTTCTTTCACATGGTTGCCTCTGCGTTTCTGTGTGTCCTGCCGTGCGTCTTGGCGTCTTTCGTTTTGGCGTCTGCGGTTTGGCTCCTCTGTACGATAACGTCGTACCTCGTAATGCACCGCCCACAGGTATGCACCCTGCGACGGAACGGTTGCATGCCGCTTGCAGCCTCTTCCCAAGTAGCCCGTCGTTCGTCAGCCTACGCCCGGCTGTGCGTGCGCACAGTGTTCTTCTGTGCGTTAAGCCCTCTTTTCCGCCCTATGGCATCTGGGAGGGAGGGGTGGTTGTTGTTCGGTTTATTTTTGGGAGGCCCAGACGAGCACCGACAGGCCGATACATGCACGTGGATGCCATGGGTTGAGGTGGCAGTGTGTTGGCACTGGCGTTTTCCGTTGCTGGGTTGTCCTCTTGTTGTATTTTATTTTATATTTGTTTTTCGTGTTTTAGCCTTACCTTTTTCTCTTTGTCTCATTGTTCTCGCTGACAGGCGTCCTTTTCGTCCGCATAACATATTTACCAGCTGCACAAAAAGAATAGAACGTTTAGGTTCTTCTGTCGCCATGATATTGAAAAACACTCCCTCCACTTTTCTGTCCCTACTTCCTTTTCCTTTTCCTCTTCCATCACCCTCACCATCTCTTCGTTCCCCCGGTTGTCGAGTCATAGCCTGGTGCATACCCCGGTGCTACCCAGCTGAAGTACAGCGCACTATTTTTACTCTGCCGTCCCTCTAAACCCCTGTCCATTTTACTGTGAGTTGTCGACTTTTCTTCGTGCATTTTATTGATTAACCCCCTCCTCAGATCTTGAGTTGTTTGAAAAGTCTGTGCGCAAACAAAGCTGTGGCGTCTTTAAACCTAGGAAAATGCAAGCCTAACGGCATACAGGAAATAAAAATACAAGAAAGAGAGGTCTTATGACAAAGGTGTTCCGTCGTCTTGCAGCCCAGACGTGGATCGTCCCCAAGAAAAAAGATCGCCGTCTTTTCAGACAAGGCACATCTGTCTCATTTCATTCTATTCTTATTTAACAAAACAAACATCAAATGTCATGAATCGGCCTTCTTCTGATTGCGCAGAAAGAGCATCGACACAATTTTCGGCTTATTTATTCTTATTGATTATGTCCTTTGTCTCCCTTATCCCCCCCAATGCCCGGCTGTCTCCTTTTTCTTTTCCTTTTTAGTCCTAGCCTTTGCCTTCACATATGATAAAAATCATTTTCCCTCTTCCCCGCTTTCTCCCGTCTTTCGTGCGTTGATCCAGGGCCCATCCCTGCTCTTTGCCACGATGGAGCCCTGCTCTTATACCCCCTTCCCGCAAACGCAAAACACAGAACGCACGGGGGAGAAAAAGGCAAAAAGCGAATCGCGCGACAACCGCTGTCGTTCCTCGCCGGTCAGGCCATGAGGGGACAATGCCTTGTTGTCTCTGTAACTGGATTGTCTAGATTTACGCATCCTTCCTCAGGGCTTGCGTTTTGATTTTCAATCATTTTTACTTTTTACATATGTGACTTTATTCGTTATTTTGATTTTTATCTTTTGTTTTTATGCACCCCCTCCTCAGTTTTTCTTTGATTTTATTCTCAAGAATTCATTCTTGGTTGTGTATTTGTTTGCCGGCGGCTTTTCTAAATATTCTCTCTCACAATTCATCAACTCTTTCCTTGCATGTACACGACTCTCGCCGTTCCGCACCCCCTTTACATTCCGCTTCATTTTTTTTTTTTTTTTTTTTTTTTTTCATGACTTACCCGCCTTCTCCGCTCATGTCCTTCTTATTGGCCCCCTTCATCGGCTTTGGTGCCAGTGCAACAACTTCGAGCTCTTCTTGACTCGTACTTCACTTCGTCTCTTTGTGTTCATTACCGCCATTTCATAAACGCGGGACGAAAGCACAAAACGTGTATAAAACTAGTGATTCAATCCTTTTTTCGAGTCGGTGTGCTTCCATACCATATGCCAAGGCGCTGTCGGTTTCTCAACGAGGTATAATATCAGTCACTATAGGCTTGTTCGCTGCTTTCTACGTCGTCAGAATACCTACAACCATGTCCATCTTCCGCGGGTCTTACTCTCAAGATTCTTACCCCAACTGATGGCCGGCATCAAGGCGGTGCTACGAAGTACGAAGGAACACAGTTGGCCCGACTGTTCGGGTCTTTTTCTCTCTTTTCTTGTTCCAGCTCCATGTTTCTGGTTTTTTTACGTCTGTGTTCACTGCTGGCTCCTGTCTGTGAGATCCCGTGTCGTCCGTGTTTCTTACCCGTGTCTGAGCCCGTTTCTGTTCGTATGTGTGTGTGTGCGCGCGGACGTCTGTTCTCATCTTGTGACGGACATTTGGGTTTGGGTTCACTGCTCTAGCGAAAAACAGAAAAACCAGGTTTTACAATCAAAGGGACTCACAAAGGCAACCGTGCCGGCACGCCCCGCGAGAGTCCGTGGGGAAGCAAAGCGATAAACGGAAACAAAAAAAAAAAATAGAAATAGAATAAAGTAAAAAAGAAATTTCTTGGGTCAAACCAGACAAACGAATGACCACCTTTCCCACCATAGTTTACTGGGAAGACACATGCGAAGCCGAAGCATCATAAAAAGAATGATAGAATGAGACCAGGAGAACCAATGAGAACCCGCACCGAGAGCCTTGGATATCCCCTTGAAGTGCAACATGGCACGGCCGGAGAACCCATTTTCATTCCGCACCGAGTTTGGCTTTGCTGCCTTCCAGCCCGGTCCTTATCGTCAGACAGACAAAACGAAAAAATTAAGGGGTAAACTGAAGGAAATGTTCCAATCACCAGGATGCACACGACGCACGGGAACGCCGTAGAACAACAACGACAAACGAGAATCTGCGAAAACGACATATGCGAGCCTGTGTTTCACAGACGATCTTGCAGCTCCCATGCCCCAGAATATTTCTGTGACTCCTCTCTGTGCGACTGGAGGGTCAAAAAAGGGGTTGCCTTGGAGGCTGCCTTGTTTTGCCTTGCGGCCGTCCAACTGTGCCTTGTTGCTGAAAGCAACAAAATCACCGACTCCGGTCCGACATGATTATCGTGAGCCTTCTCCACTCCTCCAACTTTTACGTTTTTTTTTAGAGTTCTCCTGGAAGGGCTGTTCGGCGAGCTCGGCGGGCAAAGTTTCCTTTTTGACTCATGTCAGCTGGCAACAACCATCGCGGTCATTTGCTTCTTTTTCTTCTATTTCCTGTTTATTTTATTTTCACATCACTCCCCTCCCTCTCGGCGCTTCAACTAGATTGTTCATTGGTTGACGAACGCAACTCTTACCTTTCCGCCTCGCGGTATGCAATGATTTCCCCTACGCATAGTTTCTTGTGCAGCATTACACTGCATGTCTAGCTCATCCCGCGTGTCTTTGCGAGCGTTTTGCCAGTTCCAGGTTTTATTTTTATTTTTATTTTTTTTTTTGCCACGGAAATCCCTTCCGGTGACATGTTTCTGCCGTTCTCGTCCTCGGTTCTCAATAGTTCCACGCACAACATGCTATGCATAACACACTTCCCCAGATGACGGTGGACCTGGTGCGTCACAATACAAAGAGCATGCTCCACTTTGTTTGATACCATACACAAGCAAAGAAATGCAAATTTACACTGGTTTGCCCTCGTTTCTTTACTACTTCCGGACTGTGCTCCGGCCGGCAAATGCTCCACTCGAAGGTCCGACAAAAGGGAGGGGGGGGAGATTGTGTTGCCAGCCACCCGTGCAACCACGCAACGGCAAATCAGCTGAGCCACCGTCACGGCAGGTTTGACACAGGGTCCCGCGCCTACATAAACAAGACATGGAGCGAGAGAATGCGGAAGCCTTTCCGAGTTCTCGGGATGTAAACGTTGTGGGACTCACGTGATACAAACACAAGGACCACATGTCGGGCTCTGGGTCGTATGGCACAAAGAAACAAAGGCATAGAAAATTTCTGGTTTGTCTGGGGAAAAAATACGGCGTTGAGGGTGGCCAGTGCGTGAAAACCGAACAAACTTCAGCGTCCGAGCACAGGTATGAAGGGTTGCTGGTATACCTACAACAGGCTTTGATATTCGCCGAGATGAGCAAGGAATCTTGAGATTTCTACGCAAGTACGAGAATATTAAGGTTGCTGGGCAGATACGAAGCAGACGAATATCATAAAACAAAGAAAACGTGCAAGCTAGAGGATGGTGCTGACCAGGAGTGTTTGATCGTGTTGGCGCGGGAACAAGAAATAAATACAAGACGTGCAAAAAAAAAAAAAAGAAGAACATGAAAACCATGTACTTATGCTGTTGTCTTGTATTTCCGTCTGTTATTATTGAGAGGCCCGTCCATCCTTCTCCTGAATTTAACCGATACTGCTCGAAGAATGGGTTGCAAGATCGTGCCGCCGTGTAGTAGTGGCGTCGATAGCCATTTCAACTTGTTGACAAGTTCTTTCAGTGCTAGCATTGACCCGAAACAGGCGATTTATCGCCGCTGCCCTACCTGCCTCGGCCACAACCTGACATGTGCCTTTAAAAATGGCCGCACCAACGTTGCCCATCGATAAACGGTGGCCATTCTCCATGCTTTGGAAAACATCTACACGATAAAAGAGAAAAACAACTGTAACAAAAGAGACTTTCTCTATACAAGCATTGTTCAGCTAACGACGCCGTCATGACCCGGGCGCTCGAACGACGTGTCCCCGCCAGTGCAATGTTCTGCTGTTTGCACGTAGACTTGTTTCTAAACGAACAATCATGAGGAACGCAGGATGAAATAATATAAAAAACACAAAGAAATATGCAAAAGAAAAAAAACGTAGAGAGCATCTCTTAGGCATCGTTGTCCACCGTTTATCGCTTGTGTCTTCTTCATCCACTGTTCTATCTTCTCTCAATGTTCTTGCTCTAATCAGTTTACCGGATGCCCAACGAGATCCAGCCCCGTGTTGTATTCTCCTTGCTGTTGTTGCTATCGAAGTCCGTTTTGACCCCAAAGCATTTGTTCTGTTCCCAAAGCCTTCGTCATCGTCGTCCGTGCCAGTGTCCGGATTGGCCAGTACGAACTTGGCGTACTGAACATACACCTAAACTGTGTGGATCTTTGTCAAAGGGGGCGGCAAGTATTAAGGTGGCTCGTGTCAGACATGGTCGCGGAGAAGAACAACAGAAAATAAAAAAATAAATAATTAAAGATGTACACCGGCGGAAGGTCAGTTGTAAATGGAAGAGAGACATAGGCAGAAGAAAGAGGGAAGAAAAAATAAGATTCGGCCTTTAAAAGGGCCTAGAATAAAAGGAGTGAGCAACGGCTTCTCGTCTTTCATCATACACTGTCAAGATGCCGTAAATCCCCAACAGTCTCCCTAGACTTGCATTCCCATCAAATGTGCATCTATTACATCATCACCGGGAAAATATAATAAAGTTCAGATGCTGCACAATAGTTTTTTTTTCCTTTCCTTTATTTTCTTCTTCTTCTTTCCTTCTTTCTTCTTTCCTTCTTTCTTTTTTCTTTCTATTCTTCCTAAAAAAAAAAAATCATACAGGTACGTTGCCTCAGATTGATCGTTCTCATCATTGAGAAACTGAAGCTCCCCATGAAGGGAGGCCTCTGTTCTCTCTACCAACTCCTCCCACGAGGGTATCGGTACGGGACAATATGGAATGCTGGACTCGTTTGACTGCGAAGCCCGGGGCGACCAACTCCCTGTTCCGTTCCCCCGGACGAACAACCCCCAGGTCCCAGGTCTGACGACAGTGTGTTAGAATGTCGGTTCTTCCTATTTTAGTTTATTTTTTTTTTTCATCATTGGCACAGAACTCCTAGAGGGTTAAATCGACCATTCGAACAGCGGACCTCCCGAGAGAGGACCACCACCCGGAATACCGTAAGTGCATTACCACTTGGCCATTCGACCACCTGCTTCTCTTGAGAGACTTTGGGTGCAAATCTGCCTTATAAAGGAAGAACCACGGCGGTTGACGTGCAAGCACGCGGAAGGTGCGAGCATGGGACGTTGGGAAGGCACGGGCGTCAAGGAACGTGCAGGGAAGGCGCGGAGGGAAAGCACGGAGGGAAGATACAGAGGTTGAGGAAGGCACGGAGGGAGGATACAGAGGTTGAGGAAGGCACGATCAACTAACATGCAGATCGCAGGTCTAACGACGGTGTTTTCGAGTGTCGTCCTCTTCGTGGATCTGTTGCCTCCGAAATGGCCCCAAATTCTTTCTTGGGAGTGCCTCAAAGAGACGATGATGTTAATGGCGGCTTTGATGGTTCTCTTGGGACATGCCCTTTTAAAGCCTGAAGCCGCACGACCTGAGTCTCTCTTATGATCCTATTTCACATGGTTGGCAATTAAAGACGATGATGATAATATTTCTGTTTAAAATTTGCTCTATCAGAGCGTGAAACTGCAGAATCTGAGTCTTATTTTTTATTTTGATTTTGAATCTTGAATTTTTTATTTTTATTTTGAATTTTTTTTATTGGTTTGCTGGTCTTCTCTTTTTTTAATAAGAAAAAAAAATATTATCTGCGGGATTGCACTCTTCATTCAATTCAAATTGACTACACGTTTGGCAAGACATGATAGATGTTATATTACCACGCGAGACTTTACACCTCGCTATCACTTGTCTGGATTATTGTTCAATATGATTGGTTTTTTTTTTAATTTGGCCGAGGTCAATCTGTTCTATTTTCCACAAACTGTTTAGTTTCCAAAACTGAAATTTTCACAGGAATCTACCGGAATGAGGTGTCCGGACATGTTCGGGGCCTCAAGATATGAGCGGCAGGCAGGGGATTGTAGGAGGGCTGACGAGCACAGTTATGATTCTAGTATGAAAATGTCGCGGGTGTAGCGGACACGTTATTGTCAACTTATCTACGGCAGTAGAAGAAGGATGGTGATGCTCAGAACGTTGAAGACGCAGTTGTCGATGGCAGACCGAAGGAATCTCAAATGCAGAAGAGTCTGTTAACCATCCAGCCGAAGAATCAAAAGCACATGAAAAATGGGCCCACTCGAAGTCGGGCCAGGCGAGTGAAATTACTGAAAGCTTTTGATTTGAAGACCTGCATGGGGCATACTCGACCCCATCAAGGTCTTTTTGCAGTATTTTAACGGTTCGGTTTGGCCTCGTTGTTTGCGGCTCGTTTGGCGCGCCGTACATGGAAGACCGTTGCACCTGGCAGTACAAAGTCATTGTCAGAACGCATTTAAAGTGTCGACCACGCTTAAATCCACAGTGTATTTTTTTTAAACTGGCAATTAAACTACTAGAGAAGATGTATGAGCAGGGTTATATGCTCTTGAGCTGTCATTATGGATACTTGTCTGGGGCAGGCCTTCGCAAGGATATTACCATGATGATTTTGAAACGCTCAACTAGAATATTAAGTGAATCTATGTTTTACACTCTTATTAAATTGCCATATTCTTACACGGCTTGTAGAAAATATATAAAAAATAGGAAAATGAATGAGAGACAGAATAACAAAAAAAGGAAATTATGTCCGCTGAAAGGAATGTTCAATCCAACTGCTTGCCGATAGCGAAGCTGTTGAAATATTAGGCAAATGGGTTTCTTCCCTTGACGGCTGGAACCTTGACATACGCCATCTCAAGCAGCTCGCCCGGGAAGTAGGGCTCGTCCTCTTCGGCCGTCGCCGCCCGCTGTTCGACAGGAGCGTAATTGTCGGACGAGAACGACGGAGACCGCTTCGAGACTTGGGATGTCGGCGTCATCTGGACGTCGGTAATCACAAAGTGTCCCGTCGCGCCGACCGGCGTATCGCACGAAATGATGGCGGTCAGGTCGACGTAGTAGTTGAAGCTGTCCTTGGTTACGCCTGTCTGGCCCGGCACGACGTTGAGCGTCCAGGGCCCGAAGGTCGCGTAGGTCGGGTTGCTGGCGCCGATGAAGTAGTTGGGCGAAGACTGGAAGCCGTCGTTGTCGCTCCAGACGGCGGGCTTGCCGGTCACCCACCGCACGTAGCAGTCGGCAGAGCTGTCGACGTTGCCGTTGTTGATCTGGTTCACGTAGCCCATGGAGAAGGTCATGTCGTAGTTGAACCCGGGGCACATCTTGACGTTCTTCTGCTGCAAGTAGCCGTGGAAGCCGCCCGCCGCAATGTTGTTCATCGTAACGGAGATGGCGTACACGGCATCCTGGCCGCTCGCAGGCGTGTAGAGGCTGGCGCCAAACTGCAGGTCTTGGCCCAACACCGTGCCCGGGTAGGCGCCCACGGTCCAGTTGGCCCACGTCGGCGAATAGGTCGCGAACATGTTGTTGGTGACGCTCTGGTCGGGCGCACACTCGCCCGGGTGCGGGACGTAGCACTGGCCGCCAATGCAATAGTGAGGATCGCAGACGTTGCCGCACTGGCCGCAGTTGTTGGGGTTGCTGCGGAAGTCCAGGCAAAGGTCGCCGCACTGGTCGAGGGGGCAACCACACTTTCCACTCTTGCTGTACGGAGGGAGTTAGAACGTGGGACAAAAAAAAAACTCGATAAAGATATCGAAGGGAGGAATGGAAAGAAAGAGTGTCACGAACCAAGCAGCGTTGGCACCGCACTGCGCTCCACAAGCACCGCAGTTGTCGAGGTCGCTCGCGTGGAGATCGGCGCAGTAGAACTTGGTGCTGTCGGTGTAGACGCACGTATCCGGAGGGCTGCTGCAGAAGCAGGCGCACATGGCGTTCATGGAGCGGTAGTAGGCGTCGCGGCCGGTCGACGTCTCGGCGACGCCGAGGTAGTAGACGGCTTGGATGCCACAGGCAATGAGCGACACGACGTCCCACCACTCGTCGCCAATCTCGTCCGAGCAGGTCACGAGCATGGCCGCGTAGAAGATGCTGTTGCAGCCCTGGAAGCTGAAGCCCTCACACTGGTCGTAGCAGAGGCTCTGGACGTCGCACGCATCGCCGAAATCGTAAGGGCTGAGGTCCCAGTACTCGGACATGGCGTCGCACAGGTTGCCCTGGCCCAGTTGGTAGCCGGACTTGGTGTGCGACTGGAGGTTGTCCGGCTTCGAGGGGCACTGCGGCGCGCTGAAGTCGCCGTTGGTGGGCGTCGACTGGCGCTCCTTGATCTTTTGCATCGCCATGAGCTGCTCGTACAGCTCGTCGGTCCGTTTGCGGTTCTGGAGCGTTTCGCTGATGGTCGGCAAGGTCGCCGGAAGCGCCTTCATGTTGTTGCCGGACGGGCTGCCGGGGAGGATCGAGCACGCCTCGCCGCTGGTCGTCCAAACATACTCGGTGCCACCGAGGGTGATGGTCATGATGCCGATGCAGTTGATGTTGAAAACCGTCGTGACGTAGCCGTTCGCGCCGAAGGCCGGTCCCGTAGAAGCGTCCACGAGGATGACCTGGCCGTCGTTCGTCACGGCGACGTACTGCGGCGCGTCGCCGTTGTACACCAAGTCATACGCATTGGCACCATCCACCTCTTGAAGGAAAAAAGTGGGCAGCTTGAGGTTGGCTGGGTCCAGCAGGGGGCTGCCGGGAGCCGGGGCCTCCGTAGGCTGCAGCAGAGGACCAACCGAGTTCGTCGTGCTGACCATGGGCACGAACTGCTGGTTGAGAACCGTCTGTGTGTCGAGTCGTTAGTCGACGATGCGATGCTCACACGAATCAAAAAGGCGACGAGTGCCAGAAGAAATCAGTTGCGTGACATACAAAGGGTGCTTGCGGCCCAGGAGTAATCAGGCACGGTAGATCCGGCAGGTCCGTTCCGCTCGGTGGAGGAATACCCGTGGTGACGGGGGGCGAGCCGGTGGCGTTCATGGTAAGCGTGAACTCGGTATAGGTGTACGTGGCGACGAACTCGTTGTCGTCGGTCGGCGTCGGCTGAGGGCCGGAGGGTGTGTACGGAGGGCTGTCGCTCGTTTCGATCGTGGGCTCTGTAAAGGGCTCAAAGGTGACGGTCGAGGTCGGTGTAGCTGGTATGGGAGGAACCGTGGTATCCGCTTGGATGTAAACCATAGTCGGCCCCTGGATGATTGAAAGAACGCCGATCAGCTGCGAGTCCTGTGCGATGAAAAGGGGGGGTGGTGGTGGTATATATCGCCCACTTACCTCGACCACGGGCTCCGGGCAGCTGGCATCAAAGTAAACGGTCGGGCCGCTGGTGCCCGCAATAAAGTCCGTGTACAGGGCACCGGCATACAGGCTGCACGAGCCACCGGTCTCTATCTGGATCGAGAAACTCCCGCAGCCGGTGGTGGCACCGCACTTAGCCTGGCATCCAAGGAAGGTGTTGTCGGCGACGTTGGTGTACGTGGCGATGGGCACGGCGTGCTGGCGGCTTCCGTAGGCCTGGCATATTTGCGAGGGCACGGGGATGCTGGAGCTGCTTGGCGAGCTGCTGCTGCTGGGCGAGTTGGCGCTGGGTGAGCTGGCGCTGGGCGAGCTGGAGCTAGGTGAGATGCTGCTGGGCGAGCTGCTGCTCTTTGGCAAGCTCCTGCTGCTGCTGCTCCCGGGAGCCGAAGGCCGGCATTTGGAGGCGGAGGCCAAGCCAAGGGACCCGGCAAGCGCCAGGAAGTGGTGAAAACGCATTTGGCACCGGAAAGACTATTTTGTCTGTAACTGGATCTCCTTGTCTGATCTGTAGTACGCAGAACCGTCCTTCTTCACTCACACACACACACTCTCTCACTCTCACCGTCACTTGAACGCGTCCTAAGTTGCGTGTGGCTTTTATATACGAAGTCCAGCACCCTTCGGAGCCGGATCCACAAGTTTTCTTTTCATAGCGTACGAATTGTACTTGCGCATCACGATGTTTGGTTTATTAGTCTCAGAAAGGTACTAAAAATTGAACTAGTTCTTCAGCTTTGAATGATATGCCCGTTTGTGCTCGCTGCATGGCAGACAACGATGCTGTTCCTTTGCCCTGTACCCCTTTTGTCTTAACTCAACCAGCAGGTGACAAGACCTGGCCAACACTGGTCCCCAACACGGTCCTGGGAATATCCCGTATGTTTTTAATTTCTTTATTATTTATTGTTTTTTTTTCAGGGGCGCCAAGACTTTTTTCAATAATACTGTCGTAGTGCCCTAGCTCTCCCGCTGCTAAGACCTCGAAGAGTGTGTTACCGTGTCTCCTGACGGTATTTCACGGTTGGTTCCTGACTACTCTCCATCGAGTTTACCTCGATGCATCTTACACCCGTTTTAGGTTTGGCCCATGCAGCACGCCTAGACCTTTCTAGCGCCAGGCACGAAGCGGCTCGCTGCGCGTGCAATTTCCTTTACCAGCGAGGTAGCCACTATTCAGAAGAACAACCGTAAAGGTGAAAATAGCCCGCTGAACTACGATGAGTATATGTACTTCGTACTCTGTATTACTGACTCGACCTTTCCCGTGGTGGCGTCTGGGAGATGAGTGGCTGCACGACTAACAAATCGCTACCGAAACGAGGCCATCGCAACCATGCTCCATCTCTTCGATCGCCATGTTAAGCTTATGCGATATGTGACTGGAGATTGTGACTGCTTCCCAAACGGTCTCTAAACGCTGCCTAATATTTGGCTGATGATATTATTCTCGGCTGCTCCTTTTGTTCTCCCTTTTATTTCTAGCTTCAAAAATCACAGAGAAGCTCAACGTCTGACCCCAGCTACTTTGTACTTTTAGCAGTGTGGCAAGCAAAAGGGGCTGGCCCCCTTTTTCAATTTTCTGGCGCTAAATCGAGACATGCATGATATGCCCTTTCGTGGCTTCAACCCCACAAAAACGGTACCGAGTTCTCGACTTCACAGACCGGGTGTATCCACAGGCCATACTCACGGACCTTCACAGTCAACACTCAAAAGTCCTCTGCTAATCTCTGCGTACATATCAGCCAGCCACAGATTGTTGTTCGATCAAGCCGCCTCCCCCTATCGGGTAAGAAGAGAGGATATAAATTATTATCAGCGTAGGCTTTGCATGTATCACTCAATGTTAGACGTGCCATACGAATATGATGCTGATGAAGGCCCCTGTTCGGCTCGCGTAAACTTCCATCCGCACGTATATGTGACGACGTCGCGGCGAGGTACACACCTGCTGCCGGTGTGCTACGTCGGCGGTGTCAACAGTCCCGCCCTGACCATCTGCCCGTAGGTGGTCCACACAGTATGCGGCAAGCTCGTACCGAAGAGAAACGACCTATATCTCGGGCGAGTCCCAATTTTTTGTGTTGTTCAATTTTTCTCTTTGGAAAGCCCTATTCAACCTAGTTGAGGACTGGAACAGAATCACCTGTATACGTAATACGAATTGTCTCCGCCCTTCACCTCCAGCTCAGTCTTGCCGTTGCCCGTAAACTGGCAGCGATTCGGACTGTCATACTTGTAGTCAAAATCCTATACCCGGAACCAATCTAGGATTGCTTTGTCGTGTAGGAGGCTGCCACTATACAAAACCGTAACCTTGCCGTCGATTTTGCCATTATTATACCAGAATCGGCAACCGCTGGTCCAATCCGTGCCCTTCATAAACTCTTCCGTGTACCTGTTGTACTCTGCGGTGACCTCCGAGTTAGGGTATACGCATCTGAATGACCTCCTGTCAGCCACCTGATCCTTAAAGAAGTAAGACGTGAGAAATAAAGAAAAAAAAAATTAGAACAATAAATATGGTGCCGTCTTACACGATGTCCCCCGAAGCAATGTTATTGCACCATTTCAGCATAAAGTCAGATCGCAACTCCTTGCGGCGAGCAGACCTCCGTGGCTGTCGGGCGAATTGGGCCCGTTAAAGATAGTGTACGCATTCAGTTCGTCGCGCCACTGGTCGTTCAGACGGATGCCATTGAAGTAGACCATTACGTTGTCGACCGGGAGGGCCACCAGGTAGCCCTCGCCGGGCGTCGGGGGCCGGCAGCCAACTCCCCACCCGGGGATCAATTTCTCGCACAATTCCGGATCGCGGCTCAGCCGCTCCTTCAACTCCTTTGTGGAGTGCTTCGTCACGGCTTTTTGCTCGGCCGAGTCGGCGAAAAACTCGTAAAAAGTGGTTGAAGTGGCCTTCAATGGTCTTGCGCAACTGGAACAGCGCCTCTGGGTTTTCCCGGAAATTGCACGTGTCCTCCTTAATGTACTGGAAGTTCTTCCCTTTGGGTGTAAGTTCCGACGCATAGAGTACCGAGATTTACGTCGGGCTGCGGATGTAGTTGACAATGTTGCCCGCCGTTGATTGCATTTTTGGCGAGACTTGGATCGCGACGACCCGTTGCCGATGAGGCCGACACGCTTGGCCGTCTAGTCAAGGGACGGATCCCACTGGGCGCTGTGGACCAGCTGGCCCTGGAACGTCTTTAATTCCTCAATCTCGGGCCACTTTCAGTTGTTCAGCAAACCCGACCCGTTCAGCAGTACATCGGCCTCGTTGTCGACAACGGTTCTGTGGAAGGATTTGTTGCGACTACCGTCATGATGAAACAGCTAAGTAAACGAACCAGAATGTTGAAGAATAGAAATCTTTTGAATTCATTCTTTTTGTTGAGAAATCAAAGCCGGAAGAGGAGAAGTTTATATCTCAATGTTCTGTCAATAAACAGCCGCTACGAGGCGCATTACTGATGTCTACTTTTCCGCAGTATCGTATTATTATTTTCTTAACAATACCAAGCCAAGACACACATCCGAAGGACGCCAAGGTTTCTTACAACCAGGCTGATAATAAATCTCGCCGCGGGAAGGAAAATGGTGCCTGTGCAATCACGGGAACAATCAATCGTTGGAAACTCCGAGATGGGTTTCTGCTACCATATATATTCAGACTATACCATGAGGAACTGCAGACACGAAAAGTCTTTCGGTTGTACGTAGTGACAACAAGGAGAACTAGGTCGCCTTGGGGCAGCCCGCTCAGGATGGACCCCGATTATTTGCCTTTTTTTAGTAGCTAGACCTGCGGCGCTACAGTTACCTTCGCGAGATCCTCTAGGTTCGTAGACTACTTGTCTCATTTTCTTTAAGTGTAATGCTTCAAGATTTATACTCACACACTCTGTGGCTCGTTGGAAATTTTGCATGTCAACGTGAAAACAACTGTTGTTCTCCTTTATATAAACGACATTTTTTGCCGAAAACAATTATAACCCGGGCAGATATCTGTACATCAACTTTGCAGATATAATATTATAAACCAGCGTACTCTCTAATAGATAGAAATACCATGAAAACAGAAACAAAAGAAGGTGAACCGCTCTTTCTTCTTGGTTTACACAGTCTGGGAGATCATAAAACCAGAAAAGAAACTATCTAACGACTGGTAGTCGTCCATGGCGCCAACATACGCAACATATTGGTCCGGCCGGAGGATCACGATGGCGCCCTTGGCCGGGTTGATCCCGTAGTGCTCGTAGGCATGGCCGTGGCCCTCGTGGTACGACTGGTCGTCGACAAAGATCTTGTTGTAGTCCCACCCATCAATCTCGTCGAACGGACGGAAGACCTCGGGGAAGTCAAAGATGGTGTAGTCAGTCCGCGGGCTCGCATGGACCGTCAGCAGCTCAATGACGGAGTCGTAGCGCCAGCCTGTAGGTGTAAACCGCCGTCTAAACGACTGCGGCTGGCTCAGCGCCTCGCCCATCGCCAGCATATCCCCGCGGCGGTCTGGCCGCGCCAAGTCGCCGACGAAGAACACGACGCGCCAGGTGCCGTTGCTGGCAAGCCGCTCCTGGAAGTGCCAGGGGCGTGCATCGGCTTGACTGAGAACCTTGAAGCTAGGCATGCGCATGCCGATCTTGACCAGTGTGGCAAGTTCCTGGCGGCTTTGGACGGCTGTGTTCGTGACACTGGCCTTGCTGTCGGCGTCCCCGTTCGTGGCAGCGACGTTGTCCAATGCCGTTTCTAGCGGCTTGGCGACGATGACACTGGGTCCGTAGTCGACAGCTGTTAGATTGTATCGGGTGTCAGACTACGAGTCAAACCACCTGGCGCTGCCCACAAACGTTTGATTCGCGTTATGGAGGTTGTTGTACTCACCGATGCCACTGGCAAACATGTTCCCCTTCTCAAACGCTTCCTTGAACTCGGCGGGACTGACGCCTTCTTCGTCCATAACGTCCTTGGCGGGTCGTCCGGAGAACAGCCGCGAAAAACGGTGGTCAAACTTGATCAGATCGTGGGCGATGCGACTGCGCTCCTCCTCGTAGGTTTTGAGGATGGACCGGCTGGAAAGACCCTTGACCACGTTTGCAATTTTCCATCCTAAGTTGTAACCTAGAGCATGGTGTGAGCAACAGATTCGTAAAGAAAAAGGCCATATCTCTCAGACAAGGGAAAACGTACTATCTTGCATACTGACGTTCATGCCTTGGCCCGCTTTGGGACTGCAAAACTCGTTAATAAGAGGATGTTCTTTTTTATTTTAATTTTTTTCCAACTTTTTTTTTCAAACGTACCTATGCGTGTGAACAGCATCGCCGGCGAGGAAAATGCGCTCCTTGGCCGCGAAGTGCGTACCGACGCGCTGGCCAATCTGGTACGCCGTCCACCAGTCGAGTTTTCGGTACGTGAGCGTGTAAGGGGCCATAATCTTTTGTGCGGACTTGAGGATCACCTCGGGCGTGATCTTGGACCGGTCCGCGCGCGAGCTGGCTTCGCCCAACTTTTCCGTGGTCGTGATTTGGATGTATAAGCGCACCAGCTTGTTCTCGCGTGGGATCACCATGATGCTGCCCGAGTCGGCCGAGTGGATGGCGCAGCGCATGCGAATGTCGGGAAAGTCCGTGATGGGTACGATGTCCAGCACGCCCCAGATGTAGTCGGTGCTTTCGCCCTCGAGCGAAAAGCCCAGCTGGCTGCGCACCCACGAGTGTGCACCGTCGGCGCCCACCAAGTACTTGGCCTTGACGACCTCGGTGGTGTTCGCCTTGTCTTCGAGGGCGGCGACGCGCAGCAGGTCCGCCGTGTCGTCGGGCGCCAGGTTGCTGCGGAACAGGCCGTCTTGAGTGGCGATGCCATTGCTAGACGTGGCCACCTGCTTGGGTGTGGCCTCATCCTCACTCAGATGGCGCAGCGTGACCGTGATCGGGTATGCATCACTGTCTTCGGCCAGGGCCTCGTCGAGGTGCAGCTCGGTCGGCAGAACGCCTCGTTCGACGCGGATCGGGCTCTCGCGCTCGATCAAGTCGAGAAAAAACCGCTCGATGCGCCCCTGGTGGAGCACTACCTGCTGGAAGCGGCTGATGTTTGGAATGGTATCCGGTATGCGGCCGCTGCGGCTGATCTGGCCGGTCTCGTCGGGGTTCCAGAAGGCGACCTCCAGCATGTGGTTGGACTCGATCCAGGCCCGGTTTGCAATGCCAAAGGAATCGAAAATCTCCAGTGTACGGCATTGCAAGCCATCCGCCTGGCCGTTGAAAACCTACGCCAACAATGTAAGATAAAGTGAAGGCCTTTTCGTTGTTCTGTCTTTGCCTCACCTTCGTGCCTCGTTTGTCGACGATCCGGGTTTTGATGCCGCACCTGGCCATCCATGCCGCCATCATCATGCCAGCCGGGCCGGCACCGACGATGAGTACGTCCACATGGCTTTGTGGCTGCATGTTGACTGAACGAAAATGAGAGACGTCTGAAGGTTGATGTGCCCGTGGTGTAAGTCCTTTGTGTGTGTCAGTTTTCTGGAAATGGACCTAATAGAATGCGGGAATATGCTGTGTAAGAGCCTCATGAATTCATGCGTCTTGTTTCAATCCTACGGTTCATATAGAATGCCTCGCCGCACCTCACGCTGCTGTTTCGAGTTTCTTCAGCGAACCCGTCAGATTTGATCGGGTAGAAGACGTCCTGTTCGAATTCGTCCAGGCAGCGCGGAGTCAACCCCCAACTCGTCCCCGCAAAGCAAAGCTACAGTTTTTTAGGAAGCCTCGGTAGTCCCTTGCGGCAACTGGAGTTGTGTTGTGTTGTGGTTTCTGTCGGAGACCGCTGACCTGTCCGATGGCCAGCCTCCCGAAAGCACGCCGTATTGGTGAATTTCTTCGGATGCTGGTCGCCTTGGATATTCGCCAGGTTATAACCGGGATCATACCGGACTGGCGAATTATGATTCTTGCACGGCCGTCAGCTCTGGCAAATATATTGGTAATGTATGGGTAAGCAATATGGATTCTGTTCCTACCTGGAATTGCCAGCGAATCACCCTTTGGCTTTTCCGCATTGTCGGAATCCATACACGACGGAAACGATATTCGTAAAACAAAATGGTCAGAAAGACGAGGTCAGCACTTAACGCATCAAATAAGCGAGAGAAACTAGCAACATCAGCTGCTCTGCGATATCGCCTGTCGAAGTTTTTGCAGCAACTCCAACATCTTCTCTTAACGAGCTTTACATCATCGTGTAAATCGTACACTACTTCTCGTCTAATTATCTTCGTCGCAAGTTGGAAAAAGGGCCTGGCTGTTTAATCAAGTGCATGCGTTATTCTAGTTGTAGATCAAATACTTCAACAAGGCAATTGGAAAAACCTGCAACTACTTGGCTGTGGCCGGCTTCTTACGATCGCTGTCATCATCTGCGAATGACGACCAGTCAGCTGTGTCCGTGCCATTGGGACGACTTGGACGCTTGAAACCCACGTCTACGTCTTCAATCTCTGCCATGGGTCGCACCACCCGGACTTCCTGTCTGTAAGCCCAGGAGAACCAGGCTTAAAAAGGGCAGAGTGGCTGGAAAGATTCGAGTGCTGCCGTCTGAGACCCAGGAGTGCGTTGCCAGGAATTTCGTCTACGCTGTGGCTCTGGCGAATGGCCATGAACTCGTCGAAAAATTCCCGCCCCCCTCCCAAAATATCAAATTGTCCGTATTGACAAGAATGAAGATGGAATGGAAGCAAAGGCGGACAGCGTCTCCATCAGTGCCACCGGCTCTCTAGCTACGTCCATACATCGTGCGTCAATTCACGCGTTGCTGCTCTTTTAAACGGCCGATGGATATGCCTCACTGTGCCGTACAATTGCAACAGCCTCAATTCCCATTTATGGCCTCGCCCACTGTCCTGCCCTTCTCATCGCCGGCCAGGAGGACACAGTGGTGCCAGCAAAGTCTCTTGAGGAGGTGAAGACAGGGTAGATTTCCTGTTACTATTTCAATACACCGGAAAATAATGTAACGCGTATCCCAGCTGAGGCAACAAGACGTCTGGGGGTACCATGGAGATACTACAAGGTGTCGGTCACTGGCACTGCATCGAGGCGGGCGACAAAGTCGAGTCACTACTTGAAGGCTTTGCTCGGTATTTAAAACCGTCAGCGCTATTATACAAAAATAACTGCATTTCATTTTTTTAAACGCATATAACGTATCACGAAGACGATGCTGCAGTATCCTAGACCAGCGTTAGTGTATTCCAAATCGAACAAGAATCAAATAAATATAAATCAAGTTGCTTTGCCACGGAGCACTCACAATATAGACTTGGTAGAACTTGAATTTCAGCTGCCCACTCGAAACCTTTTCCAAGACAGCACGAGCAGCCCAATCTTTTCCAGACTTATGACCCGTCTTGGACGTGTATTCGACGGTCCCATACAGCATGTATTCCTGCGAATCAACACCAAACGGAAAGATCTTCGTGACGGTGTGATGGCGGGACGTCACAGAAGCCCACATGCCATGACGGGTGGAGAGGATTTCTGAGCCATTTAGTCAGAAAATGCAAACTTTTGGCGAAAGAAGAGGGCTACATGAGACATACCGTCGTAGCCGATGCATTTCTTTGAGGCCAAGATGAAGGTAGCATCAGCGGTAAAAGACTCCGCGTAAGCCTCGGGTGCGGTAGGGGTGTCTGAGGTCTTGTAGAAGTTGTCAAAAAACTCGACGGCTTTTGCGTCAACCTCGACACCGGATGGAAGGACGGGCTGAATGTAAGAAGCCATGTTGGCAAATAAGAAAATGCGTGGAGAAAAACGAGGTCCAAAAATAAAAAAATAGACGAGATGGTGTCGACGGGAGAGAGGACAAAAAAATAATAAAAAGAATGAAAGAAGGAGGCAAAATAAAGAGCAAAAGATGGTGCAAAATAGCCCGCCAGAGTGTAGGTGCAGGACGACTAGAAAGGGAGGATGACCGTATTCGCCGATGCGTTTAAGGGGTGCTCCGTGATTCCGAGAGTCCCCGTTCCAAGTTCCTTAGTCGCTCCTGCCCTGTTTCCTCCGTGATCAGGCGGGGTAGAACCATTGGCTGGAGGCAAACCCGGGGAATTTACCGGCACCGTGTCCTGGGCTCGGTCTTTCCTTCCCCAGAACCCGAAAACTCTACATAACCTTCCGTCTTCGTCACTATTAGTCTACCACCATGAACCAAAGACCTCAGCATGAGATACAGGCACTGCTACACAGTCCATCGACATGATGTCCGTAAAAGCGAAACCGTCAGAACGACAGCGTTGTCCTTAAGCGTGCGGAAACCGCAAGCGAAAAAAGGAACGCTGCACGGAGTACCAACCTTGCAGTCGTTGCCTTGTCCGCCATGTCGAACACGAGTGCTGCTTTGAGCGGCAGGGCGGTGGCTCCGGCATCCTGGTAAGCCGTGGCCATGGTGCACCGACGGCACTCAACAGCAATACGGATCCCAGCAGCGACGGATGTTTGACTGCCTTCTAATCTTCCCATTCGATGTTGTCCGGCAACACGGTTCGGCAGGACCGCTCTCTTGATGTTGCTGAGACGGCTGGTGCGGCAAGCTGTGGTGATGCCGGTGCTGGAGACACACTGGCGACCCTACCACGTTTTTTCTGGGTCTATGCTTGCCGCTCCCGTTCCTCACCTCTCCCGCTTGATTAAGAGCGGCGGCGGGACCCTCCTCTACATCGGCGATTCGGTCAATCTGGGCCTCTTGTAGATCATCCGTCGCCTAGTCCGGGAGGCATTGGAATCATGTGAGCAGGACACAAGCACCGGGTAACACGCACCCGCCTTCGGATGAAATCCTTGCTTATGCATGCGTTGACTTGGCCGTCGGCACCATGACGCTCTTGCGCGTCCTGCTGTCCGCGCCCAAGGCGCCCGGGGGCGGAATCCGCGCAAGAGCCGTCCCATCCTCACCATAATCCAGTATCCCGAACTTCGACCTCGAACGTCCCGTCGCTGCCGAGGGGACGAGCTGTTGTCGTGCCATCCCCCAAGCGAGCAGCGACAATGACGCGCTGCTTCGGCGATCTGTCTCGGAGTTTGCTGTAGAAAACAGTGCTGACCACCTTCTGTCACATTACAGCAGTACTCCGGACCCCTTGTTTGCCATGTTGCCGCGCATGCTCAACTTTGACTCCTTTGACAAGATTCTGCCGTTTCCTACCAAGTTGCTCGGTTGCAGACAACTGAGGTGATGATACGTTGTCAGCCCAGAGTACAATTCATCTAGGAACAGGAGAAATAGTGCTCAGCATTTTTCATGTCTTTGATTCGCCCTCAAATTAGTCTTTCGGTATGTCCTCTCATTTTTTACGGCATGGTGGTACGGGAATTTCAGATAGTTTTATTTACGTTAAGGCAACTCAAAACGCGGATGAAAACAAATGGTAAATCAGAGGTCAGGTGGAACGACACCAGTACGGCGTGGAAAACAGGGCCGTAGGAGCAGATGAAAATTCACATTGTTGCTGTCGTCGTTTTCCCGACAGTCGTGATTAAATAGCAAATAAAACAAGAGAGCGACAAAATGGGGGCGGTCGAAACAGTCCCCAGCATACAAAAAACTCGGAATATCCACTGAAATAGTAGAAAAAAAGTAACCGGACGGCACGACATAATCCTTCGATTGCGGCACGGGAACAGCACCACCTTTTGAAGCGCCGAGTGCAACTCTGCATATCTGAACTCTCCGCGGCGGGGCGGTATTGAAGTGCTATCGGTGCCGCAAACCCGTCGAGTCACAAACGCTCCAACATGCTGTCATGGAAGCATTCTTCGAAAACACAGACGGTGCAAAGTCTCAATAGCGTCCCTACTCTTATATAGTATACGACAGAGTATGCCATGGCTGTGAACGTTCGTGTGCTAGACGAGGTCGACGACGAGCCCGGCTGGACGGAACTGCAGATGGCAGCTGCGAATGGCGATCTCGCACGCGTCGAGGCGCTGGTAAAGAGCGGATTTGAGTACGTCAACGCGCCAGCGTCGGGCTATTACGGACGGACGGCTTTGCAAGCCGCCTGCCTGGGTCGTCACGAGGAGGTTGTTGAAGTGCTCCTGGCTGAGGGCGCCGAGGTCGACGCCGCGGGCGGAAACAACAGCATGCGCACGGCACTGCAGCTTGCGTGCGGCGTTGCGGACAACAAAATCATCGTGCATCGCCTCTTGGCGGCCGGGGCGACCGTCAATGCGCCCGCTCAACGGTACAACGGGCGTACGGCGCTCCAGGCTGCGGCCGAACTGGGAGCGCAAGGGCGCGACACCGTCGTGCTCTTGCTGGGTCTTGGTGCCGACGTCAACGCTCCACCCTCGACCACGGCCGGTCGGACTGCGCTCCAAGCAGCCTGCTCCAGCCAGGACATGACCCTCGTCCGCCTCCTCCTCGAAGCGGGTGCCCACGTGAATGCCCCTGCATGCAAGAACAAGGGCGTTACTGCTTTGCAGGCAGCCTGTCTGTCCAACAGCCCCATAATTGTGGACATGCTTCTGGCGGCCGGAGCTGACCCAGATGCAGCCGGAAGCAGTTTTCGGGGTGGCACGGCGCTGCACGCGGCCGCACATATGGGCCACATCGAGGTTGTGCGGAAGCTGCTTGCCGTAGGTGCGAATCCCAATGTCACGGCGGGCCCGGCGCACCAGACTCCGTTGCAGACCGCACAGCTTAGGGACCAAAAGACGTGTGCTCGAATTATAGCGGAAGCTGGGGGCATCACGAATGGTACCAGGGCTCGTTTTCTTTTTGATTGTTGAAAATGATTCGCCGGCAATTGAGGTCATAAATGATACTCGTCACGAACGAACCAACGAAGCCGTTCCTAGATACTGGATGCCAGATCACAACGTTTATCGAGAATGCATCAAAGACAAATCTGAACATCTTCGTCGAAGCCGAGCGCCAAACATGCAATTAAAACGTCATTCTCCTCCTAATAAAATGCGATTTTGATGAGAGATGATAGTATTGGTCAAGTTGATTCTCTGCAGGCAAAGCGTGCGCTTTGCACCCAAGGCCAAAAAGGCCCATACATCATCATCAATGACAAGCAGGCGCCAGTTATGAGCAAATCCCCAGGTTCCAAGTTATTGGATTGAAAAGACGTAATAGACGGAACTCTCTCGTTGGCTCACGTCAAATGATTGACTTATTTATGGCCTAGAAGCATGGGGGGAGTAACCAGATATGTGGTTACAAAACACTTGGAAGATCGGTATTGCGGTTCACGTGTGATTTTTAGTTATGGTTTTATTTTTGCTATATTTTTTCATGTATGTGCTGTTTTTCTTTTCAACATCTTGTTTACTACGCCTATCTTGACCATAAAAAAAAGCATTATAGAGCGATTTGTGTGGCATACCGCATTGGCCAGCTCTACAGCTCTGGAGGCCCAACAAAAGGCTTTTCGCGGCACGCAAGCAGCCGTCACTCGCAGAGGTGGTTAGGACGTGCGTCACGAACGTACTTTGGCTGTTCCAACTAATCTTGATATCCTGCAATGCAAAACCTAAGCAATGCCCAACTAAAGCGGCAGCAGTCGATGTGGTTAATCGGGGTTGGTGCAGGCAAACGGCGTAAAACCATTTGCCCAAAGTTCCTATCATATTTCGCAAAAGCAAAAAATAAGCATCTATGTTTGGCATTGTTGTGAGCGAGAATCTGTTATCAATGTACACGCTATTGACACTCGTTCGGTCGCCTCGGTGCCAACACTGGCACAACTAGCAATGGAAAGAAATCGAAGGCTTGTTGTTTCGGGGCAGCCTCGCCTTTCGTCGGCAGGTTAGCATATAGAGGTGCACCACGCATTAACTTCTACGGTCATGAGGTGTAAACAAACGACGTAGTTGTCCAGTTTCGCATTGCTGGCAGCAGAGTGAAATGTATCACGAAGGCGAATGACGGACAGAAGATGATAAATAATACTTTCCCCCTAACGGCTTATTCTCGATCGAAAATAGCCTCCGGCAATCATGATCTGCGAGCTGTTGCAAACGAAGGAATAAAAACAGCCATCGGACAATTATCATGCCCAACTAAGAAACAACTGTTTGGTTCTGACAATCCCCAAGCCCAAACCCAACCAGATTGGGGAGGGTTCAATGGACCGCAGATGAGAGCGGCACAGTTGCCCGAGAACGGCGACCCTAAAATCCATCAAAGTTGCAATGGCTTTCGTCATATTCAGCTTGGCAGTTACACGTTTGAAACGGCAAATAGCCGTCTCGATTGGAGAGCATTCGAGCAGACAGGGAAAAGGGACGAAACAGGAAAAGCCGAAAGTGAAATAAGGCAAAAGAAGAGTAGAAAAGGACAAGAAAGGACAGCGTAATGGAAAGAAAAAAGTGGCAGCAGCCCCAAGATTGCCCCCTCCTCTCAATTCGGGCTTCTCCCAACTCCACTGACGTGGCATTCAAGTAGGGGGCCCGCATAATGCATCGAGGATTTCCACTGGCTGAGCTATCAAACCACTGCTGCAGCACGACCACGGGGTCATCAAATCAGACGCCGTCATGCGTGATACGACAGAGCTACGCAACGGAGCCATCGCATGCCGCTCACAATTACGAGCTACGAAGGCCAGATGGGGTGTGCGTGTGCTGCTGTTGTATGATCTATCGTTTTGTGGAATGCTTTCTCTCGCGTTGGCGCCGTCGTGGACATTCACATTGATTCACCGCATATGCTGGCTACCACACGAACACCCTCTTTCTTCTTGTTTCTAGTGATGATATCAAGACTGATTTTGTTTATAATTCTCAGTTTCATCTGCGCATACATAATACAGTTAAGGAGAAGTTTCATTCAATTCCATACAGCCTAAATCATACGAAGATCACAAAGCTAGAAGACCAAAAAAGAGAATAAAGAAAAGAGAAAAAAACAAAAAAACAGTCGCCCAAAACAATGTCTCGTTTCTACGCACATCGAGACAGAGACCGCGATCTCGATAGAGATGACGCATCCGACTACGTCGCTTCATTGTACCAGCAAGCTCCCCGCCCTCCCCTCAGCAGTACCGGCGCACCGTTCTCGCCACCAGCATCGCCTACCTACGAGTTCACACCGCGGCAGCAGCAGCGCATGTGGCCCGGCAGGCCTCACGGCGTCGGCAGCTACGAAGAGCGGGAGCGGGCCATAGGTGGAGGAGGAGCAGGAGGAGGAGGAGGAGGAGGAGGAGGATTCGGAAGTAGTCGCGGCGCAATCCCAATCCGCGTGCGCGAGCGAACCCACAGCGGTGACTACGACATGCACGGATCGGCCTCACCGCGCACGCCAACGTTCAGCGACCCACGCGGCCTGGGCGCCGGCAGCACCGTTGGTGGTGGCGGTGGTGGCGGCTCCGCCGGCCGTCGCGAACGGACGCTGCTAGGTCAGTCGCCCCGATACGAGTCATGGAGCAGTGCGCAGCAACGCAGGCGCGGCAACGGTCATGACGACGACGACGACGACGACGACGACGACAATGACGAAGATGATGATGAGGGCCAACGGCCTAGCCGCGAAACAGAGCATGAACGGGACCGCGCGTCTTGCCGCCAGCGCATGCGCTATGCAACCCAAGGCTACGCCAAGCGCCTGCGCTCGTATTTAGAACCCGTGCTTCACAGCCCACCGGCCATGGACCATGCAGTCGAGATCTTCGCCAAACTAGAAAAGGACAGCCGCTACCTCTCCCGCAGCGCCGGTGTTCTGCTCGAGACGCTGGCGGCCGTGGCCGATGACGTCGCCAGCAGCACTGAGGGGGGCAACGGAACGGGGTTGGACGACCCGGCGACCGACTCGGAGTTCACAGGCGAAAGCAGCAGCAGTGCGCTGGAGGACGACGACAGTGACGACGACGACGACGACCGCGCACGAAATGCGGCGGATTCAACGGATTCGGACGACAATGTGTGGCCCGGATCTGGTGCGTATGGAGACGGAGACGTTGCCGGCACAATTCCTAATTTTAGTCGCCGCCCCAGTGCCGTACGGCGCGATTCAGACAATATGGGTGTCGGCGGACGGCGTCGCAGCAGCAACGTCACGGCAACTGGCAACGAAAGCGGCGGCCGTGGCGACGATGCTGCCGCGTATCTGCGGAAGAAAGGCGGTGCCACGTCCGCCCCGTTCATGCATTGGGGTGGCTTCCAGCCGTACGCCTTGAGTAAGGAGCCGGACGCCCTCAACGACCGGCGCAAGTCATATCTGGCGCTTGTGCAGATTGTCGGCGTCAACATGCCGTCGGCGGTCGGCGGTGGCGACGATGACGACGGGGCCTCGGGGTCCGCCAAGTCGAGGTCAAAAGCATCCGCCGGACGCAAGCAGACCGCTAGCCGCCTGTCTCCGACAAAGGGCCTGCTGGTTGAGCTGCTGCGCGTGTTGCAGCCCCGTGACTACCGGGCGTACTTCCGGGCCGCGACGGCGCGCGTGATTCTGCTCCCAGACACGGGCACCCTACGCCACCCCGAAGAGCGTGTGCTTGAATCCCTAGAGCGGCAGCTTCTGCTAGCCACGTCTGGCCTCGTTGGAACGGCATCGTCTTCGTCCACGCCACCGCCCCCGATGATGGCGTGCCTCACCTACACCAGCACAAGCAACTACGGTTCCGTTACGCTCTACCGGCTGGAAATGGCACCAGCACGCGAGGGTGGCGGAAGCGACTGGCCGCGCCGCTTGCATCCTGTGTGCTCCATGACAGCCGTACCCAAGGAGCTGCTGCGTCGGACCGCACGCTCTATGGCACCCTCCCGGCGGACAGTTTTGAAGATGCAGTCCACGCGTGGTGGTGGTGACGGTGGCGGCAAGAACAACCAAAGCAAGGACGGCACAAACACAAAGACAGCCCGTCTGCGGTGGGTGTCTCTGCCCGCAGACACGACGGCCGTTCCCGGTCTGGGCTACAGCCCGAACGTGGGCCGGGCAGCCCTTTCACCCGGCTTGTGCGAGGCGCTTGCCATTGAGGCCGACGACCTGAAGATTGCAGCAGGGACAAGCGCCAACATGGTCAACGCTACGGTACCGGCCATGCTGGCCTGGCTGCACGTGCGCGCCGCGTACCTCACTGGCGTGGAGCTGGAGGGCACGGAGATCCAGCGGGGCAGCAGCAGCAGCAAGGACACCGGCAGTGGCAGGAGCAACGAATCGTCATTTTCGCGAGACAAGGGCCGAAACCGCGACAGGGACGACGCGTCGACGTCTGCAGCGGTCCCCCAGCGGGCGCGAATCCGGCGCATTGTGCGGTGGAAGCGCGGACCAGCGCCGGTGGAGCACGAAGGCCGGGACCCCTGTATCGTGGTGCTGCATCCCAGCCGCGGCGAATGGGTAACCGCTCCCGTGTATTGGACAGAGGCGAAGGACTGATGCTCGCTTGTGTCCTGTGTTCTCTCTTTCATTCTATTCTTGGTTTGTGGCTTGGCGCGGAACAATGTCCATGAAAGAAACGGTACTTTCGGAGCGGTATGGCTGGATTCGGCATGATACAAAGGTAACGACAGCTACGACTACATATTCTAGTAACTACTTTCTTTTATCTGACTGGCAATACTTGCGAGTGCGTACTTTGTTTTCTTTGTTGATCCGGTTTGTGGTTTGCAAGAAACGAAGAGAAGAATACGGGCAGCAGAAACAGAGACAAAGAGCACCGCAATATCCTTTTTAGGAATATATATAGTATTTTGAAGAAAGATAATGGGACCTGCACCATGACAAAGGATAATGAAGAATAAAGAACCCGAGATTGAGCAGCCTCAATCACAGATAGATATAATGTAAACATTCGCTCTCTCTTCATTTTTGCTGCAAGCCACTTCATATACCGGAAAGAATTATTACAAGACGTTCATTCTGTCGAAAGGCACCTTTTTTTTTAATCCTAAAGCAACTTACCATTTTATGATCCAACATGTCCACACAGAGCAGTCTTGGCAAAAAAGGCAGTTCGAGTCCCTTGTCCATCACCATATCAACAAGTTCCGCAAACAGCAATCTTCGTCTTCGGTTCTCCGACACCCCTCAGGAGTCTTCGCCCCCCTTGATCTCGGGCTGTCTCTCGCCCGCCGTGCCTATCCTCGTCCGCGGCCGTGTGTACTGTGGCACAGACTTCCGGCGGCGCGCGGTTGACTGGTTTGCTTCGCAAAAGAACACGAGGGCAGTAACCGCTAACAAAGAAACGAGCCGCGTACCAACGACGAAGGTAAGCAAGAGAACCCCCCGGCGTCGCGAATTTGGTGCGCCTACGCGCGTTCAGCCAACGCGGGCCGCCAAGCGAAAGGCCGCGACGTTGGCGGGACCGGCAGTCGGGGGCGTGCTGCCGTCGAAAACAAGGAGCCTGGCGCTTGGGGCGGCCAGCATAACGACAGCGTCAAACGAAGACTACACTCTGGACAAATGCTGGGCAGACGTGTCCGAAGCAGAGTTCCAGACGATCGTGGAAACCCTGCTGCTCAAGAAGGCAAACCAAGCCAATGCTAGGTCACGGACGGGCGGCGCATTAGCATACCACGAGCGCGGCTGGTGCCCGGTAGCAGCCAAACCACTGGCGTGTACCGAGATGGCGTACTGCTTACACGGTATCGGACGGCGCGACCACCTGAGGCCTGTCTGCGTACCCAAAATGCCACTGTCACCATGGCCTTCCGAGTTGCCCGAAGCACACATGAGCAGAGGCCGATCGCCCTCGTGCTCCCCACCACCTCACTGCAATAGCGAGAAAATAGACCGTGAAGCGGAAGTACTTAGGCATGTCGATGGAGGTATCGAGGATCTCGGGGGCTTAAAGTGTGCTGTGGACGCGTGCAACGGTGCGGTGCGGGTGTGGATGTTGTAAAGACCACTCACTCGTCACAAGACGAGACAATGATAGAGAGTACAATTGGACTTAGCATGCTTTTCACTCCAATGCAATTCTTTTACGTGACAATGCTCGAAAACATGCCATGGTAACATAGTAGTCTCACTTGCAGAAAAAATCGAAAACTCGCGCACAATTTTATTTTCCACTAACAAATCGACAAGAATAGCCATCAAAGTCTTCACCCCATGTCCTGTTAACCATTCCATCAGTCTCTCACGGACAGCGCTGCCATGCAGGAAGAAAACATATCCCCCTCCCCATAACAGATGACACTGCTTTCAGTGCAACAAGCCGAAATCAACAGCTTTATCCCCTTTTCAAGAACGAGAACGGAAATGGGCGGCATATTTTGTCTTGTTGAACAGAGAATATTTCGGTAGAGACTGGCCAACCACACTTTGGGTCCTTCGACACCCCCCTCAACGCCATTCGAAGCCCCAAAACAATGGAAATGGTGGACAAAGATCGTCAAAACAAAAGAAGAAAAAAAGGAAATCAGCGCGGAATGACCATCGTCGTAGTTGACTTGAACATTGATTTATTTGCCGCAGCTGGAGCAAGAGCCTGTAGGTAACAAAAAAAATGAAAAGTCAGTCGATGCCCCTGTATATGAAACGCAGTAAAAAGGAGGTAGCAAAGGAGGGAGGAGATGACGTACAGTCAGAGCCGCAGTTGCAGGTGGCAGTGGAGGAGCAGCCGCACTCGCCCTTCATTTTGACTGGTTGGTTTGGGTTGAAAGGTTTAACTCGTGTAAGAGAAAATGGTGGGCAAAGTCGTGACAGTTGCAAAACTTTTTGTCTGTGTTGTGAAGTGCCTTTTCAGTTTGATGATCGAAGTAAGAGCTTAGCGAGCAGAAAGGAACAAGAGAGAAACGGGCCCCAGGAGGGGGAGTTCGGCCAACTTATATATCCAACGCAAGTCACGCCGCTACCAGACACTACAGGAGCACGGCTGTCTTTTACAGACTACGGCCCCCAATAAATAACACTAGAAGGGGAGGGCGGTATTTTTGCAGGTTAGGGCGGCAAAAGATGCGGATTCTGGTGGAGGGGGCGTCTTCTAAACGGAGCGTGTTTTGCTTCATTATTTAGCGTCCGAGCAGGAAGTATACGTCGTAAGACAATGGTGCTCTTCGTTTTGGGAAGGGGTGGACAAAGGGAAAACGTAATGGAAGGGGGTGGCAAAGCGACCCTTCGCGGCCCTTTGTTGGTGGGTGGCTCCGATGATAGGAACACTGCTAGTGGATGGGTGCAGCCCGCAGCTATCGCACCGGCGCATTACGCTGTACAAGTACGAGTACATGATTACGGAGGAATAATGCTTCTTTACCTACCATACGGACACGGGCAAACGGTGCCCTCCGTCAGCTGGGGGGGAGGGGGGCGAGGAGGTGGATGTAAGAAAGCAGAACGAGCCGCCAACGCCTGCGCCATTTGTGCCGTTTCCACGAAACAACCACGCCGCACAAATAACGCAGGTTGCATGAGTTGGTTGTCACCAGACAGAGACTTGTTGCAGTACCAGCCTTTGGTTGCTGTTTTCAGGGTTTTTGGTTTTTGCAAGTCATAGTCGGTTCAAACAGCGGACCAATTAGAGTTGCGGATCGCCCACTTCGTCCCGAATCTGCGGGGTAAACTCGGGTTTTGCCCCACTGCGAGCTGTGACAGCCAATCAAATAGCGGAAAGCAAGAACGTCGCTTTCGAGGTGACAGCGAACAATTGCCACGAGATCTCGAAGAGGAAATAGCATGAAGCCTCGGATCGCCCCTTCCCATGGTAGCAAGAACCCTCTACGTATAACACACTAGGGAGCTGGCTCAACTTAGAGAGCACGCGGTTTTGGGGCTCGGGTAGAGACCATGGAAAGAAACAAAGCAGACAAACAAGCAGCCAGGATGACGGCGTTAGGATTGCCGCAAAATGCACGCGGGTGGTTTCTTTCAGAACAGGATCAGATATGGTTCACACACCTCCCGGCTCTTCCGTGTCTTTCTTCTGGTTTTGCCGCTCGAGCGCTTTTCTGTTTGCAATCCTGATTGCACTCCACGCCCGCCATATATTTCATTGGATCTGTATTGGTTTTTTTGTTTCCTCTTCGGGTTAAGGCTTTGCTGGAGGAGCGTCGAGGGCAGCACGGGAAGAAAGCGATAGAAAGATGCCCCGTTGGTATTGGCGAGCACTCTTGGCAGGGCAGGATTGGGGGCCTAAATGCAAGTACGTAAGCCGTCACCATGCGGACCGGGCGGCAGGCTCGTGGGGAGGTGCAGGGCGTTGTGAGCAAGTAACGTGGGATGGCGAGGACGATGTGACACCCATCACGGCGACGCGAAGAAAAACACGAGAACCTTCGCCAGCTGTGGTATGCCTGGCGCAGACGGCACCCAGACGATCGACGGATTGCATGCCGAAAACATTCGACCACAAGCCCGTGGATAAATCCTTCTAGGATCCTTCGTTTTCCATTCTCTGTGTGCGTCGAATGCCGCAGATTCGGCTATGCCTCGCGACAATTCGCTCGTAGTTCAGGAGCCAAATGCGGCCACATGGATTGGTTTGGCCGCGACGATAATGTCGCCGGATTCTCTCCGTTCGCATATCAATGGGGAGACGTGCCAGGAGCAAAGCTGTGCCGTGTGACATGTCGACGATTCGCTGATACGAGGGTTGTTCCACCAAATCGTCGCCCACGTCTACCCTGCTTACGGTTCATTTCTCTGGATGAGGCATGGAAGAGCGAGCATGGCAAAGGGAGACCTATCTCACTGTACATAGGGACTATTGCTGCTGCTGCTACTACATAATATTTGGCATTTCAGTCAAGTCCGCTTACGCTTGTGCAATAAGCTGGTATGTCTACAAACCGCTCCCAACCTGAAGGAATGGACAATTGAAATTGATAACAAGTCGCCGTTTAAGTGGGCAAAATGTATCTTATATTCTTGGTATTTCTATGTCATGTTCTACTTCAATTCATCCGTTGATTAACATGGCGACCGATATATATCGGATCAAGTTAATTCGCCCTCTATCTCCTTTAGATCCTCTACCACCTCTACCGCCGACGTATATCCTCTCTTCCATCAGCGCCGCACAACGTCATCACCCTTTCGGCGGCTCGGTGCTGAAAATTTCTGTGCAAAAAATTGCCGCCGGATCTCGTCCTCACTAACGACGGGATCTACGCCGGGAAAGGGCAGGTGGCCGGTGGCTTAGATAAAGATGGTGGTGCCTAAGGCGAACAGGTCGGTCTACACGTCGTAGTTGTCGTCTTCGTCGTCATTGTTGCCGTTGCGAAGCGTCTAAGCCATGGCGGCGGACGACGAGCCCCCTTCGAGGAGGACGGCCCTGTTGTTGGCGGCACTCAATAGGCGCCGCTGGTAATCTCACAGCTTGGCATCCAGACTGGCGTCTTAGTAGTATGTTCCCCGGGCAGACGTCTAGTGCAGGACGTGCCGTGAGCGGACGTAAGCGACGGCTTCGGCGGCCTGGCGTGCCCAATTCAGTCATAGAGAGAGTGGTGTGTCGGGTCAGTCCGGAATGTACCGCCCGAGGGATCCCCCCGGCATATACCCCGTCAGGTGCGGTGTGTCCCTCAGCCCAACCAGGCGGCCGCGTGCTTCCCGAACATTTTGAAAATTTTCTCCTCCACGGCTAGGTCGCGTACAGCATGGCCCCGGATGCTGTTACGGTAGGCCTGACCCTTGGGGTCGAAGCCGGTCTCATTCGGTTGAACCACCGGGTAGTTAAGCTCGTTGTCGGGACCAGACTTGGAGACATAGTTGTTCAGACCTACCCCCAGCATGAGACCGATGCCATGCGGGTACCACGGCCAGGACCCGTCAAAATTATTCTTTACCACGGGTAAGGCGTCTTGCCTGGTACAATTGTGTCGGCATGTTTTCGTCTTGGGCGAGTTTTAGGGGGTTATATTTACATGTACAGACGAAAGAATCCAGGGTTCGATAAATAAATGAGGAACGCTTGTTTATTGGAGAGGGAATTCTTATTCTTGACACCGCGACGGCTTGCATCGTATCACAACTTTTGGCAGCGTGGGAAACACAGCCAAGACGGCAAGAGATCACAAGGCAGGTAACTCTAGCACATTTACCCAACTGAGGCGCAAGGAGATGTGGAAGAATTGTGCATGTTGTCTCTAGCCTATACGCGTTCGACCATATGTTTATCCTATTGAAGTTGGTTTTCCTTCGGTGAGCGAAGGAAGCTCACAAACGCCCGTGCAAAAATATTGAAAGATGCATAAAACTCATCGCACAAAAAGTGCTGTTTCGAAATCTATTGTTACCCACGACGGCAGGTTTTCTGTTTTACCTGCAACACGGAGTCCTGTTCATTCTTGTAAATTGCCAGTTTCGTTGGTAAAATGGGCCGACATCGTACGTTTGGCCGATCAAGACGTGACAGCTGAAACATACGTGAATCCGCACCCCCAATTGGTGACAAAACATTTACAAGCCGACCGAATGCCAGTATAAAAAACAGTCGTCGCATTTATATATGTGCTCACTCGTTGAACAAGCTTACGAAGGACCAGAACGGCACTGAAAACGACAAACTCTTCAGATCGTGATTTGCCTGTAAAACATCGACATACGGGGCACGATGAATTCCACCGATCCGCGGCCCAACCCGAACAACAACCTGCGCAACGGCCGTTTGCAGCAGCTTCGCAACCAATCCGTGTCGCAGGCGAACAACCGACCTCGACCGGCAAACAGCAACGGCCCAGGGTCGTCACGTCCCGCTCTCCCTCCAGCCCGCGGCGCCTTTGAGGCGCGTGTTGCCGGCTCCGCCTCCGTAAACGATGGATCGTATTCGTTCACATACGCTTTGCCGGCGCCAGACGATAGCAGCAGCAAGGACAAAAACAACAGCGGCCGCACAAACGGCAGCCGCACGCGCAACCGCGCAGAAAGCACGGCAGACAGCACGTACAACTACGACTACTCCCGCTTCTACCGGTCGCCGCCGCAGTCGCCGCGCTCCGACGACCGGGAAGACAATGCAAACAATGGTAGCAGTAGAAGCGCAAACGGCAACGGCAACGGCAGCGGCAACGGCGACGGTTCCCGCTCGTTTCAACACAACGTGACGTTCTCCCTCAACATGAACGGCATGCCGGGAGCTGCGTTTGGCACCTCTGGGATTAGCATTGGCGGTGCCCGGGACGGCGGAAGCAACGGCAGCGGCGTTTTATCCGGTCTGCCTGTGCAGCTGCCGTTCGGTTTGGGTTCCGGGTTGCCATTTGGTGTCGGCGGTGGCGGTGGCGGCAATCGTGAGCAGCGCGGTTTTGTGAACATTTCTCCATTTGGACGGTTCTAGTTTAGAAACAAAGACGGCAGCCTGCTGGACAGCCCCAATCTGACAAGGGACCAAGAAAAAAAACAAAACTGAACAAGCGGTAGATCACAGTTGAACCCTAGGAATACAAAACGTTCTATTGATCTATAAAAGATGGAGTTTTGTTATGCCGTAACGACCTCACCGAAAGAGCTTTCTCTTTTCATACACGCACCTACAACCACCAGGAGAGCGCCTACGGCCACAACGAGGACAAATGCGGACTGAATAGCTTGTGTTACGGCTTGAACGGCCTCCTTTCGCACGGGGCCCTCGAGGGTTTCGAATAGCCTGTTTTGGGCACCGGCAACGGCGCTTGGATATCCGCCAAGTCAAAGCCGCGGCCAGCGAGAATGTCGGTGAGATTGCGGACCGCGACGCTTTGGAATGCCTGTTCCGCAACAACAAGCACAATCATTGTGCTGGCGACCTGGCTGAAGTTTTGCATGCTGATGGCATGGCCTATGTCGGGGACGTCGACGACGAGGGTGGCAACGGCATAGCCGATCTGCAGTGCCAACCCGGTGCCGAGAGCACCTACGACGGTGAGATCATAAATGACACGCACTGGTGTGGCAGTCTTAAGATAGACGTAGAGTAAGGCGCTCGAGACGGTGATGAGGGTACCGGACAGTAAGTACAAGCGCCTGTAGTATTTCACCCGAGAGAGGAGATAGTCGCTCGCGAGGTTGATAGCAACGGTGACAAGAACAAAGGGTAACAGGCGGACGGCAGCCATTAGGGCGGTGTCGGACTGCACAAATTGGAAGTAGACGGGAATGTAGTAGGTGGGAACGTGAAGAGTGGTGATGCTCGCGGAGGTGGCAACGTAGAGAAGAGCGTGCGTCCGGTTGCCGCGTTAGAGATGGGCCGGGATCGACCGCGTAGCCGGGGTTGTAAACCAGCAAAAGTACTGCTGCAAGACGTACGAGACCACCAGGACACGAAATGTAACAAGCGTGGCGATAGTACGGCCGTCGCGCCAGGTCCACTGCGTACCCGCCGACACGAGGGCGAGTCCAAAGGCGACCCAGGCGGCCGAGCTCAGGATAAAACCCACGTAGTCGATCTGGGCTAGACGGGCGCGGACGGACAAACCGCTGCCGGCCGCGGCGGGCCGGGTCGACGGCAGGTAGAGCAGGTATATAGGCGCAGTGACGGCACCGATAACCAGGTTGAGATAAAAAGCCCAGCGCCAGGTGGCGCTCGCGCCATCCCTGAAAGCCCCAGACGAACGTGATTCCCGTGATATATGTGCCGCGCTCGTACGTGGACGTCATGGCCGAGATGTGAGTGAGCCCGCCAAGGTACATACTGGTGCCCCCAGCGCCGGCAAGAACGCGACCGTCGCTCAAGGCACCCATGTTAGGGGCACCACCACAGAGGGCGAAGCCAGCCTGAAACAGGACAATGCCCCTGATGTACGACCATTTCGTGTCAAAGGACGTGAACAGCGCGCCGTACGGTAGGATCACGGCGACAGAACCCAGCGGGAAGCCGGCGCCGAGCCAGGCGAGTTGGCCGACGGCACCAAACGTTTCTACCACGGCGCTCTGGACATCGGCGGCAATGGTGGTATTCAAGCCATACATGAAGATGGAGTGGTAGAGCGCGAGGCAGACAAGGAGCCAGCGGAGCCCCGTGATGCCGCCCGGGCCGTGGCGCTGAGCGGGCACGGCGGCATCGATGTCAGTGCCAGCGCCCGCGTTGTCGTCCCTGGGAACAGGGGCCTGTGTCGGGAGCGCTGTTTGAGTACAGGGGCCAGCGCAGGCCGCGTTGAACTTGCACTCGGCTGATTTCGCGGGAGAGGCTGTCTGCAAAGACGTCGCCCGGCTGCCGGGTCTCAATTGTGGCACCCCGGAGCGTCTCATGTTGCTTTCCGACGTCTGGTGTAGACGCGTACGGCGTGGTCGTCCCATGGAAATATTGAATATTTTGTTACGGTATTAAGCAATGTAATTGGATGAGATTCTTGTTTGCGTGAAAGAGACAAAGTTGCATACTCCAGAGAGAGTAAACACCTTACGCGTGAAGAGCATCACCTGTCTTTTAAAGTCAATGGGCTCCTCTTTGCACGCCCGCACTTGATCAATAGAAGGTGACCACGAGACATTTCCACGTCGTCCTCGCAAATTCTTGTACCTTTTGTCAGTTCCAGTGCCATTGTCTAACTTGCATTTTGAAAATTTCACCGTCATATTTTCATTCTGACAAACTCCAGTTGACTAATAAAAGTAAGATGGGAGAAATGAAATGCCCTGCCGTCCGCTAAAGAAATTTCTCTTTATTAATGATAGTATTTTCTGGTTTGAATGTGAAGGTTCATGACCAGGCCCGTTATAGCATATCTCTGAAACGCAGAAAGTTGCCAGGGTCCGTGAAAATCACAGAGAATCTCGTGCATTTTTCTACGCGCAGAGATGCCTGCGAAGCGGTGTTCGGCGCTTCATCAAGCCGGCCAATGACTCACAAGCGACCCACAAATGACCGGCGTGGACCGTACTAGCTTCGCAAAAAGTCTCCGACGTGGGCCAGACTGGAAGGTTGCCTAGAAATAGTGGAGTTACTAATCACTTTATCCTTCACCAGAGCGCGATCCGTTGTTGATATTCGACGTGATGTTCCCCTTTTTTCCACATAGTTTCCCCGACCGCCCAAGCGGTTCTTGCATTAGTCAAGCAATTGATTCCAGGCCTGCATTGAGATTCACGACAACGATGTGTAGACAGGTGGGCAATCCTTGGGAAAAGAGAAGTTCCGCGTGCAGAGGAGACCGACCAGGGTCCTCAAGAGTTGTATATATAAAGACCTTCGATCCTCCTTCTCAAGACGGATAAACGAAGCTCATCATCAAAGTAAACATCTTATCACTTTACCATCCTAGCCCTGTCCGTCGTCCACTCGCTGTTTATCTTATATATTTATACATACATATATATATTTCTTTTCGCAGAGCCTCATCAGCATTCACTTACAGTTCACCCATATACTGCCCTTCATCGCTCACAATGTCGGCCAAATCTTTCCAGGGAAAGCTTGCCATTGTCACGGGTGCCGGCAAGTCCAACGGTGTCGGCTTCGCCACCGCCAAGCTTCTCGCTGAACGTGGTGCCGATGTACGTAACCTACGCCCGGCGGCCGTGCTGGATAACTGTACCATGAGGCTGACTACTACTTCCTGTCCAGGTTGTTATCCACTACAACAGCAGCAAGGACGCCGCCCTTAAGAACGTTGCCGTTCTTGAGGCGCTCGGCGTCCGGTCCGTTGCCGTGCAGGCCGACGCCGCCAGCGTCACCTTTGGCAAGGACATTGTAGACGCAACGCTTGCGGCGTTCCCCGGCCGCACCATCGACGTCCTCGTCAACAACGCAGCCATGATCAGCGCGAGACCGGAGCTGGCCAGCTTCTCCGCCGACGACTTCAACAACATGTTCAACGTCAACGTGCGCAGCATCTTTTTGCTGATTCAGGCCGCCGAGAAGCACTTCACGGCGCCAGGCGCGCGCATCATCAATATCAGCAGCGTCGTGGCACGCATCGGCATGGCGCCCGCCAACTTCTATGGCGGCTCCAAGGCCGCGCTGCACGCGATGAGCCGGGGCTGGTCGGAGTACTTTGCGCCGCGCGGCATTACCGTCAACGTGGCTCTGCTCGGCCCCATCGAGACCGATTTGGCGTTTCCCGAGGGCAACCCGTACTTGCAGCGCTTCCGCGTGGACCAGCACATCAAGCGCAATGGCACCACGGCGGAGTGCGCCGAGGCCATCCTGTTTTTTGCAAGCGCTGGAAGCTCGTTCGTCACCGGTCAGATCCTGAACGTGGATGGTGGGTTGACGTACGCATGACGAGGAGGTGTACGTTATTTTGGTTTTGGTGGATTAAATGTAAAAATTATAAGAGAAAAAACAAATCTTTATCTGAAAGCAAGAATTTAAGCTGTCGTCTGTCTCCATGGGTTGGATCTATATATATTGTAACGGTGTTGGAAGTCACTATCGCCGCTAAAATAGATGACGGACGCTAACCCCGGCCTTAAACGGCCCTGTGATCAGCGGCTGTTTGCTTTTGTAAGGCTAGGCAATCTCCGTATCAATCGGCACCAACCACTAAACCGGTTGAAAAGATTACCAACTGAGAACCAGTACGTAAAGATAGTCCTCAAGCCCCATCCTTTGGACCTTCTAGACACACCATACGGTTTCAACTGGCTTGACATAAAATTGATTTCTAATGAACATGATAAGTAAAGGAGCTATAGTTCCCGTTGAAGCACTAAAGTAAACATACATCATCAACGGCCGATTTTGCGTTCCCGTCGTCCGCGGAAAGTTGCTTTGAACAACGAGCAGGGTTCTAAAGGTTCCCTTGCCGCCAATCGCAGCTATGGCCGCAAAACAATGTTGGAACTGCTGCGGTAAGTAATCTGGAGAAATTCTAGGGAGGATTGGTAGAGTATTGGGCATCAGAAAAAGGAAAACGAGTTGGTGTTTGAATATGGAGTCCAGATCACGTTGGCTAATTCCGTAAATACCTGTGAAAAGACCGCAAAACTGCGTGCGACAAAACGTTGCCGAGTTGTTTTAACTGCCGCCAGCGCGACCAGACATGCGAAGGCTACGGCTTGCGGCTGTCATGGCCAAAGGAGACCGACAAGGCGGTCGGTCCGCGTACACGGCGCCGGTCACTACTTTGTTCCACTGGTGCATGTGGACGAGTACGATTTTGTCCACGCCTCGAGCGCGGACATGGATTTTTTCCACGGTGAAACGACAGGGTTTTTTGGTGGGTTGCATTGCACACATCAAACGGGCGGCGTGAGACGCCGAAAATGTGGTCAAGGGCTGAGATGTACTGCTTCCTAGATAGCGACTCACATCGGCCAAGGACTGGTGATCCCGAACAGTCGCTTGCGCTCAGCAGCGCATCCATGTCGCTAGCGCAGATGGACCCCTTCCTCGCAACATATGGTACGTAGTCTTCTTCTTCTTTGCGGATCGAAACGTCCTTTAGGTCAAGGCAGTATCTCTAAACCATCTCCCAACCCCCCTAGACTACACTTCCGTCACCAGTATTGTGGCGGCAACCTCCTATGAGTTCACCGACCTGTACGGCCTGCTCGTCCGCATGTCCTTGACCGACAATAGCCTCCCCGCTATGGCCACGCGCCACGTCCTCGCCGCTCTCTCCGATCAGATCCTCGGCCAGAAGCACGCGGCCTACACGCACCAGGACGTGGCTCTCCGCGCCCTACAGGCTTCCATCGAAAGCCGCATGCTGCCTATTCAGTGCTTCCAGGCCATGGCGGCCAGTATGCTTCCCAGCTTCTACGAAACCCTCGACGACGGAGGCACCCGCTCAGTGCCTCCGTTTTCCTCGGCGGTACCAAGCGCATGCACGCTCATCGAATACAATGGATACTCATGACGACGAGGATACAGTACGGACTATGTCGTGTCACGCCTGTAGTAGTCACTATACTAAGAACAAAAAAGCAAAAACAAGAGCGCAGCAAGACTTGTAATAAACCAATAAATATCACGTACCATTCCCTACATTTTACAACGGCACGTGGCACCGCCTTACTGCGAGGTCCTTTTTCAGGGGCCATGTGGCTACTGTCTGCCGGTATACTTGCCTGTGGGATGTTGGCTGTGTTCACCAGCCCATTCTTCCTCCAATATGGCCATCTCTACTCGAAATCGAAGCATCCTAGACACCAAGGACCGCAATTTTTCTGTCGGCCAGCGCAAACTGGTGGTAGCGCTTTCAAGTGTGCTTGTTCGGGGCTCACAAACTTATTTTGTGCGATGAGGCAAGATCGCCAAAGAGGAACATGCGGAAACAGAGAGTGACAAGGCCGCCTAGTCTTCGCAACGCTGCAAGGTCGCAACAACTCTATTGGTCTCTCGTGGTTTGGCAATGAATCTTCTACAGGAGATGATGCGAGTGCCTTGTTTGTGCAAACCATTCCATCAAACAGATTTTGAAAATAGAACAATGGCGGGTGTTGAAAATTCATCGCATGACCATGAGCCACGCGATTCGGAGTACTCCGGTATTCTGTATGCCAGAGAACTCCTACAGGTGTCCCACCCAATACTGGGGGCGGTGCAAGCCATCGCCTGTGTGGCATCAAACCAGTCTGTATAAGGAATGGCACAGGCTTGTTCCTGATGCCGCCTGTTACTCCATAGTTGTACGAGGTCGTCCGTGGTTGACCTGGATGTTTATTGGTCCCCACCGGTAAATATTGACCTGCGCCCCAAGCCCCTCCCTCTCAACCCTATTTTGCACTCTCTATTTTCGGCCCGCGGTTCTTGGTCAGTTTTATTGGTGCGGCGTAGTCCGTATTTTGGCTGACTTTGCTTCACATTTTCCTTTATTGGTTTGCTGCCAGGCGGACAGGAAGAAATAGCGCTTTGGGTCCTTCTAAGCGAAAAAAACAAGCTAGTACGTAGTAGCAGTGTCTGTAGAAAAAAGGAAAAAAAACAATCTCGTTGCGAGTGAATGTCCTCGAGGTGATGATAGCCGTCATGTCCTCGTCCTCTATATTACTTCGAAATACTACGAAACCTACTCAGTGTCCAGAAGCCTGTGTAGCCGCGGTTTCATACACGATTCGAATTATACGGAAAAGGTTGACGGCAGATGTCTCTGGCGTGTCCGTCTCTTCTTCAGCCCCCCGGTCCGAAAGTTGCTGCTTCAGCTTGGTTGTCCCAAGTGGACTTGTGGCTGTGCACAAAATACGGTACCTGAAATCATACTACGCTGTACGAAACGGGCTACCGTGACCTACTTCCTTCTGTTAACCACGATTGTGTTTCCCAATAGGACCAATCTCGTTCTGGCGGGCCTTCTCGGCCCCATTACGCTCTCTTGCCCTGCAAATATTGACCACTGTGGCAGGGCACATATTTGCCAACCTTGCCTAAAACGGATCAAAACGGAGCTTGACTTACGCAAAACCAGTACAGCGGCATCAACTCTGTCCAATCATGTTCTTCCATGATGTCGCTATGTGCTCGTTGCCCTCCAACAGCCCGTCATCACGATGTCTTGGAAAAGCTTCACCTGAACCTCTTGCCAGTGAAGCGAAGCTCATGATTCAAGGGGTGTTTTTCGTTTAGCATTCTATGTCGTTTAAAATGTATAAATCAAGCGTCATGACCTCGCCTATCTCGGGGCTTTGTCCATCATCTTCTCAATATCGTCTTCTCGACTCCTGCAACAAGCATCGAAATAGCAACGTCAGCAACTTTACAGAAAATCACTCACGATATTCTCAGCCCACAAAACTTCTTCAAGCCCAATTTTTCTGCTGTACCCTTATTCATTCTGCTTTGCATTCTTATTCACAAGTTTATCCTTCGCATTACTCACAATGAAGGTCTCCATTGCTTCCGTTCTTCTCTCCACCTCGCTGCTGGCTGCTGCCAGCCCCATCTCTCTTGTCCTGTCCCCCAGAACCACCGCGAAGACGACTACCAATGTCGCTACAGCACTTCCCACCGATTACGCCGCCACGGCTCTGAACCAGCACAACATCCACCGTGCCAACCACTCTGCGCCCGCCGCAACCTGGAACGCAGATCTTGCCAGCTACGCCGCCCAAGCGGCCGAGTCGTGTGTCTTTGCCCATAACCTGTAAGTCCACTTCTTTTTTCATGTAATTCTCTTTTTGGGTGCCTCGGTAAAAATCACGCATAAAACGTGTACTGAATGGTTCTTAGAAAACCCGGTGCATCCACCGGTTCGTACGGCCAAAACATCGCCGTGTATGGCGCGACCGGCAACGTCCAAGCGCTCAGCCCGGACAAGATGATTAGCCAGGCCGTCACCAACCAGTGGTACAACAACGAGATCAACAAGTTCCCCGCCGCGGGCTACGGCATGGCCACCCCTGACATGACCAACTTCAATTCCTGGGGCCACTTTTCCCAGATTGTCTGGGTCGCCTCCAACCAGGTTGGTTGTGCCACCCAGTTCTGCCCTGCCGGCACCATCTTCAGCAACATGGGTTCGTGGTTTTCCGTCTGCAATTACCGCGCCCAGGGCAATATGGCTGGGCAGTACGGCAACAACATTCGGGCCCCTCTGGGTAAGCCTACCGTCGTCGCATAGACGTGAAGAACAATAAGGGTATCTCTGTTGTCAAAGTTATTTCATTGTCTGTCTATGTATCACTGGAGGCGCTTTGGTTTTTTTGCGTTTTCTTTTTTTTATAGAGTCGTCTGCATCTTACTTGGAATATTAGATTCATACATTGGTCTTATAGTGGTTTCTGTTCAGTTTGGTATTTCCCTTCACAGTTTTGTGTTTGCATAATCAGGCTTGATGGCATCATGTATATTATATGTACGACTAGAAATAGACGTCTTGGTTTAGACAAATAATCGTACGAGAAAAGCATGGAGAATCTTTTTTTCCAAAAAGAAGAGAAGTAGCACGGAGCAGAGTTTTGTCAACTTGCTTTCCTGTTGCAGCCGAGCGCGCTCATGATGTCTGTTTTCCCTTCAACTCCAAGATTATTTTATTTTATTTTATTTTGTTTGATTTTTAAATATGAGAAAAATCGCAGCCCCATACAATACTGTAATAGTGAAACATTGACCTTCATCCGAGTCAAACGGCTGTACAAAAGAAAAGACACAATCTAAGTTACCCTCAACTTTTAGACCAACACCGCGAGCCCCTGCGCATTTTTGTTGAGTCCCAAGCTTGTCAATTGCGCATGCTGCACCTGAGCCCGGGTGAGTGCATTCAACACTGTCACGGCGGCCTCAGTCGTCCCATTGCCCGGGCTCAAAGCGTAGATGAAGCTGCCGGCAGCAACCAGGTCGATCAGGCCCGGGTCGCCATTGGCACTCAGGTCGATGGGTTGGCCCTGGATGCTGGCGTCGGTCAGCGACATCTCGACGAGCCGGTTCACACCAACGTCCGTCACAAAGGCCGTATTCGTGGCCGGGCTGATCGTGGCCCAACACGTGGCCGACTGGCCGTCGATGACGCCCCTTCCTAGAGTCACTACGCCGGGCTCGCCGGCGGCAATGTCGGCAGCACTGCTAATGCCGAGCACGGCCGCACCAAAGGACGCGTCGGTCACAAAGAGGTTGCTGGAGCCGGGGATGGGCTTTGAACCGAAGAGTACGGCGGTGCCGTTGGGCGAGTTGCGAGTGGCCTGCTTGCCGACCGACGCAGCCCGGCACGTCGTTCGTGCATTCTGCACGGGAAACGATGCCAAAAATCCGGTGTTGTTGACGGTCGGGTCGCCTTTGACCGTGGTAAATAGCGTTGACTCGTCGCCGGAAAAGAACACCTCCGACACCGTGTTGAGCGGTCCCTCCGGTGGCGTGGTCTGGTTCAGGGCGAAAGAGCGTAAGCCGTCCATGGCGCCAATGCCGGTTTGGGCGGAAAACGAAGCGCACGAAACGCCCGCCCTTGCCCCAGACGCCCCGACGCACACGAGACGGTTTTGGTCCGACGCTGCCACCGTCACGGGAAAATCACCGAGCAGCGCGGCCGGGTTGCCAACGAGGGTCAGTTTCGTGGGATCGCGTTGGTCGATGGCGAACATGGACACGGTGTTGGAGCCTGGATTCACGGCAAATATGTTCTGGCCGCGTCTTTTTGTTAGAGATAGAGCATCTTCCTTCCTGTGCAGATAGCTGCAACGTCTGAATGGAACAAAAACGTACATTGCCAGCAATTGTCAAGCTGGACTGGCTGAACAACCCGTCTGGACCCGCGGACTGGTTCGTGGCTTTGGTGATGCCCGTCTCACCCACACCACCGGTGGCGGTCGTGGTGCCTCGGTCCACCAGAAGTGTACCGTCTGATGCGATGGGTACAGCGACAACGGCATTGTCCGCGTTGTTGGAAATCATGTAGATCGCCCGGCCATTCTGGCAACCTTTGTCGCTGTTGGACGAGTGAGGAAAGGGAGTTGCAACTTGGGTCAGGGCCATGAAGACCGACGAAGTTAGGAGAAACTGGGAGAACATTTTGATGGCTAATGAGACTCAAACCGGAAGAATTGCAATGACTTGAGAATGCAGAAAATAAAAATAAAAAACAAACACAAATGGCCTTCGGCCAGTTTTTATATACGCACCCTGTTCTCACAAACCAACGCGTGTTTTCTCGTGATAATCCAAATTTCCTATTCGGGAGACCGTAGCATTCGTCTGGGCCCATGTACTTCGTAGACCGGCTACGTCGGGCGGTGGCACATTACGTCGTAGATAGCTAGAGGTCGTTTCGACTTTGACCCCGTATTTTGCCTTTTCTGGCGGTTACGACAGGGGCATCTTCAAACTAGGTTGGCGTACCTATGGGATGACATTTAGCGGGGACCCCTTGGTAACTACGGAGTATGGAGTAGGTTACGCAACCGTGCTTTACGGGGTAGGAAGCCGTTGCAACATGGGGGGGGGGCCTAAATAATCAGAATTTCCTTTTTGGGAAAGGGGGTTTTGTGTCAGACACCACCAATACGAACCAAGGATTTTACAGTACGAGATGACAAGCGGGGCCTCACAAGCCACGCCAAAATGCAACTCTTTGTCTTCTTTTTTTCCTTTTTTTTTTACAGTTTCGATGCAAAACAGCGTTTCAAGGGTACGAATAGACGACCCATTCATCGGCCACCTCCATCACTGAGCAAACGAGCGGCGGAAGAACCTGGAAAAAAATTAATAGGCAGTGGACTTTTTCTGATAATAACGCGTTGTTATCTTCTGCCACAAAAACGACGCAATCACAACTGCAGGCAGGTCCCCATATTCTACCGAAAGCGGCGCGTGACAAAAGGTGCAGCATTGGCCGCTTCTTACATGCAAGGTTCACTGCGATGACGAGAAATATCTTTCGCTTGTTCAACCCAACAGGTATGTGTTCAGCTTACGGAAAAAGAAGAAAAAAATAACGTTCTTCGGCGCCACCTTTGAGGTTGATGTCGCCTTGCTGATAATGCCGCCATTTGGCTCTGCTTTGTAGGTCCCCAAGAGGACCGTCTGGAAAAGCGCCGGGCTCAGCTGCGCCAAGCACAACAGTGAGTTCATTGTCAATTTTTGGCGTCAGTGACAATTTCGTCCTTTCCCTCGGCTTCCATTTGCTGAGATAATTTTTTTTTCTTTTTTTTCTTTTTCTTCGCCTATCCAGAACCTACCGGGAACGCAAAGACAGATATACAAAAGCGCTGGAAGCCGACCTCGCCCGGAGCCGTGCGGAGGAAGCGCGGCTTTGGCGGGAGAATGAGCGCCTGCAAAGCATTGTCTCCCAGCTAACGGTGCACTGCCCGGCAGATGTTGTGGACATCGTGCTAGGCGGGCAACCCGCTCCCGTATTATCCAGTCTCTCGCCAGCCAGCGCGGGTTTCAGTACTCCCCTTTCGAATGATTACGGCTTGTCGCCGCCCGCTCAAAGCCATACGCCATCACCCTCAGCCCGCCTCGGCGATTTGGATCCCGTCGAGTTGGGAATGGAGTTTGTGTTGACGTGAGTTTCTGATCTTTCTCCCTTTTTGCTCCTTTGTTCCTTTTGTTTTTGTTTATTTTACTTTTTTATTTCTTTTTCTTCTCTCCTTTTTTTGACGCCGCAAAAGTCTTGAGGAACCGTGTCTCGGTCACCTCAACGGCGATCCCAGTTGCCCGCATAACCCTAACCAACATTCTCTGACGGTGTCCGGTAAATTGTGCTCGTTCAACACACCGCCGCCGATCATTCCATTTACGGCACCGGCGCCTGGGTCGCTCGACTACAAGACAACACCCAAGGCCATTCTGGAGTCCATGCTGAGCCTCTCGTCCGCCATCGGGGCCCCTGACAACGGAATCACGCCCGTGCAAGCGTGGCACCGCATCCGCGCCGAGCCGCACTTTTCCAGGCTCGCGCTCGGCAGTCTACGAGCCCTGGCAGCGACCCTACGGGACCTGGTTAAATGCCACGGGTACGAATTTCGATTGGTGTGGATGTGATTTATTGAAACAAACAAAAAAAAAAGAAAAAGAAAAAACTGTATTAACCGTAGCCAGGTTCGGTGCAATGATCCAGCAAGACGTGTTTATCGCCCAAATGTCGCAGAAGCTGCATTCACAAGGGCCAATATAGACTTGGTCTAGTCCGGCTTCTGATGTTGCCAAGACGGCTATGTCTTGTGAAGGCCGTTTGACTGCAGCGTCTACATTTTTCTTTATTTTATTTTATTTTCTTTCGTTCATTGGCTGTGGAAAAAGCGAATTTTATTGTGGATAAGGAAAATGATGAAAGGGGGTGGATGAGCTCAGGGGCAGCGGAGAGGGGCAGGACGAAGATCATATACGGGAAATATTGCGAGATTTTTAATCTTCCACACGTGTTTTGCTTCGTGATTGCACATTTTGAAAGGAACGTGCAAAACTTACCGTACCTATTGTACCTGGATATATGTCTGGTGTGGCTCGATTACACCGTTCCCACTCTACGTAGATATTGCTCCGATATGAGGAACACTTAAAAGCTCTCGAAAAGCTCACTAAAAGCGCGATGCCGATCCGATCGCCAGGAGGGAATGGACTTTCACAGCCCGATATGTTGCGAGTCCTTCTTAAAGCGAGTCAGAGAGAAAGACATTGAATGCCACTCGTCGTCTGTCCATTTTGGTAATTCCTTGGGAAAGAAGAACGGGGAAACGGAACAAGAAAAAAAACAGAAAAAAAAGAAATAATGTGGTCCGTCCGTAATCAGTCATTTTCATTGTCTGCGTACGGTTTCTTTGAACAACTTCAAACGAGCCAATTTATACAGAGTGGGACAGTTTTTGACAGGTATCTGTCTTCGTCGTTCGTCATTAACCGTTGCAAATAGCCAAGACAATGTCGCAGTTGGTGGTTTTTCTTGCGGGTTGCATTCCAGAGCCGCCGTGCGCCTTTCACGCACGACAGTTGGCGGAAAAGAGCAATCGACAGAATGAAAGGAATGCTGCACGTCGAGACAACGGGCAATCCGTCCATATGCACGACTACTTTAGCCATGGTACTTTGCAGATGCAATTTGATGGATGGTATATTCTAAAAAAACGGCTTCGCGATACTTCGATCATCGTTTTACATTCCGTCCCGTTTTCCTATCGCCAACCCGGTCTGCAGCGCCCATGTCAGATTGCTCCAACCCTGATCAGCTCTGTTCAATGTGCAGAGTACGGGAAAAAAACACACAGCGTTCACTCTGTTTATTAAGTGGCACATGAGCGGGAATGTCGCCTGTTCCTTAATATGCAGACTTTTTTCCATTTCCACTTTTCCCTTTTTTTTTTTTTTTTTTTTTTTTTTTTTTTTTGTTTCTGAGGTCTTTCTGATTTCCAACACCCGGGCAAAGAAAAGGTACGGGAACCTTCGGCCGTTATTTTCCTTATCTCAGCTAATTGGTTCCTCAATATGCATTCCGTGTCAACCTACCCGGATCTTTCTAGATATTCACTTCCAAAGAAATTGTCCATTCATTCCCTTTACTTTTCACATGCACCGTTCTTCGCTTGTGTGTTTTTTCCCTCATTTTGCTCTCCGACTTCAGAAAAACTTATTGACATGTCTTGGCATCTGCCAAAATACTGAAGCTTGCGGCCGATGTACGAATCACATTCCAGAGAAGCGAAGCCGGATAATTGTGCCGAAATCGATGATGGCATCTACACGCAAAAAAGGGTGAACGAGGCTTTAGTGGGACGCTGAGAGAACCGTCAAGAGCTGCCAAAGCACGCAGTGACAGGCGCTTTTATATTTTCTCTCTGTCCACAATGTATAGGCTTTCCGTGTCTTCGTGTCCTGCAGAACATTAGCCTTGTTCATGTTGTGATCAGCGCACGCAAATGCCACTTTGCACCCCATCTCTGTGCAGAAACACCATCTAATCGTACTTTGTGGTATTTGCCTCGTTATTGTTTCGTTTTCCTATCGGATAATCTGGTAGCGGTTCGTCCGCCCTTGTTGAGGCCGCCCCATAAAAATGTGAGTCCTTGAACGACGTGAATTTGCCATGTTCCAGAAACAAGGTCGACAATTGTTTTTTGAAGCCGTTTTCTGGCATTTTCTGCTAACAATCTATCCAGGTATTGCTCTCTAACCATTGCCATGGTGCCAAGACCGAGGACTTCTTCAATCAACCGGCATGTAGAGAATGGGTCTACCTAGATTTTTTTTTTTTTTTCACTTTATTTGGCCCTCCCTTTTGCTCATTTGCTATGTGCCTATCTTCCTCGACTCCTCAATCGTTTATGGAAGAAAAGCCCGTTCATCATCTTCTGCATATTTTATACCCTCCCATTCAATATTTATCAACAGTAAGTGTGGAGCGATTAATCAGAGAGGAGGAATGTTTTGATGGAGAGTGCGTCGAAAGAACATGATGAACTTCTGGCCATGGAGGTTCGTAGAAAGGCACTCCCGTTGCTTCCGGGTTCTCAGGACGGGCGTCTACTTATACCCCGGTCGCCGTCCTTCCTCATATGAACCTTACCCTGTTTCTTGGTTTTCTTTTCTGCCATCGGTCGACCAGGATCTTGTCGCTATTTTATACATCTTCTTATCTTAGTCCTAATTCCGTCCCTAAAAAAACAAACAACAAGACACCATGCGGCTCTTTCTCTTTTCGACGATCCTGCTGGGACTGGCGGTAGCTGCACCCGCCCCAGTTGCTGCTCCGGCATCTTATGATCGCCGTCTTCCTGCCATCAGGGGTACGCTCAGTTTTTTTTTGAGGACATCACGTTTTAGGACTATCAGCACTAAGTCGTTTTACAGGTGAACCTCCCGTCGTGAAGGCACGCAGGGGTGAGGACGCTTTCGCTGCCCGTCCGCTTATTGCCCGTGCTAGCGGCACCGGCACCGGTACCGGCGTTCCCCTGCCGACCAACACGCAAGCTCAGTGGCCGACCGGTACTGGTTCGCCCACCAACACGCAAGCCCAATGGCCCACCGGCACCGGCTCACCAACCAACACGAAAGCCCAGTGGCCCACCGGCACCGCCGCGACGGGAACGGCTCCCGGAACGGCCGCCTCGACGGGTCCCACAGCTGGTGCCAAGGTTGCGGTTGCTGAGGAGGTGCCTGCTTCGTACAACTTCCCGTCGCCAAAGCGTGCCCCTGTTGCTAAGCCAGCAGGTGCTCTTTGGTGGCTGTAAGAGAATGTGAAAAGCCAAGGATAACGAGGGAGAATGGGCATTGACGAGAGTACTCGACCTGTGATTTTATTTCTTGAACCCCTTTTTTTTTTTTGGTAACAATGACTTCGATTTGGATAACACGACCCGGAAACCGAGCTTAGGTTCGTACGGGGCTATACTTCTATCTTCTTCCCTGGCGTTTCTTAAATGTCAGGTCTTTTTCCCCTTTTTTTGTCGTTTCTTTTTACATGTACAATTTGATTTGTGGGGGGATGCGCGCTTGGTTCCTCCAGAATGGGATGGGTTTATCTTCGATAGACGTTGATCTTCTCTTTATACACAGTATTCTTTTGCCAAACACGCCTATTTTTCCGTTAAGTGGAAGTAGATTAAGATTATGAACAGAACCGCGCATATGCTAAGCTTCGTAGGAGAGGTGGTCGCTCATTCTGTTTCACTTCTTTGGCGCTTTCGTATTCACTTGTGCTATTGTTCTTATTTTTGAAGAGTCGTATCAACGGCACAACTCATTAAATTAGTGAAACGTCAACGTTCACGGGGTTGTGTCTAAGACTTCGGTGTATTTTGTTGTTCATTCAAGAAAATCAAATTGTCTGTGACATTAAAAAGAGGAGATAGACCCTCCCCCTCAAATGGAACAAACATTATGCCAAAAACGTGAGTGACTTTGTGTGTGGAATAAAAAGACTTCAGGCCTTTTAAGCGCCACGTCTGTAACGACAAGGAAGCTTCTATAAAAGTTACGTTCGGGCCCTTGGCAGTCTTAGTTCCAGCAAGCAACCACATCAGATTAATGGGAAAGGTGTGGCCAAATACTGTTTCGCCCATTTCTCCCGAATTGAAGTAAATATACGTTGAACGAGCAGCCTCCAGAACGCCGGTTAGTAACAATGCAATCTTGATTTTGAATGAAAACCCTTACTGACATGGAGGCAAAAGAAGGAAAAAGAAGTGGTACCTTGTTTTACAGTAGTCTCCATGACATACCAGCGGGTGGATGAAAACTGCTATCACGCAATTGTTTCTTATTCTCTTTTTTCCTGGGCTCGCAACTGTAATGTTCTTGGCTGTCATAAGACGCCACATTCATGCTTAGAGAGCGAAACTTATTGTGGATTTGAATGGAATACCGCTACTGTGACCTGTGGAGTCATAGCAAGGCCTCATGGACGTTTAGTCGTCATAATGTAAAAAAGCTTTTAAGATACCGTGCAAGACCTCGCACCTCCTGTTATGAACTTTTCTCATAAGCGTCATTGGCCAGTAGATATTCTATGATAGGACGCCATGCAAGGGCCTGCCTTCGTCACTGTAATGAACTATATTGTCAGAAATGCATCACCGGGAGCAGTAACAAGAGCTTCATGGTAAAGTCAAAAATACAAATGAGAATGATCTCTAAGACAAGAAAAATTTTTCTTACGGCGTTCTCTTTCGATCATCTTAGATTCGCGTATACAGAAAAAAACGTCTCGAAGAGGGTAATTAGCTTCTTCACTGGCTATGTTCAAGTCCAATGATCATGTTAGCTTCACCAGTGGCCCTCGCTGCCTCCCGTGGACTAGAGGTCTGATTCTTGACCGCAGAGCGAGACCAAACTGATCCAAGCAGTGAATGAGCTCCAGACGACTCGTTGAGCTACACGCGTGAAAAAAATCTGAGACGGAAGTGATTCACTAGCCCCCTGCAAGTGAAGTGAAGACAAACTGACAGGAAAGTGAAATTTTATTTCTTTTCCTCCCTTTTCTTCGTTTCTTCGAACGTTCGAAATTTTGCATAAATCAAGAGCACGCCCATTTCTCCTTTCAATTTTTTTTTCATCTCCTTCATACCCAACCACCTCTCTCCCATAAACCTTGCATCGCCAACCTTGCCTCTTGCTCCCTATCTCATTATTCACCGCATCTGCCACAACCAAAGCCCTCTTTTCTGTCCGTTCCATCCAACTCATCAGCAAAATTATACCATGCCTTCGTTCAAGGCTTTTTTTCTGGGCCTTGCGGTCGCCGTGCCCACGGTCCTTGCGGCTACGCCCACATCGTCGCAGGAGATTCACTTCACCATGATGCCCATTGCGGATGCCACCCAAACTGTGGATATCAGCGACAGCGTTGCCGCTGCCAACGCCGGAAGCGGTCGCACTGCAGGCGGACCGGTTGTCGCCGCCGGGAGCTGGAGCCAGACCCGCAAGACGGCTACGACGAACAACTCGGACGAGCTGATCGGGAAGCGCGAGGGAAACCAGTGCCTGAGTGCCACGACGGTCAAAACCGTCGGCGACTGCGACAACCTCTGCAACTTCTTTTTGAACAACCCTACCCGCTCGACCGACATTCCCGCGGGGCAGCTCGCCTCGTGGTACTCGGAAAGCTGCCGATTTTCCGCCGGCAACACCGACGGGTGCCACGACACTTCCATCGGGTTCAACGCGTTCAACACCTACTGTGAGATCATGGTCTTGAATTGCATGGTCTACGGCCTCGACGGCTACTACACAGCCGACAACAGCATGATCTACGCTATGACGGGGGTCGATGTCGCCGCCTCGTTCCAAGTGAATCACAACTGTTAGAGAGTAGAGCTGGGTGTTGACGGAGATCGTCTGATGATGGACAACATCGATTTCAACAGGAAACTAAGAACACGAAGGTTGACGGGAAGGATGGCATTTGGGAGGATAGATAAAGGCGAAGAAGAGGGTGAAAAGGCTAGGACTGACGGATGCGATTTGTGCAAGAACAATTCTTGGTAGTTAGGAAGAGCCTCACTTCGTTATTCAGTCGTCGACTAGAAGAATTTAATTCCTTCTACAACAAGATGTCTCGTGTTTTTGTTTCTCGGATCGGTGCAACAGTCTTTGTTGTCACAATATTGCGAATCTTTTGAACCCCTTTTTCTTCTTCTTCTTCTTCTTCTTCATTTTTTGGGGGGGGCATATTACCATGCTACAGACAACAAATAGCAAAGGCATTTAACATCGACCATCTTCGACTAGGGTAAGCCCAATCCCATGTTATCACTAAAATAGTGAATTGCGGGTAGCATGTTCGGAGCATCATGGTCTCTGAACGCAAATATTACACCCACAAACCGGTCATCACGCGTAGCTCTAATCTCTCAAATCCGAACGGAATACTTTTTGTATACCAAAAATATGTAGAGTGTATTGCGGTTGATGAACTACGTTGAATGGTTCTTAAGTCTGTCACTTGGGGACGTTTCTCACAACAGTCAACCTGGCTTTCTGTTATCTACGGTCAAAGAACGTGCGTATCTACTCATGACGCCAACAAACTAGTAGTTGTCGTTTCAACGAACCGCAAGTTGAGGTACGCACCGTTCCGCCTGTGGGTTTGACATACAAAGGAACAAATCACCCCCCCCCCCCCCCCCCCCCCCCCC